>VFFE01007645.1:655023-971751 GCA_008921705.1 Burhinus oedicnemus | reverse complement strand
CCCCCCTTTTTGAGGCAGGGGGAGAGGGTGGCGGGAGCGCGGGGCGGGGAGCGGGGGGAGCAGCCGGCCCAGCGCGCAGCCCCCGGTGCCGGAGCGGAGCGGGAGGCCGCGGCGGCGGCGGCGGCGGCGGCGGCGGGGGGAGGCGGGCCCCGGGCCCCAGCGCCGCCCGCCCGAGGGGGGCCAGCCGCCCAGACAGGTGATGGGCGTTTCGGCTGCGCTCCGGATCGACTCCTTGGGTTTCACTTTGGTCTGATCTAAGCAAATATGCAGAAGTACCGGCTGGTCTAGTCCTAAGAGCCAAGAGGAGCGAGGGAGAGGAGGAGGAGGAGGAGGAGGAGGAGGAGGAGAGCGGCCGCGCTCCCGCAGCCCCGGGGAACGTACAAACAGCGGCAGCGCCGTGATTCCAGCCCCGCCGCCCCGAGGCAGCCCCGACCCGCCCTGGATGCGGAGGAGCCCCGCGCCGCCCCGCCGCCTTTCCCCTGAGGGATGGTCCTGAATTTCTGCGCGGCAGGAGCCGGCCTGCAGCTCCGCTCCGCCAGCTTCGCCTTCCCTCCGTGTCCCAAGTGCACCAGACCGCGATGAGGACCTGGGCTTGCGTTTTGCTGCTAGGTTTTGGCTACCTGTCCTTCACCCTCTCCGAGGTAGGTGAGAGCGGCTTCCTGCCTTCCCGGTCCCCCGGGGGTCGGGGCGGGGAAGGGTTTGGGGAGGGGGGGAAAGCGGGTTGCCCACCTGGGCTCCGCGGGCATCGCCGCGCCGCCGGCGCTCGCCCGGGGACCGGGCAAGGGGCAAGTTGCCCACGTCGTGTGTGCGGGAGGTGAAGGGGAATGACCGTGCATTCCGCCGCTGCCCGCCCTGAGAAATCTCCCTCCATACGGATTATATATGTTGTGTGTATATTCACGCCCCGCGGGTGCAAACGGGCTGCGGCTGTTTGCGAGCGGAGCGGTGCGCGCAGCCCCCCGGGCAGCGGCCGCCCCCGCGGCGCACGGCGCTGCGCACCGCGGGCACCGTTAGTGCCGCGGGCAGGACTTGGTTGAATTACATCCCCCCCCCCAAAAAAAAACCCAACCTGCCCCTCCCCGGTTTTTTAACGATCGCCCGGCTCAGAGCGGCGAGGCTCGGGCTCCAGCCCGCCCGCACAGGGGGGCTGCTCGGGGGCGGAGGGGGGCGCCGAGACGCGGTTTGGGGTGGCTACAGGTGGCCCCGGTCGGGGCGAGCGCGGTGCTCGGCGCTGCACGGCGATTCCTAACTTTTCCCGGGACCGGGTCTGCTTGGCACTGGGAGCCGCGACTCGGGCGCCGGTAGGGTGGCGGTGGCCCCGTGGGACACGGTCCTCCCCGGCCCGGCCCGGGGGAAGCCCCGCGCCCGCGGGGGGGCTACGCGCCCGCTTGGGCGAACTTCCCCCGCCGGCTGCCCGGGGTGGGCTCCCCGCCGTCGAGCGGGGCTCGGGGAGCGGAGACGCGGCTCTGCCGGGGCACCGGCTCCGTGGGGCCGTGGGGAGCTGCCCGCCCCGGCGAGCCCTGGCGCGGTTCGGCGGGCGGCGCGCAGCCTCCGCGGGGGCGCAGGCGGGCAGCGCTCCGGCGGAGCGGGGCGGGGGGGGTGTGTGTGTGTGCGCGGGTTTTTTCCCCCCTGCTTCGCCCAAACGCGTCCAGCAAACACCCCGCACAAAACCCTGCATAAAAGCGCTGGATGCCCGGTGGTGCGGGGGAAGCGCTGCGCGGGGCTGCGCGGTGACCCGCGGTGTGTTTTGTGTGTGTGTCTTTGAAGGAGGCCGAGATCCCGCAGGAGCTGATCGAGCGGCTGGCGCACAGCGAGATCCACAGCATCCGCGACTTGCAGCGCCTCCTGGAGATTGACTCCGTAGGTAAATTAGTCCCGTCCTCCTTCCTTCCGCGCCGTCGGCCGCCGCCGCCCCGGGGGGGAGGCACCGCGGGCGGCCGCGGCCCCGCGCCCCGCACGCCTCTCGCCGCTCCGGCGGTCTCGCCTCCCGGGCCGGACCCCCGCAGGGAACCCGGCCGCAGGGGCCAGGCCGCCCCGGGCGGGGGGAGCTTTATTTGAAGGGGAGGCGGTGGGCAAGGGGCCGACCGGGAATTAAAAGTTCGGGGCGGGGGTGTGGGGTTCGGGGTGGAGAGGGACCGAGCGGCCCTTTGGGTTTTCAGACCTCTGCCGTCTCTCAGCGGAGAAGAATTTCCGTAAGGTTTGTTGTTGGTCTTGCATCGCTCTGTTATCTTTAAAACTACTGTCCTAGAGGTATTTAAAATATTTGAAACAATATTTATGAATGAAGTAATGTCTCTTCGAGCGCTGGGCTTTATTAAAAGGAAAATAAACCGTCCGCGCTGATTTTAAACAGGAACCTGCACATGAAGCTTACCCTTAAAAATACACTTTTTTTTTTTTTTCCCCCCCAAAAGAAAATAGTGCAGGGTTATTTTCTGCATCATTAGGCATGCAAATGGGTGTAGTGAGAAGGTGCAGTTCAAACAGATCGTTGCAGCAGTAAATCAGATCTAGAAGCACTGTATCGCTGGGTTTCTTATCATTTGGTTTCACTTGATGCACTTTGTTCCTGGTGATTTCTTCCCTTAGTTGAGAGAGAATAAACCCGGCACCTTTCATGTGCCCAAGGGAAACCCGCATCTTTCTGAAGAGCAAACATGGAGAAAAATGAATGAGTTCTTGCTTGCGTTGGTACCGGGCCATCTCCTTTTAAACCATATGCTGTGTATTTTTGTAAAGTCTGTGCCAGGTTCAATCACCTTCATTCAGTGTTGCAGGATCCTTCTAGAGTTTAACTCGCCGCTTTTTGTATGGTGCTGTATTAATGAGCAGGAAAGCACTGGGAACGCAGTTTACAGACACAGCTTTCAATTTTCGTGTGATTAGGGAGCAAACTGTTTCCCATTACACTGAAAATGGGAATATTTCTCTCTTGCACAATACTTTACCATAGAGGCTAATTACTAATTGCCAGATTTGTTGGCACCGGCTTAATATTTTTGGAGAGCAGTGCTTCATCGTTATTGCTTATCGCTGCAATTAAGGACGCTTTCACAACAGGGAAGGGGTATGCAATACCTATTTCTCCACTGAAGACTCTTTTGGACCAGACAAGTGCAGTACTGCTGCAATCTCCTTCCCAGGGAACTCAGTGGAAGGCCGGGCTGCTGTGGCAGAAGGGCTGGAGCTGAGCGCTGGTGTTCTAAAATACCGCATGTTTCTTCTGCGTTTGAGTCAGTATTCTGTAGCTACCAGAATACATTGTTTTTTTCAAATACCCCAGTGTAACAAGCACACGCTTCATTTTTAAATACCACTTACAAGGAGAGCAAAAGTTCACATGGCTCCGTTGCAAGAGAATCGAGCAGACAAGTGGAGCAGCGGCGGGAGCTGAATAAATTAGTAGACGTAGCCGAGGAGAGAAATTTATTTCAGAAAATAATTATTTACCTCGTGGCAGATACTAACCAGAGGATGCATGACCAAAAATTGAAGAGGTCAGCCGCAAGCTTACCGTTTCATTTTTCTTTTTCATGCAATTTGTCAGTTTAGAAACCGTTAGAGAAACAAGACGCATAAATATTTTACTATTTCAACATGAAACAGTAATGCCTTAAGACATGAACTCAGTATTAAAAAATAAAACCAAAATATTCAGCCTTTCACCCTGTTCTTGCTCGTGTGCTCCTTTCCTGAGCTGCACAGGCAGGACTGGCTCTCACAGAGAGCCACCGGTCTTTACTGCCCGCGTTTACGTTTTCTGGGCACAGTCCCGCAGTCTTTACTGTCATGAGTAATTCTTACCGAGGGTTTATCAGAGTGACTAATCGAACGTTGAAATTACCGTGTTTTCTTCAGTAAACAGGATCGGACCTGTTTACTATATTTAGTATTAGCCTGGATTAGCAAATCAAATGTTTTCTAGTTGTCAGCGGTGAGATGATATTTCTGAAATGTATTTCCTTAGGGCTGTAATTGCGTTTAGGGAAGGGCTAGTTCGGGGAGGGCTCGTACAGCAGATAGGTTTCTGTTTTGTAGCATATACTGATTTAAACCGAGGCGCAGAATAAAAACACTCCAGTGATTATTTTCGCCCTCATTTTAGTGCATGGTATTGCCAGTCCTTCTGCGTGTGAGTAGCCCTGTTTAAACTCAGTGGGTGGACTCGAGAATTGAGAGTGATCTTGTAGGTGAAGAGTTTGCAGGATCAGGCATGCATGCAGAAAATGTCTGATATTCCTGAGTAACAAGGCAGAATCTGTGGGAAATGAGGGAAGAACAGTCATTTTCTCTCCTGCAATGCAAAGCATATACTTTTAATTGGAAAAGTAAGTTTTGTAAGTCAGAGTGGGCAGGTTTTTCTTCTATTCTGACAGATTTGGTCTCTGTATTGTAACGCAGAGATGACTGATAACCCCCTTCATAAAATTAGAAACCACACCCCCAGACCATCTGGCATATTACTTAAAGAAAAACACTACCCAACATGGAGCTTATCATTGTATTCAAAAAAGAAAATCCAGGCCAGTTTGTCAGAGCCCAGTGCTGCAAAGAGACACCCCTGTAAAGGCAACGTGAAAATTCTCGGAAAACAGGGTCTTATATTAATTTGCTGTGATTGGGATCCGTAGTCAGCGACGGAGTTTCGTTGGCGTGACGGAGAGCAGAGTCTGACCCTGTTTCAAAGAGAAAGCGTGCATGATCCCAGGAAGTCGGCAGCTGTAGCGTGCAGAGTACAGTTTTACTACTAACAGCCTAAATCACCGAAACGGGGGCATTTCCTATATTCCGCCTGTGAAGTTCTCTTTGGCTGAGCAGCGCGGTTTTTCTCCTCGCGCTTCACCTCTCCCATCTGTCCTGTGGGAGGTAGAGTTCATTTCATCACCTATTATGTTTGCCTCCCGCTGGGAACAGATTTTTCCCCCAGTCGTCTCCCTGCGTGGGGAAACGCAGGGCTGAGCGTGCTTCTTCGCATGGTGTGAGGGCAGCAGCCACAGGGTCACCTTAGGCCATGTGAATTTAACGGCCTGTGATTAAGAACTAGCAGAGCAGCTTTTGTTAAAGCGGAGGAACGTTCTGAATTAACAGTACGCTTTCATGGAAAAAGCCTGAAGTTTGCTGCAGAGCTCAATCTATTGGAAAATCTTCTGTTGACTCGGTGGCTTTTGGCGTGGCGCACAAATTAAGGATGTTACAGTGCGACGTGTTAGCTTTCCCCGCAGCCCTGAAACCTTACGAGAGGCGGGCAGCGGCCATGGGTGTCCCGTGTTCTCCGCCAGACGGATAGGGGCAACACTCCTCCTCCTTTACAGCTGGTCGATCACATCTAGGTAAAGGGAAAAAAACCTAAACAAAACAGGATCTTGCAGGCTGCTACTTATATTTCCTTTAATAGATCAAAGTTGAAAACTTAATGACATCTATCTCTGCAGTTGGATGTCAGAAGGGCATATTTTGCATCAGCCAGAAAGAAGATCAAACAAACAGATTGACGTTGCCTTGGGCTTTCTGGCTCTAGGACCCATTCGTAAGACAGACCATTGCAGTTTTTAGTACCTTACATTGAATTCCTGAAAAAAGAGATAATGAGAATTTCCTTAGCTGCTGCTGTTGGCACTAGAAGTCTTGGACCTATACTTTCTGGATGCACATCAAAGTGCATCTGCAAGGGTTTGCGTTAAGACTGAGGGATTGTACCTCGCGTAAAATTGTTTGGGAAGGAGATGGCAATGTGAAAGTAGAAATTGATAAATATGAAATAACAGTAGTCTTAGGATGCTTTCCGCATGCTTATTTAGGGAGAAGAGTAATCACATATTGGCAGAATGTCACAGGAACTCTTGTGATTTATACTCCATGACCCAGTGGAAAAATGCCAATCTGACAAAAAAGAACAATTTCAGCTACACTAATGGATTGACCAAGGCTAATTGCAAGAGTTTTTCTACCCATCATTGATATGTTGTCAGTACATAAAAGATTACAGAGAAATTTCTTGATCAGCTGCCATGAAAACATTTTTTTGTTATTAAAACGTTAAAAGAGAGCTGCATTAATCTGGCTCGGTGCAGCATCCTCCATCTTCGCTTAGTGACAGGCAGTGTTCAATTGCTAAACTAAGAACCACCCGTTGCTTTCTGCTCTAAGCCTCATTTTGTGAGGCGCTAAGCACCCATAGACTCCCATTTCCTTTGCTGAGAGCTGAAACGCCTTATCCTGTAACTTCATGCTCCCAAGTCAGTACATTGGGGGGAAAATTGATGCAAATTCTGGTGTGATTCGTTTGGGAATCCTTTTGCCGGATTGTAGATTGGGTATCAGGCTTATTTAAAGTCAAACTAGAGAGTGCTATTTGTAATTACCATAGCGTCGTCATGTTAGTGAAATTAAAGTCTTCTGGCCACACACCCAGAGTCAAGCGTGGGTTTCAAAGCTGACTTTCTGATTTTTCAGTCCTGCACGGGCAGGACTCCTGTTGACTTAGAGATTGCTTGAAGTGCAGTGATTTTCCCATTGACTTCACTGGGAAATGGAATTCCTTCCAAATGTCTGTGGGGATCAAGGGGACACCAAGTGCCTTTAGCATTATAGCGTCTTCTGGCACCAGCCATGTGCTCCATAATTCTGTTTATTAAAAAAAAACCCCAACATTGATGCTGTGTCGATAGAAATAATACAATTTGTGTTGCATAATGCATTGAGGTTTGACTGGAACTTGTTTTGCAGTCTGCTGCGCTAGCTGTGCGGATCTCTTTTTTAACCCCCACAGCGAGATGTGAACTTACGAAATAATATACATGCCTAAGATATGTAGCGAGACAGTGAGATACAGTATGAGCCAGAGGCCTTCTTCACCTTAGAAATCATCTCATAAGCAACACATGCTCCTCGACATGTCATTTTGCTTTATAAACACGATGATAGAATATGGCTAATTGCAGCTGAGTTGAGCAGTTATATATAAGCACATGGCTTAACATATTGGTTAGCTGATCATACTATTCCTTTAGTCTTACTAGTTTCTTTAAACAAGACAGCAATAAATCAGTCATGTTAGAAGGGAGCTATGCCAGCGTGTTGAATGTGGGATGAGGACCTGTGGCTCAGGCCTGCCATACAGCTGGCATCATCGACGGTTTCTCTTTTCAGCAAGATGTCTCTGCCCACCAAGCGGTTTGGATTAGAGGCATTAATTTTGACTTTAATCTTTTTTAAACGCTGTTCGCATGCGGGTAGAGATGCTTCTTGCTCTGAGCCTAGCTTGGATCTTACCCTGAGCGGAATTCGTGCTGCTTGCTTTTGAGTATCACTTCCTTGCCTCAAATTGAAGGAGAGTTTGTGACGGCTCGAAGCTGCCAAAAAGGAGGTCCGTATTAAGGTGTTGGGTGGCCGAGCGTTAGGAAGCGGAAGAAGGCTGGAGGAACGTCGGAATGGATCCTCGTTTTGCAGAATTCCATTTGGGGTCAGGTGGATGGCCTGCTGCCATTGGAATGGGATGCAGGAGACCTGGCTCCGCTCCCCAGCCCAGCCGGAAACTTCCCGTGGGGTCTCAGGCGGGCCATTTTATTTACCCCACTGATGAGTTTTCTGGAGTATGGGGTACAATAAAAGCAGAAATAAAATCTGTTAGTTGTTGCTGTGTTACATTACAGGACTGGGACTGCAAATAAGGCCCACTGTCAACTATTTTCCAAAATTTCCCGTCAAAATCAATAGGAAGCAAGCACTCTACATAGGAAGCAGGAGCCAACTTATACTTGGGTAAATTGAGAGTCTAGATTTCACACTGACTTATTTCAGACAAGGATCTGTTCAGCTGATCAGGAAAATAGACAGGACCAGTGGGTGATCCTGGCACTACCTCTTGGACCTCCCATTTCATCTTCTCTTAGCTACTTATGATAGCATTTTCCAAGGAGTGCAGATAGACCTTGAGGCACAGAGCTCTTTGTAAGGTGCTGAAGATACCACCATCTTCATGTCTTACCAGGTTCTGCAGGGGATTTCACCAGCTGTGTGCTCATTAGGGCAGGATTTCTTGGAGGGAGGAGAAAGGGAGTTGGTTTGTTTGTAGAACAGACCCTTGTGATGTGCATTACTCATAAAGCTGAGCATAAAACAAATTCCAGAGTCACCATCAACTGTGGATGTAAAATGAACTGAAAGCAGGGAGCGTGACAGGGCAGAAGACAGAGGAGTGTAGGGTGTTGGTAGCCTGTAGGGAGGGTAACTGAGTTCTGTGTAATAACCTTTTACATTTTTTAGTGTACATCGCAGTTCTCTTCGGAGCCAGCAGTGAAACCTTGAAACTCTCTGGTGATGTTACAGAGGGCACTCCAAGCAGCAGAGTGCTAAAAATCTTAGTTTCGGTGTACTGGAATCTGTATGCAGTCCTCAGTTTGCTTACATCTTCCTGATCCCCTGTTTGCAGACCATGCTTGTCGTTTTCAGAACCCCACTGCATGGGACACGACCTGGACTGCTTCACTTAACAAAATCAAATAGTTGGAGCAGTTATTTTGTTGTTTTTTATGATAAATGAAATGCCAAGTTTTCCATCTTTGCTTTTTCTCATGGCCCTTTAACCCATGTGGTAGGCTTATTTAGGGAACAAGACAAGCCTGGATGCAGTCCCAGAGTTTGCAGTAGCTTCAGATGCCCCTCCAAAGGTTAGGATACTTCACAGGGGATTTGTTCTGCAACAGAGAGGCTAAAAGGAAACCCATGCTATTACTTTTTGCTTTTGATTCTGTCCTAGTACTGCCCTGAAAACCAAGCAAGAGAAAATTTACAGAGGCAGCATTGTTGCTGTTGGGGGTGTAATACCTTATTTTCTACCGTAGCCTCGTGCCAGAACTTCAAAAAGCTTCTTGTAAGAAATATTTCACGTGAAATATTATTGTTCTTACTTCTACACCTTTCCAGTAAGAAAAGCTTTGTTATGCCTTTCACATAAAAATGCAACTGTTTTGCTTTAGATACGGTTTTGTGTCACAGAGTGTGCACTGTTTCTGGGGGCCTTCAGTAAAATAGATACTAGAATTAAATTGCGCATGCTTATACATGACATTTAACATCTATGTCTTCCCTGCCTTATGCCCTTGCAACTGCATTGACAGGAGTTACAGTAGACTAACTGCAGCAGGATTTGCTGGTGTGTGTATGTACAGCACAGATTTATATGTATGGAACGGCGTTGTAGCAGTGTTCATGTGAGTAACGTAGCTGAGGTTTAATATTTTGTTTCCTCTTTTAGGATATGATGATGTTTCAGAAACAAACCTGAGATCTTATAGTGTTCATTCTGCTAAACATGTGCAAGAGAATCGTCCTGTGCCCATTCGCAGAAAAAGAAGCATTGGTAAGAAACAAGCTATTTGTACTTAGGGAGTAAAAACAGAGGGGGTGCTTTTGGTCAGCCAAGCAAGACATTTCACTGGAAAAATGTGACACGCACAAAGGAAAAAGGCCATTTCTGGTTTCTGCCTTTCTTTTTGCACAAAATGGGCCGTTGCCTGAGAAGCTGTCTTCTGGAGGATGTCCATAGGAGACAGACAAGCACAAATTCTTTACATTCACTTTCTTGTTGCAGCATGTTAGAAAGCTAGACCTTGGTTAGAAAATGCTGTGATATTCAATGTATAATTCATAGTGTGGGGAACAACTACAGCAGTGTGCTTTAAAAAACATCAACAGTTGGTAGAGTTTTCAGTACAGAAGCTCCACAAAAGGAAACAGCTTGACTCTTTATTCAAAAGAAAAAAACAGTTTATCCAAAAAATTAAAAGCCATTGACGGAAACGCTGGGACACTGATTTCCATCACTGCATAGGGCACCAGGCGTGTTTACAAGGGATTTTTTTCTTATTAAACTATAATGCTGGTGATCCAGCAAAGCCCAAATACAAATGTAAAGAGATGTTAATGAATTTTAGAATAGAATTTGTATGCAACGCTTGTTTGTGTGATTAGATCTGAGTGTTTTACTGTTCCATTGGACTGTCGAAAACATTCATGATCTTATCTATTGTAGGTAATTCAGAGTCAGTACATTTGTACTTTCAGCTATGGTGGTACGCAGTAGATGATAGCACAGCGTGCTGTCAGCATGGATTTGCAGTGTGAATTGGCAAGCGTGCTCGTCACACTGAATGCCTCTAGAGAACAGCGGTTCTGAAACAGTCTGCTACACTTGGCACCTTACTCTGCAAGGTGTTGAATGCCTCCCCGTAAAAGTCAGTGGCAACTGGATATGCTCAATAACTTGTAGGACTTGCCAGCTATCTTGTGGTATTTGATCTGTTCATTTTCTTGAGTTCATGGCACTGGGGATTGAGAAGAAGAATTTTCGCTCTATTTAGCTGACTGAAATGCATCTCTTTCAAAACTGAGCTTAGATTTTCATGTTACAGGCACAGGCCAGGCCTGAACTTCTTGTACTTCAGAAGTAACTGAAGAAGTGCAGGCAGTATTTCAGTTCCCCGACACATTTAAGCCAAAGCCATCACTGCTTTCAGTGTAAGGCAAAAAAATCCAAGCTCCCTTAGGAGAACTTATCACCAAACAAGTTGTCCCTGCAATTGCTATTATTTTCTGCGCTGTTTTGAATTACCAGCTTGACTTTTTAGGCAGCCCCTGGGTTGAGAACGATACACGGTTTGGATTTTTCATGGCAGCATCATGCAGCAGTAGAGAGCTACTCTTTATGATCCTCGTGTGGCTGAAACTGCTGTCGACAAGCTGACCTTACCTGAGCCCAGCAGGATGTTGGTTTAGCTGCAGGTTTTTCAGTCATGCTACTCTTGCGGTTTTGCCTCATTCAAGAAATAAGAAATTAAATAAAACCCAGCATGTTCAAAGCTTTGATAACTTCATTCAAAAAAATGGCAGTTGCCCTTTGGGATGGCACATGGACCAGACTCCCTGATGTGGGGATGTTAAGGTTTTGGAAGTGGAAAACCCAAGACTCTGAAGTTTCAAGCTGGCGCAGGTTGTTTCCCAGCTCAGCCAATTTGGGTGTGATATAAATGTCTTCAGTGCAGCTTCTTTGGCGGTATTTGCCGGGTATTGCGTGTTTGTTTGATCATACGTGTGTGCGATGATGGCCCCGATACTGTAAAACAACAGCTGCTGTTACGCAGTGGCTGTGAGGCTGTGTTGGAGGATCAGCCAGTGTGGCGAAGCCTCTGGCTTGCTGTCACTTCCAAAGAGCCAGGATTGCCTTATCTAATGGTATGTCCTCTGAGCTATATTGGGAGCCAGGCCACTGTAAACCCTCATTTTAGGGCTGGTCTTTTGGGAGCGAGTCAAGCCTCTCTCTAGGCTAGCGCACACAGTTTAGTGGTAGGCAAACAGTACTCAGCACCGACTTGTCAGTGAGCAATGGGCACTGAGAACATCTTCTCCACCCGCCAGTTAAGGGTGCCACTCCTAAATCGGTGTTGTAAAGTATCTGGGTGCTCTGAGGTGAGAGCAGCTGCTCACCTGGAAGTGTGAATTTCTTGTGTTCGCAGAGGAAGCCATCCCGGCTGTCTGCAAAACACGGACGGTTATATACGAGATACCTCGGAGTCAGATTGATCCCACCTCTGCCAACTTCCTGATATGGCCACCCTGCGTGGAGGTGAAACGTTGCACGGGCTGTTGCAACACCAGCAGCGTGAAATGCCAGCCATCGCGGATACACCACAGAAGTGTCAAGGTGAGCAAATGGTGGCTGCAGAGCCCTAAGAGGGTCCTCTTAAGTCTAAAAACCCCAGGTATTGTGGCTGTTCTGTGTGACCTGGATCTTTATTATCCATCCTCATAGCCGCAGGGTCAGGTACAATGCTCTTCTCCATTTTTGCGTGAGCAGATGGCCTTTTCAAGTTACATGGTCATTGGAAAATCTTGGGCTTGGATTTGACTTTCACAGGATTCCCTTTAGGTTTTTCTTCTTTTGTAATGAAAATAAAGTTGATTGTGTCTTTCCCATGATCTCTCAGAGTACAGATCTTAAAGTTAAGAAGATAAAATGACTCAAGGGGCATTGGACTTAAAAAAATAAATAAATCACAGTATGGAATGCTGTTTTCTTAATTGAATATTATGCAGCCTAAATTGGGCTTTTATATTTGACAACATAACACTTTTGATCTGAAAAAATGTGTTTCAAATTATCTTACCCCAGGGATAGAAGACTCAACGGCTTCATGCTGTATTTACTCATTAGACAAAATCCCTGTTGCAATTTTCCAGTAAATATTACGTGAAATATTTCTTATGTTCATTTGGCTTCACTGTGTTCTAATTTTTATCAGTATTTAAACAAGTAATGTTGATTTACATCTGCACGTAGGAGATTAGACTTATATATAGCATTTATATTGGTAAGACTGAGTTCTTGTTGGCTCTGAGTATTTTAAGAGCAGAATTTAAAAAAAACCCAACACATTCTTGAACATAAAATTGCCCAGCACAAGATGCTGATCGCTGTACTTGCAATGGTTTAGTTATTAAGAAAGGTACTGTTAACCTACGTAGCGCTGTACGTCCTAAACACAAAATATGGCATCCAAGCCAGTTCATCGTTTTTCATACACATAGGCACACATCTGAGCAGGATTTCTTTTTCTTTTCTGTTTCTGAACATTTGAAAAATGTTTTCACACCCAAATAAGCTGGAGAAACATCTGAACAGATTTCCTCAGTCTTTCAAAAAATAATTACACTTTACACTTGCTTGCTGACCTTCCTTTGGGGGATACACTTTGCAGAAACAGTTGAAAATGAGGAAAAAATTGGTATCAGTAATTATTTGAGGGCTGAGAACAAGCTGGGGAAGTTGAAGCGCTACAATTCCAAGCCATTCAGAGTAAGAGCTGAACGGCAAAGTACCTCCGGGTTATAATACCTAGTGCTGTTGCCTTTGGGTTTGATCCAGCTTCCAGTTAATTTTGTGTCGCAACTAGTACGTACAAAGCAGCTGGAGACGCCCAGCAAACAGTTCAGCCGCGTATTGTGAACTTGCTGTTGGTACTTGTGTATGACGTTGCAACCCTGTGCTTGTTTCCTACCCTTGCAGTGATGGGGAAGACTATAATAGAGAGAGACAGGTTTGGCTGTCGAAGTCCCCTGCTGCTGGGGACACGGAGGGTTCCCCAGATGCTGCAAACTCCACAACTGGCAGCAGCTTGGCAGGATGTCATTGCTGGGGCTGCTTCCCCAGCGCACCACCGCGTTAGAGAAATCTTCGTTTCTCATTCGGTCTGCTGATACGGTTTTAGTGCTTTTAGATTTGCATTCATTTTAATAGGGCGCGAGCTAAAGTAGGCTCAGCTGAGCAGCTGCTTTTTGTGGCTGTGTAAATATATTGCCACAAGCAATATCAATATACGTCAGCCAGCTTTGGAGGACTTCTTTTTTTCCAAGCTCCAAGACTGCTCCAAACAGTCATTAAGTAGAAGGGGAAAAAAAGGACAAGAGGTCAAGCAGGAACAGGATGTTCATTGTAAAGGTTGTAGGCTGACCCCACTGTCACACCAGAAATCTCTGAACAGAATCCATATTTATGCCCTCCAGAGTCAGAACCTCTTGTAGCTTTGATATAATTGATGGTTTTATGAGCCTTTTGCCAGTCCTACGTTCAGAGCTGAATGTCTGCTCATGCCATTAAGTAGCTGGCCCAGAGTGAGGGTCGCTGGAAAGGTAGGGGGAGCGGTTTTGGAGAGGCTTCTCAGCTGTTCCTGCAGTGCGGTTGGAAAGCCGTCTTGTGTTTTCCCCTGATGTCAGACTGCATAAAAGCCCTCTTTTGATTAAACATTGAAAAGGCTTTCCCCGCTTCCTCTTCATTGACAAGGTAGTGAGATCATAGCTGGCGCATTCACACTAGAAAAATGTTCACCCAGAAAGGTCAGCAAGTGGGTTTGCATCATCCAACAGGCGAAAGCAAAGGGTGTTTTCTTTGTCTTACTGAGGGCCACTGTAGTCAAGGTTAAGAGACGCCGTGGCAGTGTGGGAGGAGCAGCGGAGGTGCTTGTATTGGGGCATTCCTTTCTTGGGAACATGATTCAAAGGCTGTAGGGTTCAGGGATATCCTTACTTCGCCTTCACCACGCCTTGGTCAGTGAAGTATCGTTAATGGGCTTGTGGAATTGGAGCTGTAGGGAGGCTGCGAGCCAGGAGTGTTGGTGGAAACAGCTTCCCCGAAACGGGTCCTCTGAGGTTTCCCGTTCATGGGGTAGATTAATAAAAGGTAGGTTTCCCCTGCACCGTAACAGAGTGAGCCCAGGAGAGCGCAGCCTCCTGGCCCTAAAGAAACCTCTGTTCAGCAAGCTGTACCTGCACAGCGCTGCGAAAATCGGACTGAAGTAAAGCAGCTGGTTGGGAGTTGGTCTTTGATAGGAAGAAAAGAATTGCATTTCTCTCCTGATAGAGAAATGGTGACGAGGATTGGCGAGTTAGGGGTGCTGGTGTCTGTTACAGATGCATTTACTTTCCTGTCTGCAAAAGCATTTCAGTAACATCGGCAGATTCTGTTGCTTCTGCACAGCAGGATCAAGTATTTACCAAGTACCAGTCTATAATTTCTGTGGGGGGTTTCTGAACTGAGTCTTCCCAGGAGGTTTCTTGTAATGCTGAGCGTGATGTTCTTTATGTTTTTGGTCACGGCAGCAAAAACCAGTTAATATTATAGAGCAAATCCTGCCTATACTGCTAATTTTTGATAGCCAAGCTGAGTATTACGGTTGTTTGCAGCAATGCTTATTTCCAAACTAAGAAACGAGAGCTAAAATCACTCCATCTACCTCAGCTTTGCCTTCTGCTTGGCCTTGCGCTATAGCCGTTCCAGCTGTAGCCACTTCTGAATACTCAATGTTGAGGTGATTTTGGGAAATTTAACCTAGTGTATTCTTACAGTAAATTAGTATGAAGGAAAGACGCAGAGAAAAGGAGCTGGAAAGGAAGGAACGCGGGAGCAGCTCCTCAGCTCTCATCTGGGAGTTGTTCAGAGGTTTTGAAGAGAGATGGGAAAAAAATGCAGGAATTCAAAACGCGTTGTTCAGCAGAGCCACCCAGCCTCTGAAGAGGTTAAAAAGGCCTCGCAGAACAAATTGTGTGTAGGTAAAATGGCTGTATGCAATGTTTGCAGGTTTAAGAACATTTTTTCTTCGGTGACTGTTTCTGTCATTAGGATAAACAGCACTTTGATTTTAGCTGTGGCTTAACTGGAGATGACTGCCAGCGCTCGGTGGGACCTGCAGGCAGGACCAGCTGACAGGTATCAAGGGTCGATTTAAGAATGAGAGAAACAAGGGAAGCCCTGATGCAGGTGAAGACAAGATGGAAAACCAGAGAGATGTGCCCTCAGAGCATGAGAGGAACCCTGCCACCGCGAACCGCCTGACGGGGGGCAAGGCTTGGCTGCTCCCGCTTGCAGAGAGAGGACGTACGGAACCCCCCCGTCAGCCATTCCCCACGCCGGGGGGTGGCGGGTTTGCAGCAGCACCCTCCGGTTCTGTCCCCGGACCCTTCCTCCAGCCGAGCCCTCGCTGAGGCGCCGCCAAACCGCCCTCGGAGGCGGCTCCCGCCGCCGAACCTCCCTGCTGGCTCCCCCCCGCCACTGACGCCTTCCCAGCGTGCCCCGCGGCCGCCTCAGCTTCCCGCCCCGCGGGGCCTGCAGTTCCCGGCGTGCCCCGCTGCTGGCAGGGGGTTCCCCGCCGCCCCGGGCACTGACAGGGCCGCAGCCCCCCGGCCCGGAGCTGTGAGAGGGCTCCCCGCCGCCCCGGGCACTGACAGGGCCGGAGCCCCCCGGCCCGGAGCTGTGAGAGGGCTCCCCGCCGCCCCGGCTACTGACAGGGCCGCAGCCCCCCGGCCCGGAGCTGTGAGAGGGCTCCCCGCCGCCCCGGGCACTGACAGGGCCGGAGCCCCCCGGCCCGGAGCTGTGAGAGGGCTCCCCGCCGCCCCGGGCACTGACAGGGCCGGAGCCCCCCGGCCCGGAGCTGTGAGAGGGCTCCCCGCCGCCCCGGGCACTGACAGGGCCGCAGCCCCCCGGAGCTGTGAGAGGGCTCCCCGCCGCCCCGGGCACTGACAGGGCTGCCCCCGGAGCTGTGAGAGGGCTCCCCGCCGCCCCGGGCACTGACAGGGCTGCCCCCGGAGCTGTGAGAGGGCCGCTTCTCCCTGCGATGACAGGACTGTGCACCCCGCGGCCTCGCTTCCCGGCAGGGAAAACTCTCCTGACCCCCCTGCTAAGTAACTGCACCAGGCTTTTCCGAGGTAGGCGTTTGCCAAAGGAGTGCCCTATAAATGTCTTTATTGGGTATTTTAGGATGGGTGGCTGCCAGGCCGGGCGGCCTCCCCACCGGTTCCCATCCCTCCTGGCAGGGGAGGCGCGCGCTGCGCAGCTGGGGCGGTGTGCCCTGGCAGGCACCCCGCCATCCTGCCCGCCTGTCCCGTGTCCAGTCCTGTATTGAGCTATCAGCCACATGAGTTTTGCTGTTGTGAGGAATTTTCTGCGCTGAGACTTCTCTTGCAAGTTTCCTGCCCATGATAAATTTTGGGTTGGTGCTAAAAGTGTTTTGGATGCTTCGGCTTACAGGCTTGGTTTTTTTCCTGCTGTTACTCCCTGATTTCATCTCTCCTGGAGAATCTCTAGAAAAGGTGTTCCCACGATGTTTCCGTTGGGCCACATATTTTTATCAGATTTTGTTTTCATTTTTACTCAGCCACCACACCATCCGCAGGGTAGTACCTAGAGTCTACAGCAATGCAAGTGTGGTGCCACCGATTATACACAATTTAACTAAGCCAGTCAGTTTTTTCACTGTCAGAGTTTTTATATAGTGATATTTCATGGTTTTGAGGTTGTCATGGTTTTTAGTTTTGTTGCGTTAGAGACAAGTAAAAGAAGCTGATGGTGGTTTGTTGAGGACTGACCATTTCAAAGCATTTGGTAATACACTTAAGGGTAACTGTACAAGATAAACACCAGGGAGAAAAATACAAAGAAAAAAGATGCTAACACAAGGCCAAAACCCATGCTGTTAGCATAGCTATCCCTGTTTATACCCACTGAAAATCTGACCTGCAACCTTTACCGTTTTAGATTAGCATTAATTACAGATCCTGTGTGGCGGCAGGTGTTACCAGATGACACAAGCACAGCGATTTATCTGGTTTGTGCTGCTTCAGTTCGGATATTTGCAACATCTCACAAAACGACATTCCTTTAAATTGTGTAGCATGAGGTAGGGCAGTGGAATGCATGCTGGACTATATTTTTAACCACAGTACAGTAAAAACCAACTTTAAATTGCTGCATAAATTCATTAAGAAACTATTCTTCAAAGTATTATTTTTTTTGTGTGGTTTTTTTTTTAACTGTTGTTTAATACCACATAGCCACAGGAACTGCATATATCTTTTGGATTGGAAAACTAAGCAAAACAGGGACAGACTTAAAAAGCTTGATTACAGTTTATTTTTGTTGCATGTAATTTTCAATAGGACTGGTTTATTCTAACAGCTGTAATAAGCATGGCAGGTCTGAAAGCTGTTTCATGATTGCTGGGTCTCTTTCTTTGTCTCTGATGATGGAGGTGTCTTAATTACTGTTTGTTTTTGTAAATTTTAAGGATTAGTCATCCTTTGATGCCAGATGACTCAGTTGTACCACACATTTCCAAATCTTTGCGTTCAGAGGTTTGATGGAGTTGGGTTCTGATAGGAGATTTTGAAACCTACTGCTTTGACCCACAGTTAGTCTTTCGGTAAAAGCATTCTTGTATGCCACGGCCAGTTCTTAATCTGTTTATATGGAGAGCTGACAGTTTTGGAAGATACCTTTTAAAGTGGACACATTAATTATTGCATCTGTCTCTCTGCAACTTTTGTTTGCTGGGTAAATGAAAGTTGTCTCCAGATCCTGTTGACAGAAGAGGCGGTGACTAAAATGTGGATCTGAACTCCTCTCTCCATGAAAGCAATGGCAGGTCTCCCATTGACTTCAATAAGGACAGGATTTTGCTCTAGCTTCTGTTAGTGTCATTCACAGGTCCTTGGTAGTTTGTATCCACAGAGCCAGAAGAGTGTTTCTGGGAACTGGGAATGTGATGTTTTTTTCCAGCCACCACTCTCATTTTGTGACACTGTTGTTCCACTTTTGGGAGGGCCAGGGAATGATTTTCATAGTGTGACGATTGATTTGGAGCATTAAATCCCCACCAAACACACAACTGAACCATTACCAGGAGAGTCTAGTGTGGATGCTGTATTTGGTGGTAACTGCAGCTTTTGGTTGGATCAGATTTTATGGCTTTGCCGTGTAACTTCTGTAGGGACAACCAGCCTCTCTTGTCCTTCTGCTTCCTCATATATCCCATTTATAATGCATACCTGTACTATGTAGTCTTCTTGTTTCCTGGGACAGCCACATTGCAGCCCCCTTTTGTCAAATGGTAGATACATCATTAATAGGACTGAGAAGCCATGATTTCATTTCAGCGATTTCCATTTCAAGCAAATGATTATCACCTATTCATGCAGTGTTTAACACAATTGTAAACTAAACATTGGACCCCTTACCCACTGTCTAGCACTCTCTTTGCCCACTTTAGGCCATATTCCCTTGCACAGCTATGACCATCGTGCCCGTTACACTTAGCACAAGTCTGTGCCCAGCATCCCACAACCCATTTCAGCGCCCCAGCATGGCAGTGCTCCTGCCCTCTGCACTGTTCCTCCTCTCCTGGCTGCTGGCACCAAGTTGGTCAGGATGTCCTCCTGTTCAGTATCACCCCACCCGAATATCCTTCTCTTCTGCATTGGTTTCCCTCAGATGTGAGACCTGAATGTTGCCAGAGCTTCTGCAGCTTCCTGCAACCTTGCCCTCCAGGTTTTTTTTTTTTTTCTTAAGGATGCCAGTGCTTTGGCCCAAAGTGGAGCAGTGCAGTTGGAAGCACTTGGATGAACTGGAGAGAAATAGTGTACCTGCCAGTTATCCACAACAAAGCCAAAGGCTGGATCCAGTTTGTGAGTGGTAGCTCCTTTGGACGTAAAAGCAGTGCATAGGAGCTCTTTTAAACAAGTCCCAGGTCACTGCAAGGAATGAGTAGGTTTGAAATTGGTGGTTTCTAAGCTGATATTCAGATCCTGGTTCTGTAGAGTTGAGCACTTTACATTCAGAGGGCTCTGGAGACACCAATTTGTAAATTATAAAATGTATTACAAACCAAGATAATGCCTTCACTGTTAGCCTTCAGCTTAAGAACAGTGGTCAACATGTACAGATCATGCTAAAAGTGGCACTCTACAAGAACAACTACTGATTTGAGTCCGTATAGAAGTTTGTTGTGATTTATGTGAAAACTGAGTTGCTTAAAACTTCACACTGGGATGAATGGGAAATTATTTTATCTCTTGGAGGGAAAAGAAAATTGTTTCAAACTGCTGAACTTGAATAAACAAATGATCTGTGCAATAAATAGTTACATGATGCACAATTAAGATAAAAGATGATTAGTATGCTAACATTTTATATGGGTTTGTCTACATTAAAAAACAGATATATAGCTATCTGTCTTCAGTTCTGAACTGTAACTATGTTAATGTGTCTCAGTACATATCTCATCGTATTTTATAGGTGGCAAAAGTGGAATATGTTAGAAAAAAGCCAAAATTAAAAGAAGTTCTGGTGAGATTAGAAGAGCATATGGAATGCACCTGTACATCATCAAATACTAATTCAGATTATAGAGAAGAAGAAACTGGTATGTTTTCCTTTTATTTTTGCATTAATGCTGATTTCATATGGACCTTATTTTTATATTAGTAAAGAATGTAAAGCAAACTTTGCTTCCAGTGAACTCAGTAGAGAAGCTTCCAGCTACTTCTCTGTGTGTTGAAGATGCAAAATGAGGGACAATTTGTGCTGGAGTTGGAGTTTAAAGTGTATCAATTCTCATTAGGTTAGCCTTTAAATAAACATGAATGCCTGATAGTATTGAGGCCTTGCTTAACTAAGTTAAAGGTTGTCATGCTGCAGCTTATTGGTGAACTCCATTGCCTAGTTTCTTTAGACTTTGTGGAGACAGGGCTAAGGCTGAGATTTACTTGACCTTGGGGAAAATAATGAAATTAATGTAAAGCACTTCGGAATAAATTCAGTATTCAGGAGTAAGGAGTTTTGAAACATTGCCCATTCCTGTTGTTTTCTTACTTACATATAGTCAAGAATTTTTTGTCGGTCCTCACGTTAAACCCAAGTTTGCCTTACCGAGACAACATTTAAGTTACCATGGGGAAGGATTTATGGGGAAAAATACTTACTTTCTTTCAATCTGACTTTCATAAACCCACCTAAAATTGTTAGCTCAGATCCTCTTACTAGGGTGCAATTAATGCAGAACTTGACATGTATTCGGGAAAGCCACCATAGTAGACAGGACACTTCCCTCTCTCCTGACTTTGGTTGAAGGCAGCCTCAAAAGTCTGCTTTCGTCTCTGCTGGGAATTTAGGGGTGCAGTAGACCCAGCGCCAAAATTAGAGTCAGTGAAGAACAGGTAAATATAGGGAGGAAAGCTGCCCAAAGGGGATGGATTTCGTAGGTGGCTGGGTAAAGAAAGGTTTTCTGTATGTACTGTCTCCATCCAGCATGGAGACATAAATCTGGTCTACGTGAATGTAAACTTCAGTTGCTATGTACAGAACAGAAGAATTAGAATTTGTATAAAAGCAAAGTTAGGCCTCTGCTGTGATTTTATTGGACATCAATTTATAACATGAGCTGAGTGTTTCAGCCCAAACTAGGTTGAGTTATGAGTAGACAAAACCACATTTAAAGGGGTTATTTTTATGTGTGTATGGTTTGATATTTTTTCTAAGTCTTCTGTTTGGAAAAAAAATTTCATTAGATCAATTTCAGTTTTCCAAAATGTCTTTAATTGCTGAAGACTAAGCAGTTAAGATTTTAAGATGAAACCTTTTCTTTCTGGTGTGTGTGAAAAATGGGGTAGAATTGTCATGAAAGAATATAGATTTCTATGATTTAATTACTGATAGGAACAAAACTTGCACCAGCGAGTGGATGGTGAGCTGAAAATAGCTTAACTACAGAGCTGAAAGCAAATGTTGAATACTGCATGGTAACAGTAATTATAGATGGATCTTGGAAATGACGTATGCAATGCCAACTTCGTTTATTATTTCTTTACTTTTGTATGATTACTTTGTAAACAGAATGTCAAATCAGATGTTATAAACTTATTATTTTAATGCAAAGGATAATGAGATTTCTTTGAAATGTAAACGGTTTGAGTATTTATTACTTCAGTGTTCAACAAAGTGCGTTACCTTAGGGCTTTTTACCAGCCCTGCCCTTATGTTAACAGGAAGGCCTAGGGAATCAGGTAAAAAACGGAAACGAAAAAAGTTAAAACCAACATAAAACCTACTGGAACTATTTGATATTCAGGTAGGACCTATATGCTGAACACCCTAATAGCACAAGTACTGGAAAACTTAATCAAATATCATCACTCCAACTTAATCACTGTTCAAAATCTTGACACTTGCTACCTCAAGGCTGCAAAGAGATTAGATTTGATTGGCTTTGATAATTCTACCTGCTGGTATTTTTCCTTTAAGCTCCACATCACCATCAGCATCTTACATTCTCAAGCTACTTCCTTTTCTTGCCTTTTTTGTTTCTTTTTTTTTTGGAGGGTGCTAATACTTCAGCTTCTGAAATCTCAAGTTCCATTGCCTCTGCTTTTGTTTCATTACTATTGATTTCTGAGGTCAAAAGATCACATAATAATGCATGAATGAATTGCCAGGTTACAAATTCTTGTGTTCCTAGTCATTGGCTATAAAACATTGAGTGTACATCCAGCAAATACTATGATATGTGTGACCATCAAACCCGTGTTTTGGCATGAACTGGGATTGATTGTACATGCACCTGAGACAGGTCTGATAATCTGCCCACCTGACAAGGAAGATGCTTAGATATTTTTGTGTCGCAGGGCCCTGTGTTACACCAGAAAATTAAGATTTTTTTTTTTTTTGGTCTGTTCGGTCTCGGTAGGATGATAAGTCAGTCATCAAAATTCATGAGGTTTTCAGTGTAGTGAAAAACTAACACCCTCTCAATGCAAAAATGACTGAAATCCTGTGGCCAACATATTAGCAATGTATGATGATGGCAATACACATTCCAAATTGAATATGGAATTTCCATTTCTTAATGACTTGAAATTTTGTAAACTGCAGCACTTGCAATTGATTCTACTATTTGGAGCAGGAATGATTTGGATTTTGCAGTGTGTGTGTCTAACGGCTGGATGACGGTGAATTTAATTTCAAGCACCTATTTTTGCACATAAACTCCCAATGGCAGTTTTCATTTATACTGATGTATCGTTTCTAAAGAATGCTAAACTTGATATCCTGTTTCAGATTAACAGGTATTTATTGGGAGTAGTATGATAGAAGCAAAGATTTTCTAAAATTCAACTTTAAAAGTGAGCATGTAAACTCAATCAAAACAGCATTTAGAACTTCTTGTCCCAGGTTAGTGACTCTTCATGCAGAACAGTTTTTTTTTAAGTCATCTACTTAGAGGATAGGACCTTTGATTCTAATCATAGAGTTATTGTATCTTTTTTCTCTCCTGCAGATGTAAGGTGAAAATAAGCTAGAAAAAAAACTTCTCTCTGGGACATGGATGTACATGGTTTGTTACATTCCTGAACCTACTATGTATGGTGCTTATTGACTGTATACTTTATTTGTTCTCCTGTGTGAAAAAACTGGCTCAAAAGAACACTTAATGAGAACAAAGAGACAATGTACATTTGTTTAATGTGACATCAAAGCAAGTATTGTAGCACTCTGTGAAACAATAGGAAGCTTCCCTGTCCAAAAAAGAAAAAAAATGAAAGAAAGAAAAACAGAAAAGAAAAAAAGAGAGTTGAATGAATGGAGGATACCAAAAGTACTCAAAAACATGACAAAAATCTAAGTGAATAGTGGATTTCTGTCAGAGCAGTCAACGGTGCTTTACGTCAAGAAATGTGCCTGCGTTCTTGATGAAGATGGATGGACACTGATGGACTTCAGGCACAAAAAAGCAGGAATGTATGAAATGATCAAATGCCACGCAAATACTATAGAACAATACATCCTTGCTTGGTGGTGTTTTAAAAGTCTATACAAAAAAACCTTCTGGGGAGCCTTAAGTGGATTTTTTTTTTTTTTACACCATAAAGTGATTATTAAGTTTTCTTTTTACTCTTTGCCTAGCTTTTTATTATCTCTTGGACTACATTTGCCAATAACACATATAAAAGACTGGTATAACAATAAGCAGAACACAAAACATTATGGTATTTCTCCTAGTGGGATGCAAACTAATGAGATGTATTAAAATAAAAATGGTATACCTATGCATAATTTTCTAGACGTTTCTTGGTTTATGTTCCCCAACCTCCCCCGTAATTTAAAGCATTGCATAAAAAGAGAAAAAAAGAGAGATGTGCGTAAACAAATCATAGGATATCCATGCAAAAATCTTTTTTTTTTCCTTTAAGACTTATGCCAGTTGCCTACTAGTGATATTGTGTTAGCAATTGTCATTCTTATCAGTATACGGATACTTTTATTTCACATGTTAGAGCTGTGTGAAATGTACAAATTCTTGTATCTGCATTGTACAATGTCATGGTGGCATGGGAACTACCTTGCTGCAAATATTTGAACAAAACCTAAAATTCTTTATTTTTGGTAAAATGTTATGCTTTATGTGTATTCAACAGAAATATGTGTTTTTGTAAAGGTGAAGTTTGTATTTTTATCTAAAAATTAACAGTTTTATATACCTGAGAAAGCCTGCTATGTTTTCTTGAACCAAAAAAAAAAAAAAAAGAAAAAAGAAAAAAAAAAAGCATTTTGTGGTCATATTTTTGTAGTAGAATAGCCCAAATAACATCAAAATCTATTTTAACTATAGCAGGGCAGATAAAATACTCTGGCACCAGCTCCTGTGTTTTCAAAGTGCCAAAGGATTAAATGTTCAGTTCCCCGTGGATTACAGTGGGAGCCACATGGCTAAATCCTTCTGTACTGCTTTGGAAATGTAGGGCTGTGCCAGGTATGACATGGCTACTGACTTGGCCAAAATCACTGCCCCACCCCAGTAGTTTGGATTATGTAGCCTTTGTTTTAGTTGGATTATCACATTGGATATGTAAAATGAACTACTGGATTCTTCTATTTGTGAAACATCTACAAAGAGATGAAAGAGTTTTCTTAGTTTGGAACAACAAAAAAGTTTGTCCTGAAGACAGTATTTCCACTCAAATAAAAAAATATCTTCAAATGTGAATGAACTGCAGAACCTTAAAACAACAAAAGAGAGAGAGATTTTAAACCTTTCCATTTCTTTAAATATAGTTCAAACATTCCCCTCCTGTTCCAATTTCAACCAAACAAAGCAGTGTTAGCTAACAGGCATTATTGGCTTCAGATGCTAATGCAGAGATAGAGTTAGTCACCGTTCTATTTTGTGATCATCTTCCCAGTGTATTTGTTGAGCACCAAAACTGGAAATACATTTAACTAAGATTGTCTGTGCTTGTTTTCCACTAAGTGTACTGTTCACGATGTTATGCACATGAATGTATGTGTCTGCGTTTAAAAAAGTGTATAAAATGTAATTTATATATTTATGTTTCAGTGGGATGCCAATAATGTTGCTCCGTTCCTTTTTTGTCTAAAAGATATCTAATGAAAAAAACCATATATCCATTAAAATCATGTAGATGAAAGACATTATGTGACCCACTCAGACACTGTGCAGGTATGAAAGGATGTCAAAGTCACTTAAGTGGAATAATTTGCAAAACAACTTTTTGAGAGTCTCATGGTTGCACTGGCATAAGAAGGTTGCATTCAGATCTGTGGGCCAAGTTCTCTGGAGTAACTCCATTGAGTATAATGGAGGTCTGCTGATTTACATCACGAGTGAGTCTGGCCCTATATTAAAGTCTTGGAAAAAAAGCAAACTGAGAGGCATGCGTTTTATTGGTGCCAGCAAATAGATGTGTTACGCAAATTCAGAAAACCAGGAGAGAATGAAGACTGAATGGAGTCCTTTCCAGTAGCTGGTTGGCTGAGACTTGCAGTCTCGAGTTAATTTTGTTACCAGAAATGAAACGCACATGAGTCTTTGTTCTCAAGCACAGTGTTTATATGGCATGCAGCGGAAAACACAAAAATCTCAGGGCTATATTCTCAGCTAGTATAAATTGGCAAATGTTTTTGACTTCAGCTGCCCCGAAGCTAATTTACATCAGATGAGGATCCAGTCCATGGTTTTTAAAATACGAGGAGTAGTGTCATGACGTGAGCGTCGCTCACTGTAGTCCAGCTGAGATACTACCCACCAGCCTTTCAAACGTTACAGGCTATGGTAGGAGTCCTTCAAGGTGGCAGATACAACCAGAAGGAACAGTACCGTTAAAGGTTGTGACACAGGAGGCATTAATTCAAAGTTAAGTTGGACATTTCAAGGGCCATATCCTCAGCTGGTGTAAATCACCATCACTCCGTTGCCTGCAATGGAGCTGTACTAGCTTACACCACTTGAGGGGCTGGTCCCTCATTCTTGCTCATCCCTTTCACTACTCGGTCCTGCAGGGATCTCGGATTGTTGTGTTCTGTTAATGTAATCCTGTGTTCTCTAATACTTAAGCACAATAAGTGAATATAAGAATGAGTGTCAGACTTAACTTTGAATGTCCAAGCTCTGAAATGGTTTGTTTCACCATTGTGGCTGTAAATTAAACAGTTCTCTGTGCATTTGTGAATGCCGTGTCATATCTTCTTCCGCTGTCTACTGGAGGTGGACTCCATCTGGACTTTTGAAGCGCAACATTTGGAGTGTTACAGGGAAGGGCGTCAGCAATTGGAGCCACAAGATATCTGATTGACAGCTCTGTTATTTGTGGGGTGGGGGGCTAGAAGGGGGCTTAATGAAGGAGTTGAAGATGATAGTTGTGAGTCACGTTTCCATGCAATCCTTTAACACCTTGTCGTTTTTGTCCTTGCACATACTAGGGAGAGATTTGGGGGTAAAACATTTTTCTGTTTTACATTCTGCAGTCACTTCCTCTGTCCAGAGATTGAGAAGTTGTTGGTCTGATTTCATCCTTTTTGAGGTCTTTTCTGGTCAGAAAGTATATGTGTAGTGGACTGCCCAAAAAGAATCTCACTGTTACGAGATGGTGCGTGATTGCTGATTCTCTAGTCAATTCTTTACGTTTAATTCTGTGCTTCATCTTTCCAGAGCTGCCCTTCAGTTGCTTTTGTTGAGTGAAATCAAGGATTGCGTGCCAGTTTGCTTTCCTTTTCTCCTGTCCTCCGTCCTGCTTGGCATCTGCTTTATTAGACAGTGCACGGTGACTACAGGCCATTGCTCCTCTCCAGCCCTGGAGGTTCCTAGGCAGCTCCAGCACTTCTGTGTCTCTGAGCTTAGGCTTTTTACTCTGCTTGGAACAGCATCTCACGAGTCTCCTCCCTCCAACGGGCTTCAGCGTTCCAGCTATGAGGTTCTCTTGGCTGTCCTCCTCCGGTCCATGTTGCCTCTTTGTGGTCTACTTCCCAGCTACTCTCTGCCTGACTTTCCCATCCCTCTCTTTCTGTCTCTCAAAAATGGTTTTCCCTTAGTAGGATCTGTCTCATCATATATCTCTTCTCTCTCCTCCTGCCTGACAGAACAGCCTTTGATCTGTTTATCTCGGAATCAATTGCTTTATCTAGGCATGTGCCCTGAGATCCTGTCTCCCAGGCCTACAGGCCCATAACTGACCCCACATGAAAGACAAATGCTGTTATAGAGACACGGATTTGTGGAGAGAAAAAGATTCATCTTTGCATTTGGAAAAATACTCATTACTGAAGGCTCCCTGCTAAAGCTCTGTCCAATTCCAGCAACAGTGTAACTCTGGACGAGTGGTACTGAAGCTGTTCCAGACATCTGACAGTTCAATTTAGATCAGTGGCCCCCTTTATAATTTAATTTGAAAGTGTACCCAAAAGCAAAGATGGAAGTTTCAAAGCTACCTCAGATTTGCATGCTCATATTTTACTGTAATGTGAAGGAAATCATGTTTGTAGGCCCCTTCCATAGCTTTGGAAAGCTTACCCTGGATATTTATCTGACCCTCTCTTGGGCTGGAAATTGTGGTTGCTTTAAAAGAGAAACAATGTGGAGGAGGTTTTCAATGAAGTAATTTTCTTGGTGTTTTCTAACACACAGCTTCTAGTACTAGCAGATCTCAGAAACAGTCAGGTAAAAATTGCTTAAACCCGTAAGAATCCCGCTTAAGTTTGCTGTAATTTCAGGTAACAGAGAAAAGCCTATCAATGTTGCATTCCTCAAAAATCAGCCTATGTTTTGTATTTATTATTTCATTTAATTACTGTGCATTTTCCCACATTTTAATAGCAAGGTATTATTCCATGTCTGAGCTTTTCTGTGCCGCTCTTTGCTGTAGCATCTCCGCAGCACAGCCTTGAACTGGTTTGTACTCCTATCTCCTCTGAAATAAAGAACTATTGTTATCCCATTTTAGGCGAGACCGAGGCATGGAGAAATGACTGTGCAAGGTCACACAGCAAGGCTATGGCAGAACCAGGGATAGGACTCAGATCTGAGTGCTCATCCAGTGCCCTAAATCACACGACCATCTTCCCTTTCCAAGAATGAATCCTTGCACCCTTAGAGCTAAATACTGAAAAGACTGAGGGTAAGTCATTTTGCCTAATTATTGTGCATCGGATACATGATCAAAACCCACTGCCGTATCGTCAGAGAATGTAGTGACTGGTGAAAACCCAGCTTTCTGCCCATGCAATTGTGCAGCCTTTTATGCTGTCATGAGCCAGTCATTTCCTGCATCTCTGAGGAGTCAGCCTTTCGTGACTTAGAGTAAAAATTGTACACATAAAACAAATCAAGACTCAGATTTTATGGGAATTTACAAAAATTCAGTAGGCAATTTTCATTGTACTTCCCTTCGGTTCAGCGTCATTCATTCCTTTTATGGTGTGGGTAACATTTCCTAAGGGAACTGGTTTTATCGTGGGCCCAATCCTGAATTTTTTTCCCAGGCCCTAACGTGGAAGAGTGGTGCCTGTGTTTGCCCTTCTTCAAACCAGTGCCTAAGCGTGCTTGTCACTTTGGACAAACATCCCATTGACCTCAGGCGAATGCAGCAGAGTCGATGCTTTATTACTCTGTTTGAGTAGGGTGTGCCTTCCTGACCCGGGGTCCCAGTTGTGGGATGGGGGTCTTCGTGCTCTTAGAGTGTTGAAGTATGTTGTAAGCAACCCCAAAGATGAAGTAACAAGAGAGAATACACAACTAGAAAAACAGCTGGGAGAATTGCACTCTTTGCTCCCGTGGAGGTTGCCATTTTGAAACACGTATTTGTTCTTTTTTGGGAAAGTACTTTCCTGGCGTGGGTAGATTCAGGACTGCAATTGCTAATACCAGTGATCCCATTTAAGATTATCTGTTTGTGTACCTCAGCGAATATAATTTGAGAACTCACAGACATATCTGTAACAGACAAATTTGAGATGAGAAGAAGAAATGAGAGCGAATTTCATGTGAAATATGGCAATTTTTAGTTTAGGAAAAAAAAGGAATTAGAAAATAAAATTAACAAAATCAAAAGCTTGGTCATTCATTTTTCTGTTGTGGAATGTTACCTGTCCCTTTAGTCATTATAATTATTTGCTGCATCAGGCTAAATTATGTGCTGAAGTCGCTCACTACAACATGTGAAAAGTTACGGCTGGTTCTCGTTGAACTGCTACCTATTATCATGGCATATGACTGTGAGGTGGGGCCTGCAATCGCAGTTGTAAATCAAAGAACAAGTCATAGGTTAGGTACTGTTTTCCTTAGATACTGTCTCTAAGTTTGTTTTCTGTATGCTAGTCTCTTGAGTGACGTTTGGTGAGCTTTTCAGTTAGGTGTAAAGTCAGGAATGCGTAGTTCCCAACCTGAAACTAAGGAAGCGCTCACTCTTAGTCTTGTTCGTAATCAATAGATGAAATTCTGGCAACGTCCTGGTGGTAGCATTTCTGTCACTGAAGGTTTCAGCATCACATTCTTCTAGTGTTACTTCTTCCCCTAGAGGGGAATCCAATCATTATTATATTTGACTCATTAGCAGGCCATCAAATCTGGTTTGAATTTTTAGTATCTAAAAATTCCTGTTTGGACTGATACTTGTGCGTGCCAAATGTCTTCCAGGATCTTAGATAAAAATACACAAAGGCAGACTGATTTGTGCGCTTCAACAGCAAAGAAGTCCACAGATGAAGGCTGGAGTAGTCCCTCAAGCAGGGAAGTAAGGACCCAAGTTTGTAACAAGTGTTGCACACTCATCTTCCCAAGATCAGACGTGGTGTTTTGGCCTCTGCGTACTATCTTTGATCTCGCATAATGAAGGCAACTGGTTTTACTGTCCATCTTTGAAATTGAGAGTAGCTGTTAAGATCAGGTATGCAAAAACCAGAAGCACCCAGAGATGCAGTTGAGCCCCTAGTGCTCGAAATCCCCTGGGGATTTTGAAAACATCTTGATTCTTGAAAGGAATCACAAATAAGTAGAAGAAAGGCATTTTAAACACTTCTGAAAATCCCACCCTGGTTTATTTGGCAGGTGAAAAAAGAATCCAGGAAATACACTACATCTAATGATCATCCAGTAAAAAAGTAGGTGTTCATGGAGAACGCTCATGCTTAAATCTTTGAGCAGTTAATGATCATCTTTATAGACCATAATACTTGAATACTTCACTTATCAATACATCAGGGCTTGGATGAACTTTGAGACGTATGAAAATGGGACACTCCTTAGGCCAATGGTGGCTCTGTGTTCTAGTAACTGATCAACCAATTACATAATTGGCCAGGTCACAAACTTGTATAAATAGGTACAACTCCAGTGACTTCACTGGAGATGACAGTTACCTGAAAATTGACCCGAAAGTCTTGCCACGAAGCAGATAGTGGTTTCATATTTTGCTGTTTAGTGGTGTTGTAAAAAATAGACTCATTTCCTGGAGCAGTTAAACCAAGAAAACCTGGAAAAGCAATTTCCCACAGAGACTCATCCACACTGGAATTTGCCGAGGTCCCCGGACGTGAACATGTGCTGTTAGAAAACATAAACCAGCAACTTTGTTTAGGGAAGCCTCTGACCTGTCAAAAATGCAAAGCATTTGTTACCAGACTTTTGCTTGGCAATTAGCGGGTAGAATTACTCATAGAAATTGTTTTGTTTGCTCACAAGGGGAGAAGCAAGACATAAATTCAAGATATCCCCTGCTTCACCACGAGAAAGAGGGCCTGTGGGTGAAGTGCTGAGCGATCTCAGCTCCCTTTGGGGATGAACTCAACTTGTAGACCTCAGTGAAGTATCAAGAGCCCTCCAGAATTGCTGGACATCCCTGGCTGTGATTTTTTTCAGCAGTCTAAGGGATTTGGACATCCAATTTTAACTCATTTTTACAAGACTTTCAGTAAACCTCAGTTGGCTTCAAACCCCCTCTCTCTGTGTTCTACAGAGAGGCTAATTTTGACCTAGGGATGTTGCCGTGAGTCTTGCCTTCCTTTCCTAGGTAGCAGCGCTCAAGCCCCAGGTTAGCCTTCTGCTGTTTGGTGTAGGTGTTTCCCAGCGGTGACTTTTCAAGTGCCTGTTGCATGCCCCGTTCACTGCCGGGACAGCCTGACATTGCAGGCGGGGAGTCCTCCTTACTCCAGCTACGCTTCACCTTTTCCTTAGCACTTTGCTTTTACATGTCTTTTCTGTATAAAGGTGGTGCTGGTTTAAGCTGAAGACCAGGGAAGTTTCAAGAAGCCAATTTTTCTGCTATGCATCCTGTTCTGCTGGAGCCTGTTGCCCAGCTGTGCCTACTGTGTGGGGCCAGAGAAGGAGGGAGAGATGCTGCAGCACTTCAGGGAAGCCGAGATACACCTCCTTGTGCTCGAAGGGTCCTGCCTGAAGACACATCCTCCCTGGCTGCCACCAAGCACTGCAGTTCCTCCCTTTCCCCCTTGCCTTGAGGGCTGATGTTTCCCTGATGCCTGTGTGTCCCTCCTGCAGGGGAGGGTCTCATGCTGCGTGATGGGGTTGAGAGGACCTGGTATCTACTTAGCAGCAAGATTCTCATGCAGGCTGGAGCTCTCTGCTCATACACTTGGGAGTGAAGACCCTTCGTGGTCCAAACTCACCCACAGTAAAATAAGCTGCTCAGCGGTCTCCTTGGAGCTGGGAAGCTACTCAAATACATCGTCAGGATCTGAATTCTCCCTTGGCTGTAATGGGTTTCCACAGCAAAAGTGACAGAAGCAGTTTATCACAGATAGATATTCTTAACAGGCCATGTATGAGTTCTGCGGCTTAATGCTCGGCTTGTGTACTTTGCTGATTGCCACAAATACTACTTTTAAATCAGGTTGTCGCTATTTATTCAGGGATATCTGTTTCTCTTACATGTGCGTCAGAAGAGCTTGCCTAACAGCTTGTATCCATTTGTCGTGGAGAGCCTGCTGGCCGATCCACAATGGTTAGGCTGTGTCTGGATATCTAATGGGGGTTTGGGGACCTTGCAGCTGGGGTTAGCAAGTGCAAATGTTTCCCATTAGCTCCTTGCGTTCCCCGAAGTTGTGATTCAGCAAGAGAGTCAGTGGAAAGCTGAACTTGAGGCATGTGAGATGTTTCTTTGAAGTTACTCGTGCTTAAAGTTAGGCATGATCTGAGTTGGCTTGCTAAGCTGAGGCCCTGAAGAGCCTACTGTGCTAACCGAGTGCAAGCTTAGTCTTTTCCTTTTATGCATTGCCTGGAGTGGTGCTAGTTTCAGAAGGGGTCGGCAGCCTTTCAGTAAACTATTCCGTAGTATTGAGGGAAATCTTTAACTATTCAGTGGCTTTCTAGCAGCAAGCTCAGCTCCACTAGAAAGCCCATAGCAATGCCTGCCCTCTCTGGGCCTCTATGGTCTCTTCCTGCCTTATTTTCTTCAGCACGTTTCTTTTCTAAGGCAAGTGAAAAAAAATTATGTCAAAATAGTACCTTAAAAAGGTGGGAAATTAAGCAGATCTTATAATCTTGATTCCTTTATCTCGCTTAATTAAGGAGAAGTTTGCCAATAGTGATCTGGTATTTCCTAAAACAAGCATACATGAAGAACACTTTGAGCAACTTCAAAAGAATTTTCAGGCTAGATCAGGAAAAGATAAAACCAGAAGTGGAAACTTCTAATACACTTTATAGCTCATTACTTACAGGAAGTACATTGTTGCATAGGACACTAATGAATTCTGCAGGATGAGGTTTCCAAAAGGAAAAAAAAATGACACCTTCTGTATCTTAGAGGAAAGGTCTTGGGGCTTTTTCAGTTATGATAGTTACGTAGTGGATGGGCACGGTCATATCACCTGCAAAGTTTCCGCTTCTGGGAAAAGGCTTTTTAAAGTTTCAGGTGTGTACACTATGGAGTTTCTGTAGCAACTTCCTGGTCTAGCTGCGAAAAGTGATAAAGGGAATGGTAAAAGTCTATCTTGTTTTCAGCTGCCCTATTCTGCATGCTGGGAGGCAGAAATAGCGCCTTGCATATGTCTAGCTGCCGGGAGGACAGCAGGAACGCATCTGGATGGCTGAGGATGAACGTGGGAACGTTGGTGCGGATGTTCTCAATCGGGCAGTGAGGTCGGCAAAGTGAGAACAGCAAAATGGGTACTCAGATTTACCAGTGACACTTGTCTGGAAAATTAATACTTGGCAGACTCTTAATTAACTCAACTGAGGAAGTAATCCTAAAATCCTGGGTTTGGACAAGGGCCTGAATCCCAAGCTACTGGATTTACTGTTAGTGAGTTGATGCTCTCAGAAGTGGTGTGAAACAGGAATATTTCATATTTGTAAAGCACCCGGAGGTCCTTTGGATGACAAGTAACAGTTTTCCACTGCTTGAAGAGTTCCCTGGTGTAAGCGGGCCCCTCGAGGGTGACCGGAGAGCTGAGGGGCTGTGTCCAGACGTGCTGTCCCCAGGTTAGGACCTGCCGGTGCTGGCTGCACCTCTGTGGCATGCAGGGTGTTGCAGACATGCTGGTTACCTTGCTGTCCTCCGCCACGGGGACGTGTCCCCCGCCAGCTCTGGTGTTGCGCTCCGACTGTAAGGATAGCTTTGCTGTGTGTACGAACGTATTTTAGGCAGCGAGGCATTTCCGTCAGGACTGAAGCACACGGGTGGTGAAGCTTGAGCGTTTTTTTCTTCAATACAGGCAAGATTTTTAAATATCGGGTTAGTTGTTCATTGTTGCTTTAGGCAGCTAGATGCTTCTAAACTTGTCACTGGCAGGCTGTCTGACTGAAAATCCAGAGGCGTTTGCCTTTGTGAAAGTTTCTGCTTGTGCTTGAAGTGAGATTGGGCTCCTAAGTCACAAAGATGCTTTTGCAAATGTTGTATCTGTCTTTCTGCTTCTCTGTAAATCAACCTGCTTGGCCTGAACTGAATGTTTAAATAATAAACAGCTGAAGGACAGTCTGATTGCTTCTTTCTGAGTGTTCCCCTTATGGAGCGCTTGGGGTCACACGGCGGCTGCTCTGACCTTAAGGACCTGCTTTCTGGAGGCTTTTTGACAAAGCTAACAAACCCCATATTTTAACTAGCTGTTAAATAAGCCAGTCAGTGGTAACTATTCAGGAGAGGGATTAGAAGACTGTTCTTACTGGGATACAAGATGGCTCTGTCCATGTCCTGGCCAGGGATGAAGGGCTGGAAAACTGTGGTGGAAGAGACTATTAACTTGATTTTCCACAACTTCCCTTGCAGCTGCATTTTTGAGGAGAGAGAGATGGCTAGGCTTGCAGTAACATGTTGTGCCGTCATAAATGCTACAGCCACCATCTGTTTCCAGCCCACGACTTGAAAGAAAACTGAGCAGTAATCTCATAATTCACATGAGCATTTTACACTTGTGAACCCTTCCCAACCTTTGTCTAATGAGGGGAGTGCATGGTGCTAAGGTTTGTATTTTTCCTGCACATATTAGTTTTTATTTGTATGTTTCTTTCTGTTTTGTTTTGTTTTGTTTTTTTCTCCATGGACCCATAAAAAAAATTTCTCTGGGAGGAAAATCAGACCAGTTCCATGGTCAAAAGAAGCATAATAAAGGCGAAATCCCAATTCCATTGACCTTGCTGGCAAAATTCTCCAGGAGGAGGTGCATTTAACATTCCTGGCTGTGCCTGTCTTGGTTACTTGTCGATTAAAACAAAGCGAGCCATCAGAAAGCGAAGAGGCAGGTTGCTGAACTGCCCTTTCCCTGCAGAAACCGAGCTGCTAGAATAGCTGGACATGCGCATTTTAAACCCACACCGTCAGATAGGATGGCAATGGTCGGTTGGATTTTAATGAAAACAAATTCTTCTGCTAATCTTCGCTTCGGGCTGGCCCTCTGTGGGATTACGGATACCACCTGCTGTGCCAAAGACACGCTCAGGTCGGAGGCTGCTGGTGGGTGGGACGAGCACAAACATCCGAGAGTGACGCTGGCGAGCGGTCGCAGTCTGTCCTCTTGCCGTGCCCTCAGGGAAGCTGAAGAGTGGAGATCATTTAGTTGATGGAAATACTGCTCTCCTCCAGCCTGCAAAGCACGGCTAACATCATTAAGGATTTCTTTTTGACTGTTCTGCAAAACCAAGGGCTGCTGTTTCTCTGGGCCTCCTCTCGTCTTCGGACCCAATTTGCACGCCTCCTCTGAGCACAGCCGAACTGGCTGAATGAACTCCTGCTCTCCTCTGGCCTTAGAAACAATGACTTTCATCATCTCGACCAGACTGCAGAGCAGTTTAAGGATGAAAGGGCTTCTCATTTCATATATCCCAGTGCTGCTAGAACTATAAATCCTTGATGGACTGAGTTTATAGCAAACTGCTCCTGCAAGCAAGTGAAATGTATTTTGTGTTGTCATATGTATGGTCAAACTGTCCAAGAAGTTGCCAAACAAAGAACTGAGCTGCTGATGGGCAACCAATTCAATCTGTTCTCATTTTATTTAAAAATAATAAATAACTATCAATCAAAGGAACTTATTTTGACATGTGCTACCTGTTGGGTGATCCTCAGTATCTCCAAGATGTGTCCCTAAGTGGAAGAAAGCTGCCAGCTGTTGCCAGGTTCAGCAGACATGACATGACGTTCCACCAAGAAAAGGTTTGTGGGCTCACTAGGATTGGGGACAGGTTAAGGGACACTCCCTTTTTTAGCGCTACTTGCTGTTCTGAATGTGTTTGTTCAGGTAGCAAGGGTGCACAGAGGCCACATCCAGCTGTGTTGACCGCTGCTTGAATCAATGACAAAGCTTCACGGACCTGTATATGGCAGTGATCTTTCTTCTGTCCTGCAGTTTGATCAAAGATGGATTATTGGGGGATCTCTGCGATCTAGAAAGCTGGTCCGTGTCTGTTTTGGTGCCTTGTGATGGTAGATGAGCTGAAAAAGAGATAGTAGAAACTCTTCAAGCTGCTGGGGTCTGAATCACATATATTTTCTGTATCATTTTCTTACAGAGTGAACAGGCCTGGAAAGTTACCTTATTTTTATTTTTTACCCAGGCTAATTAATTCTAGCTGGGGATGTTGGGAGCTGTCATATTAAACGCCCTTTCCCTGCTTGCTCCTGTTGTCCTGCTGGATTCAATCCCTGCAGCCTCCCACCCCCTTGTCCGTAGTTTACGGCCACATCTGAAGTGTCTGCCCGGCACACGTGCTGGCAGGAGCCTTCTCCCCGCCGGTGCGCATGTGGTGGCTTTGGTGTCCGTGGCATCACAGGCATCTTTCCCGATGCTTGTTTTTGTGTGAGAGGGAGAGAGAGAGGGGGCACGGGAAGGGCAGTGGCAGGGAAGGCCTCTGACATGAAATTCCCAGGAACGGGATTTGCACATTTTATGACCGTTCAGATGGAAATGCAAGGGAGCTGAATTATTACTCCTTAATCCTGCTTTCTCACTTTCCTCCCAGCAGCCTCCTCCCCTCGAGCTTAGGTAATACAGAAGCTTATAAACAAATCCCACCGCGTGAAAAATAGCTAAGGGGGGGGAAAAAAAGGGACCTGGGTTCGGGCTGTGATGGATAGACAGGTGGAAGGCAGGCACCAGAAGGGAGGATGAATGGTAAAAGCCTTTGATGGAAACACTAAAGAGCTATTGAAAATCCAAGGGGTGGGGGGAGGGAGGAGAAAGAATAGCAGGAGGAGGGAAAGCAAGGGAGCCGTGCCCCCCTTCCCCCCCGCCCTCTTTCTCAGGATGTTGAAAGTATTTGTCCTTCGTTACAAAATGATTGAACTGCCGCCAGGCCAGGCCACCCTTCCAGCCATCGCACTGGGAAACTGGCACTTCTGAAAGCCTCGTCGCCTCTCAAATTTTATAGCTTTCCCTTTTTTGTGGGGGTTTTTGTGTTGTGCTACTTGCAGGATTGTGTTCAGATTTGCCGCATATCAAAGAAACTATATTTTGTTGCTCTGACAAACACAGAATCCAGGTAATGAAAGGAAGAATTAAAAAATAAAGGCCCATTTTTATCAGAATACCCAGCTGTCTGCCTTTTCTTGAGTCAGAATTTCATGCGTTTGGTATTCATGATGTTGCATTCATATTCCTTTGGTTTATCTCTAGCACTTTTTGAAGGAGGAATTTCATCGTGGAAATAAAGCTTCTGCTTTCTTGATGTCTCTGTGTGCGCGAAAGTGGTGCCTGTTCTTCATAGTCGGAGTAGTGAGGATGATCCTGTTATATCATCATTAAAAGGGTTTTTGCACCAGACAGATGCAGACAACAGTGGGAAAAGATAATCTTTCTCCTTTGCAGAGCGGACCCTGAAGTTCTGCGATGTCTCTGTCCTGCAGGATCTACAGACGGGAAGAACTATTGAAGATCTGCACATGAGATTGTTATTGCTGCCAGGGGCTGGGTTTATATCACGTATTTATGTGTTTATGTATTTATATAAGCCTGATGCTTGGGAAGGACTGAAGCCGAGTGTGTTCTCAAGAATTCGATCTGGGTGTCTGTAGATGCGTCCCCCACCCGGGCCCTTCTTAACCCGGGGAGGACCCAGGGCCGTGGGGTCTGCCCGATGCCACCCGTGTGCCATCGCTGTCAGAGCGGTGCCCGTGCCAGGCGGGGTGGGCAGGGTGCCGGCTGTCCCCTGGGCTTCGCCGGGCGCCGCGTGCTGGGCGGGTGCGTGTCCTCCCTCCCCGTGGGCCGCATGGCCCCCACGCAGCCCCAAGGGCGTTCCTGCGAGTAAACAGTGCAGCCAGCCAGCTGTCCCTTGCCTCCAAGATTAGATCCCGGGATTAGGTCTCCGACAGGCTGGCCATGCCATATAATTAAAATAGGCCTAGGAGAGCAGAGGGGCAATATGCAACCCGTACGCAGCTGAATATCGGGGGGGGCTGTGCTTGCTCGCAAACCCACTGCAGCTGAAAGCGAATCTCTCCAGTAACGTAACTTTGCAGCAGCGCTTTCCACCGGAACGTCTCCAGTGCCTGGTTGCATTCGTTAGTGTTCGCAGTGCCCCCGGAGAGAGGTAACGCTGCCTTTGTCCCCACCTCTGACGGAAGAGAGAGGGTAAGTGGTTTTGCTCAAGGTTAGATGGGGAGTCGCTGGGGACGGAGCTTCGGTCTCCTGCCTTCGAAGGAATTGGCTGCGGTGACCAAAGCGAACGGCCCCTGCCGTTACAAAGCCGGACCGTGGCGTGTCATTCGCACTTTGTATCTTGAGATGCTGCGTCTGGGGAGGTATCGCTGTCCTTGCGAACTAACTTCTGGTTCTGGAGCGTGGGTGAACGCTTGTCATCGTGCCAGGATGACACAAAGTCTAGAAATGATGACGGCAATTCAGGTCATGGTTATAACGGGGGAAAAATGCTGCCTCAGAAGTGTCCCCGTCTAGTGTCACTGCCAGTGATTATTTAAGCTGCAGGACACGGCTGTGGCAAAGATCAGGTTGTGGCTGATATGAATCACGCCTTGAAATAACACTTTCCTTCTTACATTGTGAAAATTGCAGAGGTATGGGAAGTGAGGGAAAATGGGATTTCCCTGGAGGTTAAAGATTTTCCTTTAATCAGCTTTCATAATGTTAATTAAACGTTTGGAACAATGGCTCGGTCCTGGGATCCGCCCGCTCTTGCATAACTCTCTCACAATACCGTTTTCACTTTCATCTCTATTTGCCAGCATGATTCAAAGCAGGAGCTGAGCAAGACTCCCGCACCAAGGAGCTACTCGGGTTTTGGGAAAGCTCAGCTCCTTCTCTTACCTTTCCGAAAGAGAGAAGATCCAAACTCTCCCTTCCTGGGAAAGAGCGGCCTGGAGGGATCGCAGCACCTTGTCTGTCGTCGTTACCCCATCTGCAAATGGGGCTAATAAAAACTTACTGGTATTTTGAGACCGCTACATATAAATATACACCCACCCCTGCGGAGCAATGGGTGTGTTTATAGAGTGCGTACATGGGTGGGTTATTCCGGGTAGGTATGATATATTACAGTGCCCCTCGTTCCCTGAAGTTTTCACTCTTTCTGCAGCATGGTTGCCATGAGCCCATGGGAGCCGTCGTTTCTGGTCCCTTGAGCAAGGGGCTTAATATAACCGAGGCTTGTATCACACACGCGGAGAGCTCAGGGGAAGAGGAAATTTGGGGAAGGGCTCACGGGCAGGGGATGACACTGATTTCCCCAGGGACCGCACCCCACGGGAGTATTCCCACAGCCCAGGAGGTCCTCGTGGGTGCCAGCCTGGGATGTCTCTCCTGGTGGGCTGAGATGTGTCTCTGCGTCCCAGGGCTCGTCCGGCGATGTGCTCTGAGCCCCTGCCGGCCACACGCATGCAGGGGGTGCGACGCACGCGGAGCCGCGGCCTGGCCCCCTTTGTTCTTCAAGTTAGAAAAGGCTCTTTTCAAAAATAAGGCATTAAAACTTACAAACGTCAGGCACTATCAGAAAAAAAAAATAAAAAAAAAAAAAAAGAACCTATTCTGTTTTAGGTCAAAGTGTTATCTAGCCCAAGATTTTTAAATATGCACAAAATGCGGTTTCTGCAGAAGGACCATTAATCAGCCGCTGGAAGAACTGCCTTTTTTAAGCCGCAAAGATGGAAACACAAAGCTGCGAGCGCAGGGGCAGCTCCATTTTCCCATTGTGCTGGCGGCGGGTCTCGGAGCAGGAGGGCACCTGTATCCGTGCGGGCTCTCGCTTCCCTAGCAACATGTTAACATCTTTGGAAAAGCTGTTTAAATACGCCGAGCCGCTTGCCGCGCAAGCTCTACATGGCAGTTTCCCTGTTGACACATGCTTTTGTCTGCTTAGAGGAGGTGCTCTGTAAACATAAATGTTAGGTGGTTTTTATGTTACTTATTTCTGATTCATTGGTTCTAAATTAGTAGCTCAGAGGCACATACCTGTGGTACAGGCAGGGAAGGGATCGCCTCTCTTGTCCCCACCTTTGGAAACTTTGACCTGCTAAGATCACAAAGTGTAGGAAATCTGGGAGGCGAAGTCCCAGGTACCGCCAGCGGTAAAAGCCCGGAGTAAACAGATTAGGTGTGTTTGAAAGACGTTTTAAGGGAGCTTGGACTATCTGTCTCAGTTTCCATACACCACGGGCAAGATTAATTTCAAGACTGATTTTGATAGCACGGAGGCTTCTTCCTTAATATAGGAATTGGCTGTGTAATTAATAGAGAGAGAGAGATATATATATATTCTTTTTTCTGTTTGGCAGCGTGGGACATGAGAGATCGAAACTTCCTCTCCACACCCCTTTGATTAGCACAGGAGTGGCAGGAGGAATTTTTTTCTCTCTTGGTCATTCTGGGCAACCTTTGAGCCCATTTTTTCCGCCCTGTTCCCATTAAGGAGCCGCAGAGGGCACGCGAGGGAGCCCCCAGCCAGCTGGGAGCCGTCAGCTGCCTTCAAAGCCTCGGCCAGCCCTTCTGGGATAAGTCCGTGGCGAGGTGTCTGATGTGCGTGGTATCAGCCCCATATCCCACTCCGTTCCTGCCCCAGCAGGGATGAAATTTTTTTAAAAATTGGGCTACAAGAGGGACAACCCATTTCTTGAAATTTTAAGTCACTTTACGGAGCGGTCAAGGGTGTTGGGGTTGGATCTGACTCGTCCTTAACGGAGGGCTGCTGGCTGTGGGTTTCTCCACCCTTTCCCAGGAGTGGGATGGCAAAGCCCCGGCAGCGGAGCCGCTCGCTCCTGGACCCTCCCGTGGCGACGGCAAAGGACATGGTTAATGTACACACAAAAGAAAGGCAGAGTCCTGTCTGCACGTTTTGGGCTGAGACAAATGAAAATTTTGTTGTCGGTCTGGCTTGGCATCACCTTTCCAATTCCCTTTCCTTTTCTCTCCTCGTGAACCATCTCTCCGTTCCACTTCGCTTTTGTTTGTTCTGTAATTGCTGGCTTAACCTGGAGGCACGAGGCTTCCTCCTGGAAACACGGCCAGGCTGTCAGTCAGGGCGGGAGAGGTGGTACAGCTGGTACGGCCCTTCCTCCCTCCCAGGAGCCAGTGAATCATCCCTTGAATATGCAATATCATCCAGGACAGGAGCCAGGATCCTCAACAGGCACATGAATTCCAGCATCTCTGGAAACATTATTTCCACATTTTGGGCAGGCTAAGAGACAGTAAGTAAATAAGCAAGCTGTGGCATTTGCAATCTCTGTAGTTTTATTTAAAGCGACTGCCTGTGCTCTAAATGCTCGTGTGGGTATTAAAAATACAAAGAGAAAAGCATGTCTCCTTGATCTGATACTGCCCAAGGCAGCTTCACGGTATGGCCCATTTAATGCCATTGAGCGGTCCATTGAACGATTAAGAACCCACCAGAAACAGTAACTGCCTGCTTTCCTCCTGAAAATTCACCCAAAACGACACATCCCAAACCCTCTCCGCCGCCAGCCTCTGCATTCCTCCTCCGGAGCAGCGTCAGTGCCGTCTCTCAGTCCTGCGTGGGGATGTTTCACGTCGCCCTTGCACGGGGGCAGCGGGGGGCACAGGGGCTCCTTCCCGCAGCCGAGTTCTCCTTCAAAAGCGTTTCCCCTCCAAGGAAGGGCCAAGTTTCCCACGGTCGGTCCTGGGCTGCGGGTGGGATGTAGCTGGGGAGTCGGGGAAGATTCGCTGCACGGTCGGGTAGTCCACGGTACAGCATTTTATAACATAACTGGTTTCCCTAAGCTGTTGTGTGCTGCGCTCATGGATTCCATAAAACTGCCCCTGAATGAATATACGATTAGATTTCGCTGTTGGACATGTGAGAAATACAAGGGGAGAGAAACACTGATACGATCGAGCACAGAAATAGTGGTCAGGAGGGCTCCGATACTGTTTTCTCTACTCTGTTATTAATACCAGTAGCTAAGACTTTTTCTGCTTTGTTTTCCTGCCAAGGTTACAGCTACGTGTTAACCTTCATCAGTCCTTCTGACGATAACACTGAAAGTGAAATACCATTAAAATTATCTTCCTATATGCTTAAACCACTCTGGCGCTTTCCCAGGCAGTATTTGTGCCCCTGTTTATGCCGCAGACCCTGATGACCCAAGAATACTTTTATTTACGACAGCATAGGCATCATTTCCATGGCAACACGCTTTTCGAGCTTCAGATCGAGGACTGCAATTTCCTAAGCGATAGAAGAAGCAATGGTGCATTTTTGTTTTTTTTCCTAACCAGCTAGTAGCAACTTTCATGTGCAAAACGAGCAGCCACGACAAATCATTTAAAAGCTACATTATAATCAAGGCAATTTTAGAGCTCGGCGTGGTTAGCCTGAATATAAAAGGGAGTTAGACCCGGTTGTTTAATGGAAATGAAGATCGTGCAACGATATGCTCGGTAAATTGGCTCCAAGTTGCTCTGCGATGCAGCCTAATGAGGAGCAGAGCAGTTCACTTCACCAGAACGACACATTACTTGCAGGAAAACTACTACATCATTAGAATCCTACACGGTTTCGGACGATGCTTTCCCATATTGGAGGAGACGACAAAGCCCGTTTGAAAACGGTCCAGGCTATCCACAAAGGAATGTTATTAACAGATATGCCGGTTAGCGGCTCGTGTGAAATTGCGCTTATTGCTTTCTGCCTTCAGAGAGCACCGGGGTGGAGCTGATCCCCGAGACGGAAAAGCCGCCGGTGCATACACGCGTGCCGGCCGAGCCCTTCCCATCGCTGCGGACAGAAATTCAGCAGCGCCACAGCCTTGCTTCCCTGCCCAGGATCGATTTTCAAAAGTGGTAGGTGTTGTCACTCCACAAACAGGGAAGCTGAGGTGCGGAAAGATGCAATGAAGTGTCGGAGGTTGCCCTGGTTGACAGTCAGAGGTGGCCCCTGGAGTCCCAGGACACTACCCTCCCTACCAGGGGCCATGACCCGTTTATCGGAGTGAGGTGTCCGAAGGCTCGAGCCGTCCCCAGCACCGCTGGGACCACTGCTGCTCGCTGGAGGACAGCGCTTCTCACGGCTGCTCTTCTCACCATCTCTCACTGGCAGAAAATTTGCATTAAAAATACCGCTTTAAGGAATTCAGAAAAAGGTGAGGATTTCATTTCCTGTTGGATTGTCCTTGAGAGCAATGAAACATGGGTGAAACCCTGGCCCAGGTTGCCCAGAGAGGTGGTGGATGGCCCATCCCTGGAAACATTCCGGGTCAGGTTGGATGGGGCTCTGAGCAACCTGGTCTAGTTGAAGATGTCCCTGTCCGTGGAAGGAGGTAGGCCTAGATGGCCTTTAAAGGCCCCTTCCAACCCAAACTGTTCTGTGGTTCTAAGATTCTATGAAATCTTGCTTCGTACCCAGGCAGGATTTGCTGCTCACCTGGCCAAGCCCAGGAAACAGCTACATACCCGAATGGGTGGACTTAGCAGAACTGACTCAAACCTCTCCATATTATCAGTTGCTCACGTCTCTGATTTCCAAGTTAGACCTTAATGGTGAGGGTGTCACTATAGAATTATCAAAGATAAATTGCCTAAGTCACGCTAGCAGTTATTTCAAAGAAAATAGGATTTGCTGTTGGTTTTTCCCCCCAGAATTATTTGGGGTGATGGGTAAAGGAATATTAAACTACGTTCTGTAATGGTAGAGGTACATACCTACTTGATAAAAAACATGTTCATATGGATTTGCTTTGGGCTTCCAATATTTTTTTTGGGCAAAACTTCCACTGGTTTTGAAAGCATTAGGACGGCAGAGGGGGCCTCCAGGGTTAGGCGACTCCCACATCTTACGAGGTTCGGTTGGTCATTAACTCTTCTGGGGGAAGCTGAGTAAACACTACTTTTAAACACCAGATTTTCCGTACCAGAGACCGGTGAATTTAGCATTCTGGGGTGTTACGCATTGGCCCAAGCACACCGCAGAGCTCAACGTCAAAAGCCTTCAGGACATGAAGAACTGCAAGAAACCCTTGACTAAAGCCACCGCATACCAACGCGCGCGGCCAGCCTCGGCACCCCAGCATCCTCCACCCTTTGAAGTCGGTTGTCAGCCTTGACTTGGAGTCTGAGCACCTGGGGGAGGAAATCGGGGAACCACTAAATATGTTCTGCCCCAGGGAAAGTGCTCACCCTCACGTTGGCTGGCGATGGAAGAGGAGGAAGGTTTTTCAGCCTGCTCTTACGGTTTCAGACTTGAACTTGGAACTGTTTGTTTTTGCTACGCCACCCCTTCCGCCCTAGTTAATAGTCAACTTTGAAACCCAGCTTTATGTCCCGTGTGTTTGATTTACATTTCAAATGCAGGGCCAGCAGGGCAGGCTGTCTAAATCACTTGTCAGCACAAGGGAAGGAGGTGACACAGTGGGAGGAAAAAGCGAGACGCGGCGATGGCCCGGCATGAACGCTGGGCAGCTGGGCAGTGCTGTTGCTGGGAGAGTCCCCAGCAAGCGACAACCGCTCACCTTGCTCAAAGGCTGAGGTCTAACCCAGGCAACACACGGGGACCAGCCTGTCTCCTTTGATTTACGCTCGATTCCTCCAACACTACAACCCTGCATCCTGTTTTCCTTATCCGCTGCAGCTGTACGTGAAGGTGAGGGCTTGAAAAGACCTAGCCAGAGGAGTTTCTTTTGAAACCAAAAATAGCCCGTCATGATTTTAGTATCTATTTCTTTTTTTTTTTTTTTTCGGTCAGCACGTCACAATCTTAAATTTATGACCGATCTGTAGCTGAATTGACATACAGGAAACCTATCTACTGGCGAGTCGGAGGGCACAGGGCAGAGCGAGTTCACCGGCCACTCTTGAAAACCGTCTGGCTGGAAATATCATTTTCAGCTGCTCTTTGATGAGGTAACATCAAGGAGCAGAGCGACTGCACGCACCACCCGGGCCGATGCCAAAAGGTTTGCAGGGCCAGTCAATGCCGCATTGAGGAAAGCGGAAACATTTGCAAAATCGGTCAAAAATGAATTAGATGTGTTTTAAAGCAATTACTTTCCAGACCGTTTACCCTGAATGACACAAATACCATCGGCCCATCCTTAGAGGCCTTCACGGGCTTGACCTGATGGAGGTGCTGATGGTAGTCCTGCCATGGCTGCCGTTGCCCGGAGTGGCGCCCGTGCTTGTCCGACAGCGGACGAGCAGAACCTTGCCGCTGCCGCGCGCTGGCCCGGTGGGTTTCTACAGCAGGACGACCTCTTCCTTTCATCTCTTCAATCAAACGCAAGGTCCTGGGGCTGCAGAAGGGACGGACCCCGGTGGAGGTGGCAGGTGGAGGTGGCAGGTGGAGGAGCCAGCGCGGAGCCACCGGCCCAGCTCCGTCGGAGGCCGCTGTGAGCACCGTGCCTCGCCGTGAGCCCGCACCCGCCACAGCTTTACTGGAAATAGCTACGTCTGCTTCTTGCCGGCACGTTAAAAACTACCTGCCGGGTTCAGCCGACGTAAATCCCCATAAATTCATTCACCAGCCTTATTCCCGGAGAACTGCTGCTTAATGCTCTGTTTCTTCGTAGCTGCAATTTCTCTCGGTTTATTTTAACGACGCTTTCACCGCACACGTCCTCTGTGTTGCTGAAAAGGTACTGATGAACATGAGCGGTGTTACCAGAAATCACATTCCCGTTCCTGTTCCTTGGCTCATTTCTCCCTCATTTCCCATTACCTTCCTATTTTAAGATTGCATGCATGACATACCTGTCAGCCAGATCCACTCAAATATTTATCCAGTAATTTAATCGGTGAATTTCATGGTCGGTTGCTGGCGACGTCGATGGTTTTCTCCTCACTCACGTAGCTTGGGTTGCTGTCTGTTCGGGAGCTGGAAGGCTGCGGGTTCATGGGGATGTATGAACTCAGTAAAGTTTACAAATTATAAAGAATTTCTGTTTTTCCTTGCAGCCCTGAGGCCCGAGATGCGCCTCGGCTGCGTGCTGCGCTGAAGGGGAAGGGGAAAGCGCCCGAGATTGCCGACGCCGGGGCATCGGAGCGACCCTGCGTCGGTCCCAGCTGTGGGCAGACCTCGGGCACGCACTGAGGGAAAAGAGGGGCAGAGTCTGCTGAAAGAGAGTGAGGGGATTTTAACTTTAAATTCCAGAGGATACCCCCTTTTTTACCCCCTCCTAATCCCCAGCCTATCTAAAGCTGGTCATTTAGGAGAGAGAAACTACAGTCTTTCACGGGAGACTATTCTCACCAAAGAAAGCTCGCTCTTAAGCCGATCCCAGCTTCCAGGCTAGAACAACTTTAGGAGGTACACCAAACCTCCAGACTATGCTCTCGAAGCCCACCGTGGTCCCAGACTGGAGCACTCCTGGCCAGAATGAGCTGCCCAGAGGCAGGCGCCAAGGCTGAGCCCCGCAGAGCATCCCCGGTGTGCGCCTGGTGGTCAGCCCTTTCCTCACCTCAACACGGGGCCTCCAGGAAAGGCAGGAGCGAGACGCGGGTGAGTAACAGCTCGGCAATATGTTCCCCCGGGGGCAAGGCATGCTTCGCACTCAGTGATTTCAAAAGAAGTTTGGAAAAAAACAAAAAATAAAGCAAGCAGGAATGAGGAACTAACTCAACACACCCTGTAGGCTGGTTCTGCCTTCCCCTGGGAGAACGGCAGTGTAAACCTCCAAACAGTATCTGCTTAATGTGTTATAAACAGCTTTTCCTTTTCCTTCTTCCCCCTCCTCAAACCCCAAACTGCGGTTTCTTTACCAGATAACGCTCTGCCTTGACAGGATGGGAGAGATGTTGTATATGTACACATAGAGATACTCTATCATCTGCTTCCATTAATAGGTATTAAGAATAGGGATAGAAATGATAATCTCGCTCTGTTGCATCCTGTGCCCAGTCTCCAAGAATCCTGTTACTTAATGTTTGAAACATCCTTTGGAGGTAGATGAACATAATCGCCCCCCACTCATTCCTGGCTCTGGAAGCGGCAGCACACTTAGAAACACGCTCGCCGCGAGCGTGGGCTTTGGCTGCGGCAACTCCACACTTAACGTGCCCGTGCTTAAGGGCTTTGCTGGAGGGGCTGAGCCAGTGTGCCTGATATCCTGCAGGATAGGGTAGGAAGGCAGGGCGAGATTAAGGATTTTGTCCTGTTCCCAGAGAAGTTCGGTACAGAGTTTCATTGATTTCCGTGGAAGAGGAGCCATCCCTAAATGGTTTGCACAGCTGGGAAAGAAGCCCAGGAGATCCTAGTGTCCTGTCCTTTCCTCTAACCGCTAGGCTACACTTCTCCTCGAAGAAAAATGGGACATGGGAGAGTTTCCGCTCGCTTAGAACTGTGCAGGTTGCTCCAAAAAGAAGCAATGTTCTTACATAATAACGAGTATAACTCTATAATAATTGCATAATAATAGAACTAACCCGCAGTAAACGCTGCAGGAGGGCTGCAGTAAGCGTGAGTGCAAGGCTGGAGACTGTGCCTTTCCCAATACCTTGGCAGTCTTACCAAAACACAGATAAGTGGAGATTGATACAACCTTGTCAGAACTGTGGACTTTTTTTCCCCCCCCGTTGTACCCATACTTAGCTGAAATTCCAGAACTGATTGCGTTTTACTTGGATATATCTCCTGCAGAAGTGGCTCAAGCTGTATTAGGAAATAACTTCAAACTTATTGAAATTCAAAGCATTTTTAGTGTATCAGTAACCTCAAACAGTTCTTCTTAATTCCTGAAGTGATACTGCCTCCACTTCTCAAACAGCATTAGCTGATTTTAGCCAAGCTAGGAGTATGAAAAAAATTCTAGGCTGAAACATCTCTTTTTAAAACATTTGTAGATGCAGTCAGACTAGGTAGTGCCCTGGTTTCCTCAAAGCTCTCTGAAAAAATTATAATAATAATTGCAGTGTATTAGTTAGTCCTCAGGGATAGCTCTATTTTCCATGCATGTAACCTTTACTGCTTTGGGATACAAGCTATTTGTTTTGGCAGCCTGAAACAGCCCATAACTTCACCACGATAACCATTTTTAGTTTGGCCTGTAGATTTTTTTTTTTTCTTTTTCAAATCCATCTGTCCTGAGAAGTCAAATTCCTGATTTTATCTTGCACCACCCAACCTCTTCATTTACAAAGGGGACCTCAGAACAATCCCTCCTCCCCTTGCCTTGCTCGCTGGGTTTCTCTTGCCTCCGTCTCAAGGACGTTCATGTTTCTGTTTCACTGTGTCTGTGTTAAATGCTCCTGTCCCTGAGATTTCTGGACTCTGAGGTAGGGAGGTTCCACAATTATTACCTTGCAATAATATCTGAATTACTTTTGTTGAATTCACAAGTTTTAAGAGCAAGAAAAACAACCCAGAAATAATTTTCCTGCCTGCCAGCTCCGAGTATTACGTGTAGGATTTGGATTGTTAGTTATTGCATCGTTACTGGGAAGAGAGATTCTGTTCTTTGGACTTAACAAAGCTGCTGCTGCTGGGTGCATGCATGAGAAAAGCAACCAGCTCTTCCCCCATCCTTTTCTGTTGCTTTCAGAGGAGAAAATAGCAAAAAGATCTCTGCAAGAAAAATCATTCAGTCTAGCTGGCAGTGGTTTGCCATTCAGCAGGTTCATTCAGGCTATTTTCATGCTTGATTCTTTTTTCAGATGTCCAGCATCCAAATATAGCAGATGTGGGTGTTTTCTGTCATTGAAAAGAGAAAAATAGACATTTTGATGAGAACGGTGGGACGGATGCAGAGCGTATGCGAAGTGCAGCGTGAGACATGAGTACCTGGTGGTACCCTCGGTTGGTTTTGATCTTCACGTCATCCTGGAGGCGGCAGTGGCGAGGCTGTAATAAAATTATAGCAGATTACGGGGCCATTCCAGCTTGCACCAGGACCACATTCAGGCAAGAATCTGCATAAGGTGGAAGGGACATAGGTCTGTCTTTGCCCTGTCCCTTCAGAGTGTGTCCCCCATGAGTTACGTGGCCTTTGCACTGCGTGCTCTCAGCAACTGCCCAAGCGCAATCAGACCTGAGCAGACCCAGTGATGGGGGCAAGAATTACGTTGAAGAATGGTCTTGGGAGTGCTGGGAAAGCAGCAGGGATTTGAGGGACACTGGAAAAAATGCCTCCGGCCAAACATGTATTTCTTCACTAGTATTTTAGGGGTAGGACCAAAATGATGTTGAGTGTTTCTTGCTTCCCACGGAGTGAAAAGGTTCATCCCAAATCATCTGTGTGACTAATTCCCTCTTGGACTTAGCAGGGAGAGACACGTTGGCCTGTTACGCAGAGAGTTAGCAGAGATTATTTGGTTTATCATCACAGTCAGCTTTCCTACACTCCAGAGCCACTCTTACTCCCAACCAGATGTTCAGCGGTGGGCCCGGCTTCTGAGCAGTGCTTCACCAGACCCTCTGAGTCCTCGCTGACAAATACCTGCAAAAATACTTTTTATCCACTTGGCTTGTCACAAGGACTGCACAAAATTGCCTCATAGGCTGGATTCATAGAATCATCAAATGGTTTGGGTTGGAAGGGACCTTAAAGATCATCCAGTTCAAACCCCGTGCCATGGGCAGGGACACCTCCCACCAGACCAGGTTGCTCCAAGCCCCGTCCAACCTGGCCTTGAACACCTCCAGGGATGGGGCAGCCACAGCTTCTCTGGGCAACCTGGGCCAGGGTCTCACCACCCTCACAGTCAAGAATTTCTGCCTAATATCTCATCTAAATCTCCCCTCTTCCAGTTTAAAACCATTCCCCCTTGTCCTATGGCTCCACTCGCTGATCCAGAATCCCTCCCCAGCTTTCCTGGAGCCCCTTTAGGGACTGGAAGGGGCTCTACAGTCTTCCTGGAGCCTACTCTTCTCCAGGTTGAACAATCCCAACTCTCTCAGCCTTGGTTCAGCTGCTTGGACTCCCCCTTGGCCAGCTGTGGTGGGTAGACAGGGACTTTTCTGGGTTTTGAACCTCTGCCTCCTTGAGGGACTCATGCAGTCCCCCCAGTTCTGCTGACAATCAAGATTGCTCAACAAACCATGCTGCTTTTTGGAAACCGACGCATAGATATTCTTCAGTAAAATTAATGGATTTACTGCCATGATTGGGAAAATATGAACTTTTAAAAAATACTAATTATTAATATATTAGTATTACTATAGTTCATATTTTAATATGTCAAACTACATATATTAATGAGTTAATGTTAATTTCTAGCTAATTAGCATCAGGTTTCTTTGCCTATGGGCTTTGCTCAGTTGAAAAGTCTACTGCTTCTGGAGTTACGGTTGAAATAGACTTGCAGGATCAAAACTTTTTTCTTTTTTTTTTTTTTTTGGTAATTACTGTTGTTTTCAACATCCCAGTCTGAGGAAGTGTTGGGCTGATCTCTCCTCGCCATAGCTGGAAGGTGTCCCGTGTCTTTTGAAGGAGCGTGAGTACAAACAGGCCACCGCACAGGCTTCCCTGTGTGTCAAGGGAATGGTGTGCACCACCCGCGTAATGGCAGAGTGACAATTTGCCCAAGAAGAAGGAGTGAAAACCCTCGGTCCTCGTCCTGGCCACGGGGACACGCAGCGCCGCAGGCGGCCGGCGGCTGATTTCTGCACCGCGGAGCCGCTGGCTCGGGGCTGCTCCCGTTTCCCCAGTTCCCCACCGCCTGCTTCCGTGCCTGCCCCTCCGCTCCCCCTGGACTGTTCCTTTTCTCATAGGGAAATGTATATTTCGCCCCTAATATTTAGAAATGACCCTGGTTTTACTTAAACCTGTCATTTCCTATCCCCATGGTTACTCCTAATTCAACACTGTAAAGAATTTGCCTCCTTGATGATGTCTAGGAAACGTCTTTGTTTAAACCTGCTCTGCCAACCCACTGACATAACCTAAGCTCTCAAATATCTGTTTCCTCGCACACAGGTGTCATTCCTCTGGATCTTTTCAGTTCTGCCGCTAAACTGTATCCCATTTATTCGGGTTATCTAGAAATCCTCCCTTCCCCTCCAGCCCCCAGCCCACCTTTCATCCCAACCATCTGGAAGACTGCTGTTAGGCAATGCTATCTTGGTCTCATTTGTAAGAAATAATTGATTTATTACTGGTACATAGCTTTCCTGATTTTCCTGGGCATGGCAGAAATAACAGGCTGTTCTAGTCTTAAGGAACTTCATAAAAATTGCATTCACATACAACAAATCTCGGCGATAAGGCGACCTGAGCTCAAAGGAAGCCGCATCGTTTCTTAACTCTCTGGAGTTTTGGGGGGTTTATTTTAATAATATCCTGACTTTAGCGTATACAATCCACGGTATTTGCCAAGCTTAAAACAACAGCCACAGGAGGATCCTGTCGTACGTTCTGCAACCGGTTCTCACATCCACAGAGCGCAGATCCTGCACGGAATTCATTCCACATTTTATTCATTATCTGAATGAGTTATCAAGACAGCTCTCTGCCTGGCTGGAGGTACCAACATAGTGCAGACGGATTTTTTCCCACAGAACTCTCCGAAGCGATACTGTCAGCGTAGCTATATTTAATGGGCTCTACCCGTGCAGTCAGTCTCTCGGTGCAGAAGAAATAGTTTACAATCTCTGAAACCCTACACTCCTCTCTGCCGCGGAGCAGGAAAAAGTAACATCTACCGTCATTCCTTGTGCATGTCGCCGGATTCAGGGGGAAGGGAAAGCTAAGAAGACAATGAGGACATTGAAAACAATATTCTAGGAGGCAGAACAAGGCAAAAAAAAAATAATTAAAAAAAATCGGTAGTCAACATCTGCAAGCGATCTTTAACCACAGCTAAAGACTAGCTTTAAACTCACATATGTCATGCCCTACTTAGCTTTGCGCTAGGTTTAGTATTAGTTTAGAAATAACCTGTGATCTTCCCTGTACCATTGCTACCGCTGAGTGAAGAGTCAGGACACAGACACTTGCATGCAAAGACGTTTCCCCCAAGTTAAATGCTGCTGGGCAGAAAATAACTGACATTTTGGGAAGATAACATAGGGCAGCTTTACGTGCCCTCTGAGTTTTCTGTGGCGTACCCCTGCAGCACGCCTGGAAGAGCTTTGTGCCACACGCGTTAAGATGAAGGCCATCTGTCCTGAAGCGATTTCAATGAAACAAAATTGCCCGTTTCCCCATTTTAAAAGAGGTTCAGTTCATGAATATGGCAGAGAAATGCCGTCACAGGCTGACCAGGGGACTGAGGCGAGCGGTGGGGTAACGGTGCGACCTTCGCTTCGCATCTGAAATAAAAACCTCTCGGGGTGAGGAAGAGGGGCCGGTGAGTGACGCCTGTGGAACCTGGGGCCGGGGTACACGTCTGCTCCGCACTACGGATGCCATAAGCACCGTAGGGGGAAAATAGTCATTTTAGTGTGGTTTGGCAGGATTCAGCATCGAAACAATGATGCTGGTGAAAAATAAAATGAGTAGACGACACCGCACAGCGCAGGCAGCAGCGACAAGAGGGATGGAGAGCGCCTCAGCTGGGAAGGAGCCGTGGCACAGCCGTGTCGCGCAGCTCAAGGTGGCTGAAAATGCGACAGGGTCGTGGCAGGGAGAAGGTCAGGAGCTTACGTGAGACGTCTTCCACCTCTGTTAGGTCCAAAAACCTATTTCCTGTATCTTATGATCAGAAGTGTTACCAACTTGAGAAGCGTGGAGGTCTTGAAATACAAACATTTGAAGACCACCTTATTGCTCAAAGCTTTAGAATCAGTGTTCACTACCTCTTACCAGGCTGTACGTCGTACGCCTGTAAGTCCCTTTTTTAAAGTCATAAACCGCATCAATTTTAATTCCCCAACTCAAGATGCGCCCTTCTACAAGGCATAGGTATAAAGTTGACTGCTCTTGTGACACAGTTTAATTCTTAATTCTTCAGTTAGACTGGAAAAAATCCATAGTCTTTGTGCCCACTATGTCCTCCTCCTCCCCCCGTTATAAAAAAAATACCAAATGTGCAGGTTATAAATAACACAAGTTATCTAACATTTCACCATATAAGGAATGAGCAGAACTGGAAATGCTGATTTCTTTTTTGCCTTTAGCATTTAAATTAAACGGACAACGTAGCAAATTGAATATTCCCAGCAAAAATGGCTCATGTGTAGTTCTGCTGTTCTTGTGTCTTGCTCTGAGCTTTGTTGGTCCATTCGCTGGTACTTCAACAGCCAAGAATCATCAGTTTGATGTTATATTGCTGAAACATTTCTGTCTCTGACCAATTTGAAAGCAAGGGAAACGGGGCTCCTCCACTCTTGTGTTACGTCCCGCGTAAAGGTGGGGACTGTCTGCTAAAGCTTAGGGGACACGTATCTACTGGCCAAAGACTATCCTGAGCCCAGTAACACCATCTTCATTGCTGTCTTTAGCCAGAGAACAGATATTTTGAGGGCAAGCGCGGGCAGTTAGATCTCTTGTCACATAGATCAATCTTGGGTTAAGGATTGAAGCCGATCTAGGGCTAAAATTGGAGTCTGAAGTAGTGGGTTGGTTTACCCCATTTTCTCCCTTATTAAATAACGGGTGTCCTTCCAGACCCCTTTTCCCAAGAACAGGAGCTGATTCAGCTCTGGCAAGCTGTCCCCTTCCCTCTGCGCCTCTCCTCTGAAGCCGGAACTGGCCTCCAGTTAATTCATATGGAATTAAAGAAGGAGGTGAAGATATGAAGCTGTTCTGAGCCTCTCTCTCTCATACGAGGCGATATCAGCTACTGAAAAGCAGTTTTGTATCCCCTGGTAACACCAGGCTCAGGAAATATTTCACGAATAAAGAATCTGGCTGCCTGGTTATCAACAGTCCAGCACTCGCTTTCGCTTATCTCCTACCCTATTTGCTCACAACCAGGTAGGAAAACAGTTCTGTAAGTAACTGAAAATAATGGAGAAATCCACTGATTTTGGAAGCAAAGTGAGTTAAAGCAATGAACCGCGGTACATGTTCTTTATGCATGTACAGCAGCATAAGGAAACTGTGGGAAGCTAATTTGCAAGCCTGTTTACCGAATACCTGGAACAACTCCCATTTCCCATTTAAATTAGCTACAGGAAGCCAAGTGTCTAATTTGCTTCTCCAGTACCTGCTTGTTCCGCTCATTTATGTCTTTACCCTCGTGCATTTTAGTAGACCACCTCTCCTGGCATTTCCGATGTTTACTGCTGCATCTATAGCCCGTAGTAGCCTTTCCAGGGAAAACTGAACGCAGACTGCTGGCGCGCGGGGCTGGCTGGCGTTGTACCGGCTCTGCGCCGCATGGGCACGAGCAGCTATCTGGAGTTCAGGAGAACGGCAAGGTCACGTTTACAACATCCAACAAATCCCTGGGCCAAAACCAGTATGCAGCTCTCGCAAAAGCAGAGACTTTGAGGAACAATCTCCTTTTTGCAGTTAATGCTAACCCTGGGCTGTATCCGGAGATGCCCGGCTATCCAGTGTCAACGCAAACGATGCCTAAGCAGTCCAATGGTAGTATTTAGAGTAATTCCCCCCACACCAACGTCTCGAAGCTTCTTTCCAACCTCATGTGCTCGGGGCTGTCCCAAGCTCTGAAAAAAGCCTCGTGTGTCACCGATTTTGTCCTCTCCTTGGGAAAGGAGGGGACACGGCTTTGGATGTGAGAATTGCTCATGGAAAATGTCCTGGTTTTAGTCCCTGTGCTCTGGTCTCCTGAGCCCGTGAGCTTGAAAGCTCAGCTGTGCGTCTCTAACCAATTACGGGCTGTGTTGACATTGCTGCTTGCTTTTCCAGAGGTAGCTTTCTCAATGGAAAACTGTGAGAAGTGTCAGTAAATAATGACAGTTCTGAGGGCACTGGGGCAAGGTTTCTTCTTGCCTACGGACATAGGTATATAATGGTTCTTCATCATCTTTGGCCATTCTGAACCGAAAGTCAACTTGGAATATGCTGGTAATGTAGGAAGTGGAAGATAAATGACTCTTCTTTAGCAGCTGGAAACTCTTGTTTACTCGGGAGTAAGACTTGTAAAACATGGGGAGCAGTATTTTAAATGCCTTCTCCAACCGCTGCTGGTAAGGCACTTCCCCCAGCCAGCCTGCCCCTCCGATTAGAGGCTGGCTTTTTAATAGAATGATAAATGCCAGCTCACCCTCGTACGTTTTCTGCATTTGGTTGTTTGCTGTTGACAAGAGAAGAAAATTCCTTTATTCTTTTCTCTCCTCTCCCTCCAGAGAGGTCAGGATTTATCCCTGAATGATTACATGATCTGTTTCATGCTAATTAAATAGAAAGCGAGTAAGAACTATCGTTTATGGAGTCCTTAAGCCCAGAGGTCTTATTTTACATTTCAGTACAAGACTGAAGGAAATTGAAAACATTATTCCTTAGAGAACTGAGATGTGAAAACACTAGGAAATATTCATGTAAGCAGAGCACACAGAAATATCTTTCATTTATGTTCCCATTTGTTAAAACAAAAGGGTACTTTTTAAAGCAAATGATGAAAATTGAACACTTTCCTCACAGTAGGAATATCACTGGTATCAGTCTTATAACCAGAATGACCATCTTCCCCCCCACCCCAGCCCCGGAAAATATCCTTTACAATACAGTGGAGTCAGAATTTGTCCCAGTAGGTGACCTGTCTTCTTAAAGCCGTTGTAATTTGCTCAGTGTTCTTCTTTAAAAATAATCATTTAAAGTAGGGTTGGAAAACGAGCTGTCATTCTTCGAGTATCAACGTCTGATCTGCTGTTTTGACTCTTCTAAGCACGTATCATTATGTCTTCCCCAAATACCATACGCAGTGAATGAAATGCCTAACCAGTAGTTAAGAACAGCATATTTTAAAATCAATGCTGAACACTAAGTAGTTCAATGGAGTTCTAATAAAAATCCCCGACAGCTAGCAAACTGGAACCTGCAGCTGCTTCTTTTGCTTCCTCAATGATTTAGGAGTAATTTTACAGGCTTTATTACATTACATGATCTCACCCTCTCCATTCTCCAGGTGGATGAAAACTTGTTCATTGAAATGATCTTCCCGTGGAGCTGCAGGACTCAGTTTGGTGGAAGAAGAACAGGACATAGGCGGGGAATGTTGCTAGGACTGAATCACCCAGCTCTGGATACTACTGCTAAATTAAATCACAGTTCCTGTGGAACCTGCCTGGAGAGAACAATTTCAAAGCAAGGCTTTAGTAAGGCAGGTAATCAGTGGAAGGAAACCTTGTGATCAATCAAAGTGCTGCTGGAGAAGATGGATTATGGAGAGACTTTGTCTTTAATTGGTTTGGATACAGTTATAGGCGAAATCCCCATCTTACCCAAGGTCTTAGTTGACATATATGAACAAGTGGTTCAGTGGAAGGTGTACAGGGAAGGCAGCAACAACCCCTGAATGCTACACGAAATAGCCAAAGCCATTTATCTTAGTGACGGTCGTTAAAGAAAGACTGGAAAGTTCCTTTCTGCAGCGGATGGTCTCAGCGAGCTTTGGGACATCAGTGCAGTCACCCATATCATCCCGCAGAGCAAACCGAGGGCGTTTTCAACAATAACGCAGAGCTGAATGAAGCCATTACTGCAAAATTTCACAGAGTTTGGAAAACTAGACCCCGTGAATGTCCTTCCTCCAAATGTGGGAAACACTAGCTCAGCCATACTATCCTCCGTGGCACCTTCTTGGAGGATTGTGAATGTACCTATCAAAATCCCTTCGATTTCATGGTTTTTCACTGGCTACTGATACCAATGAAGTGCTTCAGGAATCCTTCCATGCCCAAAGCAGCTGTTTTGCACCTGGTTTTATGGGAAACTGTGAAATGAGATTTTCTCAAGATTTTTGGGGGGTTGAGGGTGGGACGAGACCTGATTAATTTAAAAAAACTATATGAAGCTCTATTACTCAATGAAAGTCATACATTCTGGAAGAATTCATTACTAGAAGTCTAAGAACTATCAGGACCTCACATTTCATGTTTTGATCTTTTACTGATTTCCAATAAATATTTTTAATTAGGAGGGCTGACTACGGTGACTAATCTTGGAAAAATTTCATACCAAGAGTAAGCCACAAAAGATTTGCTTTTCTGTACATAAACAACTCACAGAGAATAACTGTAACACTATAAACTGATTTTCAGTTATACAAAATACTGTGCTAAGGCTGCTGGAAATTTTTCCATCAAGATGGAAACTGGATTGTTAGTTGAACATTTTTATTAGTATCTACTTTAGTTACATTTCCATTTTCTGTTAGAAAACTGATATTTTTTTGGCTGAAATTTCTTCCCTCCTCCAGTTCCCAGTGCGAAAATGTCCAACCGTTTTCTACTAAACAGGTTTTTGGCTTTCAGGTTTCCAAGAAACAAGGCGAATGTATCCACCGTATCCCTTGTCTAAGCCACCTGGTTTTACTACGGCACGGGGCAGGTTCTCAGCTCAGTAGAACAACGGCGTGCGATGCGTGCCAGCCGATATGCAGGAAAAACATGGCTTTGCCCCCGCAGCTTGCAGTGTGCGGGGAAGAAAGGGAGAGGAAGGAGACAGAGGGAAGATGTGCGTGAGCAGACCTTCAGTTAAATTTTGTGAGGCCAGTCGTTCTTTCCTGCACGAGAGCTGCGGTGAGGACGTATGCCTTGGGGTGACGTTTGGAAGAGGATGATACGGCTGAGGTAGGAGGGAAGCGCAGTGGAAAAATAATGGCGGAGAGGAGAGAAGGAAACGTGTGAAGGGGGAGAAAAGTGATAGAGAGAGGGGAGAGATCAGAAGAGGGCAAAAAAAACCCCTGCAGGAGAGGAAAGCGACGGTAGGTGGTGGGGGACCTGAAGGAGCAGAGCGCAGGGCACCCCGCAGTCGGCGTCACCGCAAGCAAGGAGAGTAAAGCGCGGGGTTTCGGAGCTGAGGAGGTGGCAGGGGACCAGAGCCGTGCCTCTCCCCATGGCGGCTGCTCTTCTGTGTGCGGGGTCCCCCGGTTTTGTGCCCCGGCCGGGTTTCTCTAGGAGGGGAAGGTAGGAACTAGAAGGCTGTGGCTGCTCACCTTCCCCATCCGCCGCGGGGACGGCAGTGTTGATGCCGGGGCTTCTGCCCCCGCGGCAGCTCAGCGACGGGGCGGCTGGGAGCTCTCGGGGGGCTGCCTGCGGGGAGCAGGGCACAGCGTAGGGTGTGATTAAACTGGTAGCTGCAGATAAGGTATTTACTGCAGTGGAAAAAGATGCGCAGATGCACGTCGTTCTTCTACTATTAAATCGGTAACAGGCAGCACGGCTGAGCGAGCCAGGCGATCCTATTACATTTCAAAAGGTAGCTCGGAGGATTCATCTTCCCCACACTCCGCGCTCCCATATGTTGTGTGAATGAGATGGCTTTACTGAAGCTACTATCTCTTATTGGCAAGATGGGAATATTCCAGGAAAGCTATTAAGTGAAACGCCTAAGTCTGATGCCGATGGTATTTTTCTCCCCCCCCCCCGCCCCAAGCAAACTAACTTTCTTCTCTCGGGCTGTCTCGTGTATTAGCGCACATGAAAATTTTACTGATATGAATTATATAAATCCACCGGAGAGGCTGGTCTGCAGTAGCACAGAATAGGGAGGCTCTATTGCAGCACAAAAGCGCATCACGGATGAATGAATATAACAGAACAACAGAAAATCATTAACAGTCCACAGGCCAGCTAAGTGTGCCGACCGTAATTTATTCCTATTTGCTTAGGTTTCTCTTCTGATTCTGACTAGACATAAATTAGAAAACCCGTTCAGCCATATCATGGATCCCAGGGAGAAATGCACCTCAAAAACTGATGACAGAAGTGCCTTCTCTTCGGCAGTCCCCGCTGGCATCAGGAGGGTGACAGAGATCTTTTGGTGAGTTGCGTACAAGTGGTGTAAGATATTGCCACCTCTCTGGCAGCAGAAGGTAGCACCATTGGTCAAGTAGTCCCCAGACCTCCAGTGGCCTCCTTCATCGCCTCGTTCATACTGCTACAGCTCAGGCATGGTGGAGCAGTGGAGTGCAGAAGAAAAGAGGGTGAGGGGAAGACCCTCACATGGCAGGTCCTGGGGTGCTTGAAGTCTAGAGGTCGGGGCCCAGATGTCCAACATCCCCTGGCAGAGCACAGGCAGGCCGAGAAGACTTTCACAAGCAATGGTGGAGGAAAGCCTCATCCCAGGTGGGCGTTTGGGCAGGGCGCCCTGGTGCTCCCCGCATACCCAGCCTGCAGGAGGAAGCAGAAATGCCAGGAATGTTCCTCGGAGCAATGATGAGCCAAGTAACAGAAACACCTGGTTTTAAGCCATCTCCCTGAAGCAGGTTATGGGCAAAGGAGCGGCCCTGGCTCTCACCGGCACTCTCTGGTAAGTCGTTGAATTGCTCCCCAGCTGTGCCCAAGTCACGTTGACTCAAACGCCCCTTAGACACACCATTAAGGTCTGTTCCTCCATAAACATTTCCCTCTTTGAGAGGAGACAGAGCCCACCCAAGTCTGGCCGGACGGTGACAGTTTGCTCTGTGCTTGCCCCTCTGAGTCAGATGCAAGAGAAAATTCATTGTGTGCATGAAAGTGCTTTTTGTCTCGTGTGGGGGGGTGAGGGGCCCTGCTGGCATTTCGATGAGCTTTTCTGTTTCCTTGCTGAAGTTCTCATTTATGTGCCATGCTCTGTTGATAAGCTGGGGACACCTCTGAGAAGCCTCATATGGAGACAGTCCCATTCCTTTCCTGCAGCATGGCCAGACACAAGTAAAGGGCTGCACCATCAGTCTTTGCAGAAGATCTCTTGCTTGCAAGGGATTTGGGATTTGGTTCCCAATCTGGCTAAACCAACAGACCCCTTCTTTCCCCCAAAGGAGAGCAACCTAGATCAGTGGGGAAAGGTGGCACCGGCTCACAGAGCTTCATAGGGGAAGGAGGTGCATTTCATATTCATGATCTTCCCCTTGTATAGGAGGACAGCTGTGACATTTGAGTGATAAACATGTTATTAGTTCTGGGTTATGGAAATCAAAATGCAAATCTACTTTTTCTGAACGTAGAGTGCCTTCCCAGTGGCTTTTTGCGTTCACTGGACACTTTAGTTAGTTGGGTAAGACCACCGAGGAGAACCTGGCTTACATATTAGGTGAACGCGCTACCACAAAATCCTTTAAAGTTAACCAGCCTATGGCATCTTCAGTTTTCTAGCTTAAACCCCTCCATATCTGCGGAAAGAAGCAAGGGGAGCATATATGAGGGAAGAACTGAAGTGAAATTTGAGCTAGGTTACCGAGTGGTTTCACGGTCGTCTTCCCCTCCGCTGAGGTGGTCAGAGAAGGATGTTAGTGTCAGTGACACTCTCCACCTAAACCTCTGCTCCTTTCCCTGGACCAAAGCCAAAGGCAGGAAGGGAAAACCAAGAAGCCATCAGCCTGCCAATAGGCGTGTAGCTGCGCACCAACAGGAGACCACGAGACGTGATGGACAAAGAAGAATCCGTGTTGGCAGCGAGCGCTTGATTCACGTTTTACACAAAACGCATCAGGCAAGTTTCCCGAGGAGTTCAACATTTGGTCAGGGGATATGAGTTCCTGTACACATACTTGTAGCTATGCGAGTGACTAAGTCAAGCTCCTCCTCTCTCATCAGGCTAATAACAGCAGAGGAACAGCCACCTTGAGCTGTTCTTGCAGCCGCTTTCCCGAATGGAAGAAGAAGGTCCCCCAGGTCAACAGCTGCCTCTGCCGTTGAGGCCAGGACGAGGCCAAGGCAAGGAAATGAGATGCCACTAAGATAAAACTTGGATGACTAGGTTGCTTTGGTGATAATTGGCGTGTAGGGTCGTAATTGCTTTAGGTGACTGGTGACATTATTTGGAGGGGCACAGGTAGTCAGCAGCCTGGTTCTCATTGACTTTGAAACCTGAGCCACGGCACAAAGAGTTGGGCTGTTCTCAGCTGCTGATCATCTTTTCAGCAAGGCAGTCCTGATTTCCAGGCCTCTTTGGAAAATAGGTCTTGAGATATGAGATTAACATTTCCCAAGACGTCTAAATAACTTAGGGGCCTATTTTCTAGTATTAACATTTTTTAGCAACAATAGTTGTAGCTTGGATGATAGATTATTGCTTTTTATTAAGAAATTACCTAGGTAAGTCCCCCAAAAATCCATGCAGGTATTGTTCCAAACTACTGCTGGATTTCCAAAGGGTTCTGCTACAGTGTCCTCTATGTGGGATCTGTGGTTCTCCATCCCCAGGGAGCAAGCGACCACCTTTCTTTTCTTGACGGCTACATGGATAAAGTCCCAAATTTTTCTCTCGTGAAGTATGGGGTCATGGTACAGAAGAGGCTGAGAACCACTGGTTTATATTTATAATTTCCAATTTTGTGCCAATCCTGTTATCATTCTCCTAATATACAGCACTTTTATCTTCCCAGGGGTCTACTTCCTTTGAAATATTTTCTTGGTCTTTTTTTTTTTTCTTCTTCGCATTTTTGCACTGACATCATCTGACTGAAAATAAACTTTTTTATTTAGTTTTGTATAAAACTAGCATTTCGGAATCAAGATATTGCTACATTTCCTAGGACTTAATTTTATTTAGGTCTGATTGTTCTTTATTTAAAATCCATGTCTAAATTCCCGTTGACCCAATAAGAGCAAGTTCTATAAAGAAAAAAAAAAAGATTTATAGGATTATGAAAAGAATGGATTATTACATAGGCTTTTTCTAAAATGGAAAGAGGTAATTAACCAATTGTATTGGGTTTGCATGGCCTATTTATCTATCAGGTATTGTGAATGTTTCAATACATTTCCCTTATTCATTTCTAATTCCCTGCTGAGCCAATAATATTTCCAAAAATACTTAGGCAGAGGGTGAATTCATCGGTGTCCTACTAAACGGTGGCTTGCCAATATTTTTATGAGCCAGTCACAGTAGGAAATTTAGCATCATTAAAAAAAAAAAAAAAAAAGATGCTGAAACCTCCGTCATCGCTCCCCTGCAATAACTAGGCCAGAAAGTGCAAATCGGACGATGCGGGAACCTCCTGGGAGCGGCAGGTGGAGGAGCAGGAAACCAAAGCGCAGCAGCGTGCGCTGTGCCCGGCAGCGGTGTCGGCAACGACAACCACTGCGAGGACCTCTGACATCACCATCCACTCCCAAAAATGCCGTTAATAAATATCTACGATGAAATCATTGCTGAGTCACTGTATAAATATGTCTCCTTCGGCCTCATCGGGGCGAGGAGGAGCTGACCTCTGCCACGCAGGTTTTGGTCCAAACCAGTTTGCCATTAAGCAGGTCGCCACAAATGAATTTGCTGTGAAAGGGTTCTCGGGGGTGAGTTTTGGTGTCAGTGACTGCGTTAGACATTGACTGTGTGGCTGTGGGTGCAGTCAGCTGGTTTGCTGCCCAACAGCCAGAGCAGGATTAGTGGTCATTTAAAAAAAAAAAAATAAAAAATCTTTGGAAAATGGCTAGATGGGGAATAATTATCAATTTTCCACTACAGAGGAATTAATTAGGAGACCATGGTAAACTCCCTCTCTTGCCCACTTTACTTGTCACTCTGGAACTTGTTCCTTGGGTGAAGAAGTGTCCCTCCCAAGGCGTCTCAGCGGCACGGCGGGTCCCTGCCCTTGTGCCGGGTCTCCATGCGCTGCCCGAAGGCGAGGAGTTGACAGCGAGCGCCGCGAGCAGGGACGGAATGGTCGCAGCCTGAAATGCGCCCCTTGCATCAGAGACCCTGTGTTGCAAAGGGGACACCGCGTTGCTCAACCTCCTTGGTGACCGCCGACTTTTAGAAAGTTGTAGCAATACTCCATTTTTTGGCAGCTCCGGGCGGGCAGCTGGAGCGAGTGCTGATTTTCCCTCCCCATGAGCGGGGGTAGGTCTGCCTGTGTCTTTTGTTCTAAATCTCCGTTTTTCTCCAGCAGCATCAGCCGCGTTTGGATTACCGGGACACAGCCCTGTGACAGGGCATCCCTAGGGACAGAGCCGCTTCTGACCCAGGGCTGAGCGTTTCTGCCGGTGGTTTATTTCACCCAGGACTGCTGCTGGAGGAGGTTAGCGTTAAAACGAAGTCGTGTCACTGGTTCACTGAATTCCCCACAAGTCCTCCGAGCATGTTTATTCCTCATGGAAGTGCTCACACGCACAGGACCATGAAGTTTCAAGATGCCAACACTGGAAGGACCTTCCCAAAACATCTGCAGACAGGCCATCCTTTTGCTCTCCTCCCTTCTCCCACCCCTTGCCATTCCTTAAGCCGCCAGCGGAACGACGCGGTGAGAGATTGCATGGAAAACAAGCAAGGAGCTGTAGAGACCGCTTCCACCTGCTGGGAAGTGCACAATTCTCCTAGGAGAGTCTCATGTGAGCTCTCAAAATAAGACTTTATTGGCACGCAAGCCAGAGCTGAACTTCATCCCAGCCCCACTCTCTGCCGGAGAAGGAAAAACTCCATATTATTAACGTAAGAGGTGAGGTTAGCTCAGGAATCTGTGCCAGAAGAGGCTGAACTCCCGGCTGTACGTCGCGGAGAGCTGAAGGATGGCAGTTACAGGACGGGGTAGGTGCCCAATTCTGTCGGGATTCAGCTGGAACCGAGTGGCTAATGCGCCCTTGGAAATCCCAGCCTGCAATTCTTCCCTGCTGCAGTTACCACAGCACAAAGACAATGTGGTAATGTCTGCTGTGTTACAGAATCTCTTTATCTGGAAAAAAAAGAAAAAGTCCTGTCAGACTAATCAGGGAATTAGCAGTATTACAAAAGTGCTCCTCACAAATGCTGAAATGCAGACATGACTCAGATTAATTTTCAGATCAGGAAACTTATCTTTGTGCTGCGCAGCGCTAGCCTGTAAGAGAGGTTTCTGGCTTTAGTACGGATTTGTTTGGTGGCACTTGGCACAGAAACAGAGGGCTTTTTTTTAAAAAAAATTATTATTATTTCAAAATCTACTGGAAAGGATTTAGCAGCCTTTTGGAAATATTACATTTTCTCTATTTTTGTGAGATTTTTGACCTTTTTTAAAGACTTTACTTGTCCAGGATTGTCACATCTGAGTTCTTTAAATACTCATAAGGGAAAAAACTCACAAAGCAAATGAAAGGTTAGTGAACTTTGCTTTATTTTGCTCACAATGCGAACTTTCAAACGATTGGAAAATAATTTCCTTCTATTTTGAATGACAAAAGTTAAAGATAGGAATGACCTATTAGATCACTGCGAGCATTTCCTTGACAATGCGGTTCTGTTTCGCTAATCGGAAGAAAGGAACACAAATTTCGGAGGCTGAGCCGCTCCAAGGGCCGATAGTGGTGTATGGAGACCCTCATCCCGAGGAAGACCTGAGCCAACTCAGCAGGGACCGGATGCCTTCGCCACCCGGCTTCTGTTTGGTGGCCTTATGAAATGAATGAGTTGCGTCTGTCCGATGTAGAGTGACCCGGGATGAATGGCGCAAAAAAAGCACAGCTATGACTGCTCCATTTATTGGCCATTTTGGCAGCACCACTGAATAGCAAATGGATGTGGAAACTGCTCAGAAACTCCCAAACAGGGACCTAGCTATGTGGAGGAACCTGCACTTCCTTCACCCTTTGACATTTTATTATTAACTACTAATTTTGAAATACATAGTCCATTTGATGAGCACAAAGAGAGCTAGCCTAGCACAACAATCATCTTGTTGCTTAAAAACACCCCTCTATGCTCCAGCGCTCACATGACAAAATTTGTTTTCCACAATGTTTCCTGGGCACGACTTAACGGGAGGATAGGTTTTTTTTGAGCAGTTTTTTTCTTTTTTTCCCTAACCCAGGATTACACTAGTAGAATGTATTTCAGATGGCAGGAGAAGACTTGTTCTTGTCCGGTTTGGAAGTAATAATGGAAAGGTCTCTTACCATACCTAAAAACTGGAACAAATTGTTGCTCCGCAATGTGCAGCTCTTGCCCACTGGCTCTCCAGCAGCTCCTTGGGACAATCTCATTCAATTCAAGGATTTTCCACAGCCAATCTGCCCTGCAGTTTAAAGGTCCTTAAACAGTATCAGAAGGTTTTGCTTTCTCTACGTCTCCAGAGGGTGACAGGCACAATTACTGCTATTCCGGTTAAAATTTATCCTGAGCCTTCATGGCACTTTATTGACTTTGGCTGGGGCTGGCCCAGTGCTACCGCGTAGCAGGGGTGATGTATAAGGCATATATGGCAGGCTGTCAGTCCAACGCACTCCAGAAGCTGTGGTGGCACCTCCTCAGTGAGCGGACTGAGTGTCAGGCATTCAAATACTATTAATGTTGATCTTCATAAAGCTGAGCTGTATCCCGTGAACACCCGCAGAGACCTATCTCTTCTTCTCACGGATCCAGAATACAATCCTCCTCCTTTTAGGAGATGGGAGAGGAGTCGGATACCATCCCAAGTGTGCCAAGGGTAGGGAGAATTTAGTGGGAGCCAAACTGTCATAACGTACTGGTTACAGCCAAATGCACAAGTTGCAGAAGCAGCTGTTTCCTTATCGGAGACTTGAGTGTTATATGCAGAGTTTGGATATGTAATCCAGCTGTAGAGGATCACATGTGAAAAGTAGTAAGATCTGAAGAGGATGAGGTTGTTCGGGCATCGTTGTGTCACTGGGAATGTCTGGTTGGGTTAAATCCAGATCTGTGGGCCATGTTGCATTTGCAAGCGCCAAAGGGTGAAATGACAAAGAGGAGGAAGTCTACCAAGGGGTGGTGTCCAACTGCAGTGCTGTGTCCTTGCTCGGGTGGCCCGCTGGTTGGGACACAGACATGCTGACTCCACACATCCCTCACACGGCCTCCACCATGGGCCTTTCTCTTTTTTAAAAGCAGTCTTTCCTTGGTGGCTCTCACCTTGGTACCACTGCTTGCTCCGGGTAGGGCAGTTCCCCATGCCACTGGAGACACAGCTGATGTAGGGCTTTTCCCAGCAGCTTGAAAAGCAAGCTGGTCTCAATACCTGTCCTGGGTTCTCCTCCCTGGTGGCCAAATCCAGGTCACGGTTGAAAGAAGAAGCGGATCCACACGTGCTGAACCCTGTGAGAATTGCAAGGCTACAGGAACTGAGAAACAGAAGGCTGGGAAGCCCAGCCTCCTGCTGTCTCAGGTGTCATACCCAGTAGTCCTCCACTCATTTTAGAAATTCATTTCTCTCTGTCCCCTCTCCCTCCATCTCTCTTGAGTGTGGCACCAGGGAAATAAGGACACACATAAGGACACTGCGATAAGGCACTTAGCTGAGCTCCTCTGGAGCTGTATGTCCTGTGGGATGTCAGTCCAGATTTATTCTGAGGCTGGGATGACACCTCCGTGTGTTATCTGGTGCATCTGCCAGCCTTCGGTGGTAGTCCCCGGTGCTGGGAGGTAAATGCCACACAGATGAAGATTTGTTTCCATGGGTATGATGCCTCCTTAAAAGACTCAGATGGAAGAAACAAACATAATGGCAGAAAAAACCCTTTTAGCCTGTGCATGCCCATTTATATGCCTGAGTAGAAGTGCCCAGTGACTTTTGAGATGCCTTCGGAAACTTTGGCCAAACCATTTCTTAAAAGGCCTTTAAAGAATCCAGTTTGCTTTGGATTTTTCCCAGCATGGTCTTAGCTGCAGAGCATTTAATTCCCTTGATTTAAATAGAGTTCGTTTAGTCCTCCTGTATTTGTGGAATTCTGCCTGTCCTGGAGAAGCCCCTCTATTTCCTAGGTTTCGAGAATGCTGTTCTCTAATAAATTTCTGCTGTATTTATCTCACAATTTGTAGTTTCTCCTGGTTACTCTTTGCCCTGACACAAGTTGCTTTCGAGTGGGTCAGCCCATTGAGCTCTCTTGCTTTCCCTCATTTCCCGGTGTCTCTTTTGAAATGATACGCAAGAGGACACATTTCACCTTGGCTTTTGGCAGCCCCTTCCCCTCTTATCTTGTATTCATGAGCTTTGAGAAACGTCCTGCAGTAGCCTTGCCTGACTGCTGGGTGTCTAAGTCTTTTCATAGTTCTGCTAAGTTTAATTTCACTTGATTTTCCTGCTTTGTTTTTATATGTCAGACAGCTCATCCCCTCAAGAATGTCCTGAAGGCTTCCTCGGCCATAATAAATAACAGAAGCGATAGTTAAAGTATACATATATAAATAATGTTTGCTCTAGCGCGTGAGTTTGCCTTGCAAATACGAAAATGTGGCTGAAGCCCTGCACCTCTGCCTTCAAACCCTTGCTGTACGGTGAAAGGAACTGGAATGTGCTACAGCGATTTTCTTTGATAATGTCTGGCTTGTAATTTACTTTTGGCTGAAGCAATCGGTGAGGGAAATCCATTTGAATAGCTTTGTGCGAGTGCTTTATTTTTCTGGTGCTGCGGGCTGCAAGTTTCACACTCTGAGACTAAATCCCTTTCGTACCGTCCAGGTCCTGGGGAGAGACATTTATTTAAAAGTAGCTGAAATGAAGCACAGAAACAAACTGTAAGTGATTTTTGGCATTAGAAGTGCAGTGACTGTAGAGCAGTGGCTCAGCTCCATCTTTTAATAGGCTTTAACGTATCAATTATAGTGCTGAGTAGTAATTAAGGCTATACTGCGAAATGCAGAGTGACCTCTAAGCCGTTCCAGAGTTGTGGGAGCTGGTGGGAAGGGGGATTTGGGACCAGGCTGAGTTCTGGTAATCATACCACAGGGCACGGAAGAGAAAATGTGACTATTAAAAGATGAATTTTGTTTCAGCAATGCAGACAAAAGCCTTTCCTGCACGCTGGAGGTGAATTCTTCCGGCAGCATGAAGCTGAAGTAAATGGGCTGAGCATTGGACAAATCCTTTGGGACCACAAGCGACGGCGTGCTCGTCCCACCAGCCTGCGCAGCCTCCGCCTGCTCCATGAAATGAAACGCACCTAAAAGCCCTGGACCGCTCGACCGTGCTCAGCTGCTCGGGAAGCCTCTAGGGAGGCAGGGTGAAAGCTGAGAGCTGGGGAATGCTGCTTCGCCTGTCAGCACGGCCTAAAGACACCCCTAAAATTCCACGGTACAAAGGGGCGCCCGGCCTCCAGATACGTTCCTGCCATCCTGCTCTCAGCTGGTGAAACTGCACAGGTTCCGGCTCAGAAAGGGCACTCCAAAATTTCGGAGGACGGGGACACTGCGGCTGCTTGGTAATAATTATGTTAAGAGCGATGCAAACCACAAAATTACAAGTTTTCTTCCCTTGCTGGTTGTTTTCTGCTCAAATTGCCCTGGAGACAGAGTGGAATGTCCAGAGGTACCGTGGGTGTTCGGCTGTAGGGATGGAAACCCCTATCCGTGTGAGGCTGCCTGGTCAGTCCCCTAATCCTGAATGAGCCAAGCCCCAAAGCTTCTCCTGTTTTCAGGGTGGAGTCAAAGCCACGAAACACTTCTCCAACCTTTGTAGCCAGTGATCAGTTGTAAGCTAAAGAAATATTTATTCTGAAGCGTAAACTGAGCAGTGTGAAATTTTTGCCCAGGATATTCCTCTTGATGTTACTATTTCGATATGCCTAAGTTCATTGGTATAAATAGGGTGCAGTTGTCATCACATTTAACTAAAAAAAGCCCTCCTCAGTTGACAGCATAGGTATCATAAAGTCACGTCACCCCCTACTAAGTAATTTTCACTGGAGCCGTATGCGAGCCTCGGAGTGACAATTCTGCTTTTCTGGCCTTGGCTGGCATATAATTTAGGAGCAAGGGAAAGCTTTCAGAAGCAAAGATTTGTAGGCTTCGCATAGAGCACCGATGAATCATATACTTGAAAACTTTATCGACCATAGTTGAAAACAAAAATCACATACAAGCCAAAAATGCAAAGTGGGCCCCCTGGATGTGACATGGTTTGGCTCGCCGCCAGGAGGCTTCGGTAATCTTCTAGCATGGTTGGAGAGACGCCAACAAGTGTCCTTCATGAGGGTGGGTGGATGGAATGAAACGTTCACAAGAACTAATTTCTTCGTGTAAGATCCCACAGAGAGAAATGGCTGTACCGTCCTCATGCAGAGCGAGATGAAAGTTTATCCCATTTTAGGACTCGGTCTTGTCTATCCAGCAAAATACTTATATGGGCTCCATTACTGTCCTGCCTGAGCGTGCCGTAGTCTTTAATGCATTCGTTTTTGTGGGTGGGAACGGCTGATATTTGTGCTTCAGGCCGTGAAGACGTGAATGGGAATGCAGTATTACACCCCACGCTGAGAGAATGGATGTTAGCATCGCTAGTCTCAGCAGCAGAGCAAGTTAGGAGAAGTTTTACTTGAGTGTATCTGAGCATAGAAAAGTAAAGGAGAGGAGAGTCAGTCTGTATGAGGGTAGGGAGAACTGCCAAGACTCAACTGCATAAGTAACACGTAGTAAATGCTTAGAGTCACCTTGCCAGACAAATATTTGCCTTTCACTTTGAATGAAGACCAAATCATGTTCTAACTAGTAGGACCAAGAAATTCCACACATTTTAGTAAGTTAAGTGTCCTACAGAAACTCCTATGATAAGTGTATGAGGGCAGACTTTGGGGGGTTGCTGGACAGACAGAAGGAAAAAAAAAAAAAACAACTCAGGAAGATATTTCAGTGGAGGCAAAAAATCAGAGGGAACACTGGAAGCTGGGAACAGGGTGGAAAAAAGCTTTGTAAATGAGTGCGGCTAAATACACCGCTATACTTGATGGATAGTCTTCATATTTAGCGATGGTCAGAGGGGTGGAATCCAGGAGCTGAAGAGGTCAAAGTCTCTGGGGAAGCACTGGAGAGGAACTATGTCTCCTCCCTAAATCAGATTAGCTCTGAAAAATATGTTATGGGAAGAATTAAAATCTAGAGTAAAGACCACAGTCCCTGGACATTTCCAGTCATTTCTAACAACCATGTAAACTTCTTTCTCTTGTTCAGTGAACCAAATGCAGAAGACCATGGTAAACAAAGGACAGCAGTAGAATTGTTCTTTTTGTGACAGATGTGACCTTGGTATCACTATTTAAGGACTACACTTAAGGGCAATACTCATTGTTCTTGGGTCATTTGCTCTGCCTGCTGTAATAGCCCTTTATGACCAATTTTTTGGAAATAACTGATTTTATCAGTTGTTACTAGGTTGTTACTAGGTGAGTAGCTGTGGTTGCACTTCAGTGCAACTAACCCGGTTGTAATGAAAATACAAAAGATGAAGGAGGAAGGCTGAGACGGGCCAGCTACTTGGCCACCGGGCTAAGCAAGCGCAGAGCTCAGACCCTGGTTGTGACCCCTGTTCACTGCAGACTTCTCTTCTACAGTTTTTTGTTGCTTTAAAAAAGAGCCAGAAGTGACGCCTTCATGATTTCCCTTGGGAAACCTGGGATCCAGAGGTCTCCGCATTCAGTAGGAATCTTTCCGTTGACTTTGATGGCCTTTGGAATAGTACCTATATTTCCATGGCATTTCTGGGACGTGAGTCTGAAATTCACTTGCTTTCCTTGGGAGTTCTCACGCATCACCCTGGCTAATACATTTACTGCCATAAATATAGCGTAGCGCACAGTTACAAAGTTCTCCAGTTTTTAGTCAGCAGGAAACACCGTCTGATAATCTGCCTAATTTTCCTTTCCAGCTTCATCCTACTACAGCTCTCTATATCCCCTTGGGCCCCCTGATTCCTCTCCTTTCTAGCACCTGTACAATCATGTTTTGTTACCTTGTATCATGTATGTAAACATGGAAAAACTTCATTAAAATGAACAAATATATCAATTTTTTTCACAATATAAGTACTTATGCACCCTTCAAAGGCATATCTGAACCACCTGAATAAAGCACTGTTTAGCAACTATTAATTAAGTGATGTTTTTACAATGCTTTGAACATGTGAAGAGGTGAGAGTTTCCAAGCGTATCATGAACATTGTTATCACTGTTATACAAAAACCAGGAATGTACTGAACTTCTGTGAATCCCTCCCAATTACCAAGGACTTTGTGAGTTGAAGAGAATCAGCCACGACAAACTAACAGATACTCTTTCTTCCAACCGAGTTGTCCTTTTGTCTCCAGAAAATGCTATAAAGTGTAATTTTTTTTGGCCATCTTGTTTATTTAAGCACATTTGTCAAAGCCTACCGCAGAATGATTATTCTAGCTTGAAGAAATCCTTCCGGGTCAGAAAGTCCTTTGGATGGCTCAGATCCAACTGCTCTGCCTTCCCATTCCTCCCTTTTAAGTCCTGAAAGTCTGTCAAAGTCTGGGCTGAATTCCTGGAGCCAGTTGGAGTGTAGCTCTCCTTTTGTTCCCCGCTGCCAACCGCAGAAAGCCACGTTCGCTGGTTTTTGTAGTCACCAGCTTTAAAATCCCTAAGTCCCATTGCTTCCTTTGAATGGCCAAATGCAAAGCAATGCTTTAAACCTAGGAATGACTTTATAGAGCTTTTTCACTTGTCCTGTTGGATGGACTGCTGTGCTGGCTCTGATTTCAAGGAAGAATGCCTTAAGCAGCCTGTCTGCTTCTTAAGACTATCAGAGGTAAGGCTAAAACTTGCAAAATAACATCTGGAAAGCCCAGATCATTCTCTAATATAGAAATACTACTTTCTTCCTTGAGGTTTGAAGGCTATAAATATAGCTTTATCAGTGTAATTAATTCAGCTTAAAGGGATGTCTTCCGTTTTTAAGGTATATACATTTCTTATAGAACATGGTTTAAATGGAGAACTGCTTCAAGTGCTGTAGGGCTACTAAGCTTTTTTTGCACTTGAAGGTACTAGATGTTTGGTTAATTTTTGTCCCCTTACTATTCATCAGTGAATTAAATTACAGTTCTGCTTACGGATAGAAGTACAATCCAATTCATTAATCATATTGAGATTTTTAAACCTGCGCTAGTCTGTTACAACTTGTTCTTCATAAGGCTGGAAAATATTTCTTTCATCAAGATGGCTTAATGCCTATAAACATGTTCTAATTATATTTTCTTGGAATTAATCAAGTTCATTATGTTAAGTTTGGGATCTACATCTGAAGTGAATCTGAATTGTGAGCGTCTGCCACATTCCCTTCAGACATTACTGATAAAAATAATGGTGTGGGATTTTCAGAAGTACTCATTTTTGGCCTACTCCCGTTCCTCTTGAAGTCAGCTGGAGCTTTACCCTTCCTTCAGTGGTGCGGATTTCAGCTAAATCTGGGCACTTCTCAAAACCTTATAGCTTTGGCAAATTTTTCAAACAACCTAAGAGAAGAAGTCTAAAGAAGGTGTCATTTGATTTAGTATAAGCAGTAGTTATCCCCAGTTTTGTTTGGTTTGGTTTGGTTTGGTTTGGTTTTTCTTTTTCCCTAAAATAGAGGCCTGGTGAGCATTTGGGATGAAAGGTGTTTAAACTTCAATGTAGCCTGCTATCGGAGGTTTGGGTTTTTTTGCCTGAGAAAATCCTTCGGAAACCTACAGAATCCCTTCCAGACTCAAAAAGAGAATGGGCTTGTATAAAGAAGCCCCCCTTGTACAGAAACTAAGGCAATCTTTTTTGATTAAAAGCCCTCTTGAAAGGGTGATCTTTATCTCATTAGTTCAACAACAGTTGTTTCCATTTCAGTTTTATTAACAGGGACCAAGTTTTGCGGTCCTTAACGCAGAGTTCGGTCGGGTTAAAGAAAGCTTCTTCCTGAGAAATGGCCCCAGGACGGGGCCTATCGTTGATTCCTCGTCTTCCCGTTGAAGGCAAGTGAAATCGTACTTTCAGCACTGTTCAATGTCCAAAGGGAAATGGTTGAAAATGAAGGAAGAAATTCTTTACCCACCAACCCATCATCGATGTTATCAAATTCCGTATTTTGACAAACCCAACCTTATGACATGGTCAGGCAATGTCCAGAAACTCACTGTCTACCAATTCAAATGCTTCTCCCCCTTGCTTTTATTTAGTTTAAGTGCTATGGAGTCAGCAGTGGAAGTGATGCAAGGGGGTGCAATTCTGGGAAGCCAGGGAGCCAAAAAAAATTCATTTCCCACAGACAATTGGCCCTGTCAACGTTTATGAATCTTACTAATTGCATTCCGGTAACACTTATGCCCCTAGCTGAGATCAGTGCCTGCCACCGTCGGCAGGTACATGGGGTGGGTTTGCTCTCACTTCACCGTCTCAGAGCTGGCTGTCTGGCTGCAGGTAGGTGTCTAGACTCCCAATATAATCTGTGGAGAGAAATACCTGCCTCCAGAAGCCAACTCACTGCATCCGACCCGTAGCTGGGGTGTGACGAATCACCCTCCGGCAGTTCTTACTCTCTCCGTTCATGACAGGGGAAGCCCAGATGGGTAGACACCTCTGTGTTAGACAGCTGAAGTGGGATGAGATGGATCCCACCCAGGCTGCTTACACGTCGGTAATTGCAGTGACAAAAGATCTTGCAGATATACATATGTTTAAAACAGCCAGCTCAGGCGCTGCAGGGTGGGCAACATGATGTGGGGTGTGGGGCTGGGGAGCTGACCTGACATGAGCTGTCACACTAGGAATGTCCAACTGACCTTCTTCAAAGTCAACATGGCCATATTGCCGAGTGCTATGTTGCTAGTCTAGCTGCTGGGGCTCAACTTCAGAGACGGTTCCTCACATCCACGGTGGAGAGGGACAGCAAGGGGTGAGGGAAGGAACACAAAGCTCATGAACATGGAGGTGACAGTGGCAGTGGCATCCAAATCCCTCAGCTGCAATCATCAGAAAAGACTTTGGCTTTGCCTAAGTGGCAAGACCGTTGCAACCAAACTCAAGGGCTCCCAGGACAAAAACTCTTGTCTTGACCTTTCCAACACAGAGCTTCTAAGTGGCTTGAGTGCTGTCCTGGTTTAGGCAACGTCCTCAGACCAGGGCAGCTGCAAACAACTTCTACAGCTGATGCATAATTAAAATGCCATTTTCGTTCATTTCACAGGCAGCCCACAGATTTCTCAGGTGTCCGTTGGCTACAGTCTATCACTAATAGACCGTTAAACTTGGTCCTGGTCTTTACTTTTGTGCCTGCCTTTTTGTTAAGCACATGCGTTTCGAGAACTGTCTGTCAATAATTACAAGGAATTGAGTCTTGGCTCTTTTATTCTGGGAGCTGCCCTGCTGCTGGAAAAAATCTAGCAGAAACATGCTACTGCAAAGTGTTCAACGTTGTGACATCGCTTGGCATGAGAGATAGCTCTTTCTGACAAGTTAAATGCTAATTTTTATTGAAGGTAACAGTAAAATGTGAAATTGGTCTCTGTACTTCACTTATGCAAGAAATTAGGAAGAAAGCCACCAGCAATTGTCGTTTCAACATTATAAACCTTACAACATGTTGCTGAACCAGAGGAAACCCTTTGATTATTAGAAATCCATGTGGATTTATGATCACTGGGGAAAATACATTATTTTTTTCCTCCACAAACAGACAAATATGCATTTCTTTGTGGGGAACTGAAACAGTAATTATCATAGTTATCGCAATGCGGGAGTGGAACAAACCTGGGCCAATGATCCCAGTTTTTAATCAATCAATGGCAATACCTTCTGCAGAAGGAATAAAGTTTAAAGGAACAGTAAAAACCCAGGAGTTTGCTAGCTGAACCCGTTTATTCCCCCCATTTGTTTTACTTTGTGTTTTGATAATTTACAATGAATATTCATATCTCATCTGTCAAGTTCCCGAGTATGATGAGATGAGCCTAGAAACTGGAAGCAATAAATATAGGCTGCGAAACGTGGGACTCCTTTTATTCAGCTTCTGGGTTGTTAGAAACATCGTTCAGTTTTTTCTTCACAGGTACCAGGAGTTAAAAACTTAGTTTCTTCTATTTTAAGGAAAAACTCGGATTCTCATGCAGTCACTTGTCTCCAGGGAGACCATTTAAGAAAAACGATGAGGGACAATTCAAAAGAGTTAGAAGCAACTATTTGTGTTAGAAATATTGATTGGTGTTTTTGGAATTTAATTTTCCGCTCAGCACTCAAAAGGCCTTAGGTACGGAAAGGTGCTCTATTACTCGTTTTATCTATAAAGCTCTCCCCCTCACCACATCCTGTAAAAGCACTCAGGGTGTTGTATGGTAATTAAAAGGTGATATTAATATTTCCTGACATGCACTATAAAACATCACCAATCAGCTTCCTGTAACTCTCACACACATAAAAAAAGAAAAGGCATATAGTGTAGACAGAGAAAGAAAATGATTGTGAAGGTGGTTCTGTATCAGACTCTGCAAAGATTCCTCTGACTTTCTGCTTGAGTGTCCTTTGTTTTCCCCCCAAAAAGTAAATCATCTTGGTTTCCCTGTCTGCTCTGTCTCTCAGAGCAAGACAGCTAAAATCTCCAGATGCCGGTGTTTTTCAGGCTTGCTTCCCATTTGGAGCCTCGTGGGCAAATTACCCTGTCATTCAGAGATTTTCTGTAAGAAAACAGGGGAATTTATTCCTCAGAGTTCAGATTTCTCCAGCCTGTGTGCTGTCCCAGCCCCTGGTATCTGAGACGCCTGATCTGAAGCACAGCAGTAATTTTTCGTGCTTCTGTTGTGGCTTTTTGTAATCTGGGCTGTAGGCAAGGTGACCTGCCAGATGTTGGTATCACTTGGCCTTCCTGACGTGACCGCTGTCTCACTGGGCTTACTTTACGATATCAAGCCAACCTTTTCTAATGCAGTGCTGCGCTCCAACCAACAGCCATTAACTGCAGGGGAAACTTGAGATTTAAAATTAAATTCAGTGCTGAAATTGCTATAGGATGTTGTACATGCCAAGGTTCAAAAGAATGGCCACAGGAATGGATCCGTTCACCGGTTCAGTGTGAACCTGACAGTGGTTGGTACCAAAAGCTTCAGCGTGACGGGATGGATCTGAACGTAGGCTGCCGTGAGGTTACCTGCCCTCCCTTGCCATTTCCTTGTGGGTTGCATCTCGATTTCTAGCAATTAGAAACTGGCTCGAGACCTAAAGAAGGATGCTGAGCAAGCACACCATAATTTCCCCTCTTGGTATTATTTTTGACACTCTCTGGATATCCTCAGAAATATTCAGCCTCATTTTTGATACTGTTAAGCCCTCTGTGACTTCCCGACGTCGCGATGCCCATAAATTCATTGCACCCGGATTTAAGCTCTGTTCCCTTTTATTGGTTTTGGATTTGTCACTTTTCCATCGCATTGAATATCACCTTGCTCTTCTCTGGCAGCAGAGCACCTACTCTTGACCACTGGCTGTTTCACAGATACCAGAGATACCCATGCAGGTTGTTCCTAATCCTTCCAGTCTTTTTGACTCATCTGGGAGTTTCAGCCATCTCTTGAACATTGTCTTCCCTCCCTTCACCCTTCCCTGAATCCCTCTTTCTTCTGAGCTTAGTGCTGTGTGTTTGGTTTCTGCTCTGCCATGCTTCACCGCGTCGAGCCCGACTCCACGCTCAGTGATTCAGCAAAGCCCGCGGTGGACTTTAAACTCCGAACATGCTGAAGTGCTCCGCTTAACAGAGATCAGATTATTCACATGCTTAAAGATAAGCATTTGCTTAAGTACTTTGCTGAATTCAACCCTAAACACACACATTAAATTCATCGGCTAGGACCCTTGACAAATTTTACCACAAAGGTCCCTATCTCTCTCGATTGACTATAAAAGGAGTCTAGACGACTCGTTTAAACTAGATAGCTAATCTTTAGACAGTTAAAATTAGGTGTGAGGAATCCCACCCTCTGTATCTATCTATAGTGTCGGGCACTGATCTCCGTTGGGGGCCCTCTGTATCACTGCGAGGCAATTAATGAGAATCAAAAATGATGACGAGCCCAAAAGGTTGTGGGGAGTGAATTTCTGGCTCCCTCCCTTCAGCAGAATGGCAACTACTTGCAGCAGGTCTGAAAGTTAATGGATTATTTAATTCTTGGACCTGAATTCTGCTCTGCAACAACACTGGGCAGTTTTTAAATGATTCGCTGGAAAAGATGAGGTTTTGAAGCCTATGTGTTTTGAAGTGAGCTACATGCTGTCCTTCTGAAAAATTCCCCGGAACACTTTCAGCCTTGACCTAGTGGTTCAAAGTTACGGAGATTGAGGTGAAACGTGACTTTAATGTTATCTAAGCTTTTTGTTTCAGTTTTGATCATTAAACTCAGGATTGCCACATAGTCAGGAGCGATATTGGGTTTCTGCCAGACCTGCCCGTGGCACAAACATATGAGCCGTTACCTACACAGTAACTCAAGAGCGTTTTAAGTGCTGATGTGCCTGCAGAATCGCCGTCTCTATAACGTAAAATGCAAGTGAGAGCTGTCAGCTACGTACTTACAGACCAATATTTCGTGAAAGTCCCTGTGTGACAGAGCATGGTTTCGTGCTGACCAAGATTTGCACCTTGAAGCCCAGGCGACGGGTCCAGAGCAGCTGATGGACGGGATGTGCCCAGATTTGTGCTCTCTGTCTGTAGGGTGATAGGCTGCACTGCTGAATTGCTGCGTGCTGCTTTTTCTCCTGAAGTGAGGTCAAGGGAAATTAAAAAAGAAATATCCCAAACCAAGACATATTGAACAACTCCCTGCCTGGCTTCTGCATTTTGGTCGATATCAACTACCTTGGGAGATTTGTCCAAGCCCTGATTACCCAATCCTGACTTTGCCTAGCACGGTCTGCTTTACCACAAGCAGAAGAGGCTAATTCTGGTGTAAAGAAAAGGAAATTTCCGAAGAGATTCCCGTTCTTCTGCTGAGTTAATCGCTTAAGAGTGACATATCTCATTAAGATTCCAAAGCTATGTCACAGCTTTAGGTTGGTTCCTTCACCTAGGGCTGTGCACCAGCTCACTTTTGGGTAGGGCTATTGATGGGTAGTCTACAGTCAGGCACGCAATCACAGCCACGGCTTTGCAGCCGTGCTGAAAATGGCCAAAATCAAACATGTCCCCATCTTACATGGGGACATGCCTGCAAGGCGCAGAGGAGCCAGTCCTTGCCACAGGGCTGGTTCTATCCTAGGCATGCCCTGCTTGTAAAGGCCCGGTCAGTCATATTTCCATGGAATTAGGAGTCTGAGTTTTTCTTCCCCTTGCAGCATCTAGTCTTGCTGTGTTTGCAAGCCTCAGAGCTCGCTGGGGCCATGGGAAGTGGATGGCCTCTTGCTCTGTCATCGGGAGTTCACCAAATTCTTTTTCTCTCTCTCTTCCCTTGCCCTTCACTCTTTCCCTCTCTTCTGCATGCCTCTGTTTCTTTGTCTTCGCTTTCCACATCTCTCCTCCTAGCGCCCCTTCTCCCACCAGAAGGCCCTGCTCTCCAAACAGGAGCCTTCCCTCTTCTGTGGGCACTGGTGCCATCGTGAATCTGGATGATGCTCTTCACTCTGCTCATCCTGGGCAGAAGGACCTCCCTACATCTTCTTCACCTGGTTACCCACACAAAACAGCGCTATCAGCTTGGATCTGAGATAGTATTTTGACCTCCAATGAAGGTTGCCCGTCTTTTGTGATGCTCAATGTTCCCTTACTACTTGTCACTAATGATAATGGCAATCCTTGGAGTGGAAAGATTTGGGGTTTCCACCGTGCAATGGTTCATTTAAAAATAAAAATGAATCAGAAACTCACACTTGTTGAAGCCAAGAACATTATGTTGGCACTGGCGCCTAAGAAGGGAATTAGGGAAGTCTCTGCTGGGCTGGAGCGCTTCCTGGCTGATCTGCAGGATTCCTGCATATTCCCCACTGGGTCCTGCTCCAGACACAAACGGGGTAATTCGACAGCAGAGGATCAGATCGCTTGGTCTGTGCCCTAGGAAAAAAAACCTTGTGTCCTGACAATGTATTTGAGCAGCATAGACTGGGCAATACATCGAGGTATTAAGCTGTGCGAGAATTGGAATGTCATAATTACTCAGATTTGGGGGAAAAAAAAAAAAAATCAGCAAGGGAAAAATTAAACCCCCTCCTCCTCCACCAAAAAGCATGTCATTTTTTAACTGTGCCTCTGAAGTGTTAGTTTGCTTTTGGCATTTTTCCCCTTTATCTAAACCTCTCAAATAAGCCATAATGACAGCATAAGTTGCATGTTACTTCATGTACTGCCTTGCAAAGCACTGGAATTCCTTAGGTGTCTTAAATTATGGGCTCCTTTACGACAAATGACTTATATTCTGCCTGATATTTACTAATATGCTGTGAACAGCACATGCATTGGACAGAGTTCATATCATTATTGCATAGACATTCATTAGTCTATGCACAGTTAAAGCCTCACATGTTTTATTGAAAACGGATTTAACAGTCTAATGAACGCTCACATGGGACTAACGCAATGAAAATACTTGTAGATCTGTAAGTCAAAACCAGCGAAACTAACTATAAGGAGGAATCTCTACCGAATCTTTACCTGTAATTTGAATTCAAATCTGAATTAAAGAATTTTTGACGTTAAGTTATAGTTCTTAAATTTTCCTTTCATTTTTCTACTTGGATCCTGTTACTTAATTTAATGGAAAAGTCTGACAAAAGATTTATTCAGCATATTTTCATTGGGTTGGGGCCAGAATTTATTAGAAATAAGACAAGAAAAAGCTAATCTCAGGGGATTTTTCTTCCTGAAAAAAAAAAATAAAATCTAGGGAGTTTCAGTAAAACAACTGCGATTACGGGGCTGATTCTGGTCTGTAATACGTTTTGTCATTTACACTTCTGGAAACTGGAAAAGCAGGAATATTTCTCTGATGCAATAGAAGTTTATACCTACTTTGCACATGTCTGAATGAGCAGAGGAGGGACAAAGCGGTGGGAGTCTGGACTGTGGATCTTGCACAGTCTGGGCCACTAAGCTTTTTCTCTGATTTCCAGAGTGAGAGATGATTGCTTTGACATTTTTTCCCTCCTTTCAGTACTGAAATTCTTACGAGAAATCCAAAGCTGCTATTTTTGGCAGTCATGAATAGTATGATTTTTGGTACCTTACTTACAAATGTAATCAAATTTTTTTTTTTTTTTAATTGCCACAACAGCTTTATGGTCCTTGGCACTACTAAAATGTTTCAAGCGTTAAAAAAGAAGTCTGTAAACTAATGAAGAGGGCCCTTAGCGCAACGTCCTGCCCTCCACAACAGCATGGTCACACAGAATATTAAGCCCTGAGAGATCACACACTTAACACTTTCACTGACACGAAGCCAAATTCTGCTGTACTTGAACTACATCAAATTTAGACCTGTGTACATGAAAAATACCCCAAACCTGTAGTTTTCATGTGAATGCAAATAACCCATAATACATGAGCGAACTTTGCAAGCGTGAGCCTCTGGGCTTCCAGACCCCTTCTTTTTGAGTTAGTAACATTGAGCGTGGTCTTAACTGTACGGAGCTGCCAGCCGTGCCTCTAAGAACTTGGGTCATGAAAAGTGCTGTTGTTTTTTCTGGGTCTACATATTTATTTCACATGAAAGAAACCGATGGGACTTAAGCACATTTTTTGAACGGGAACAATTGCTCAGGCACTGTGCTGTGCTGATTTGGGGCTAAACGGGAATCTCAGGAACTCGTCGTTCCTGGGTATTGACATTTTCTGAGGTATTTGTAGGTGAGCTTTTATTAACAGCTCTGTCCTTCAATGGTGGTTAATAAATCACCGTTGAAGTTGCAGGCGCTCTCGGAATAGATAGGAAGCCAATTGGGCTCTGAAAGATTACTCTTCTATTTGTTTAGCCACCGGCTCGTTGCTTGTAACCGATAGGTTTAAGAGCTGGGAACATTGCATTTCCCTGTATGCTTTAGTTGACTTGTTAGAGGTAGTTGTTTGTGTTTGATAAACGAGAGGATGATGAGGGGCTGGCTAAATGCGATGGGTTTGTTTTTTTTTTTTTATCTGCAAAGCTGAGGGATGGGAATTCCTCAAGTAGGCAAAGCCGCTGGCTTCTGGCAATGAGTAACTGTTTTGTCTTGGACGCAACCTGAGCTCGTTAGTGCTCTCTCTTCCTTTCGCACACGCACGCACACCCTCCTGGGTCCGCTCCAGTCCAGATCCGCGTGATGGCTTAGGGGGAGCCAAACTGCTTCTTCTCTTCACTTGCCGGAGAAGTCTTAAAGTCTGCAAAATGCACGTGTATATCTGCGAACCCCCAACAGCTTGAAAACACACTTGATTGCCCTGGAAAATGTGCAAAATTGCAAAGGGAAATGTGCTAAATGTGCAAGAAGTGGAAAACATGGGGAAAGCAAAGACCTGCCTGAGGGAGCCACTTCGGTTTAGTGAAGGGTCAGAATTGACCGGGCAAGTTTAAGGGCCAGGTTTGCGTTCCCGTTTGGCAAACACGGGAGCAATTACATGCAGTTTGCTGCAGCAGTAAACAGAAAATCGCTATCTGGGCGTAAATACCTGTGTGCACTTGGCTCCTGTGTTCTTGACTGTCTGTATGGGGGTTCAGCTGTGGCTACCTAACAAAAGAAATCGTATGGCCAAATTATTACCAGGAGTGCCCTTGGCTTATCGGAAAGTCTGGAGCTATCTGCACATCACAGGAAACGTTTCAGTTTAAAAATCCTGTTGCAACACCTCTCTGCTCTGTTCTTGCAGATTTATATTTATGGCATCTTTTAGCTGCAGTGACCGTAGGCATTCGCGTTGGACAGGATGGTACCCAGGGGTGCCATCCAACCTCAGCTCTGGTCCTGTGGCCCCACTCTGGGACATTGCCACAGTGTGGCACGGTTTGAATTGGCAAGTCGTCTTCAGTTTGGCTCTTCCGGCTTGCATAGAAGCTATTTTTCATAAGTGTGTAATCTAAAAATAATTTTTGAATGTAATGATTAGAAGTGGGTCAAAGAGACTGGGATGCGAATTGTGCCACGGGGGTGTTCGCAGCTAGCACATTAGCTGGTAGCTCCCCAAAGGCTCTCTGAATAAACAGGCACTAACGGCGAAAAGATTGATAGTTTGGCAATTGAAGTGGCCAGCGGTCAAAAATTGTCCCCGTCATTATTGGTGGAAAGGAATGGTTTGAGTTATGCTGGGCTGCCTTAATTGTAATCTGTCTTAATGAGGACTAAATGCATAGTGTGAAAAATGAAATAAACCGGCTTCTTCTCCCTTAGGGTTATACAAAAAAGATTTCTTCCCTGTGGAAAGCAGATGTTCAATTGCCCAAGACCAGAAGCAGAAGAACACACGGCTGGTCTATCTCCGCATGTTACAGCTGCGTGTGCTGCATGCGTAAGCTGCTGTGTTACGGCTGATGGCCGCAAACTGGTTCTGCTCATAAGGTAACTGCGAACGTTCTCATATTGTCTGAAAAATCAGACTCACCTGGGACAGTGGGTGGACAGGGAAGGGAATGTAATTCTTGCCATTACTCTTACCTGCATAGAAAGAGTGAGACTCAGTCTGGTACGATGCCAAAGGTTCCTCCTGTTACCAAGCCCAATGCCATGGCCCCAGTGCACTATGCGGAGCGGTTTCTGGAAAACTCTGTCCCATCCCAGCCCTGCTTCGTGAACCTTTTGTGAGTCCGCCCGGAGGCTGGGGCTCTGCACGCCGCCAGGGCTGCATTTCAGCTGCCCTGAAGCTCTTCCACCAAGAGGACCGTGGAGCCGCGCTGCCAAAGTCGTGAGGTGGGTTAAAGCAGGGGAAGGAGAAGGAGCTTCGAGACAAGTAACGTGTCCAGAACTCAGAAAATCCTACATCAGTTAAAAACTCGTATTAGCAGTTTGCTGTTGAGTTAATCCGGCAGCTGAGCTGCGATCACTACTGTTATTGTTTGTAATGGGCAACGGCAGGCAGAGCCAGCACAGCACTTACCGAGGTGGGACTTCCATGCCAAATATATTCCCCTTTTATTTCTTCCGTGTCTCTCCAGGCAGGGAAGGGAGGAGAAGGCCCTTCACTCCCTGCAGCTGGCGATGACTTTACAAGAAGCAGAGGGACATCTGGGATGCCAGGCACCCTGTGTGACTCTCGCAGGGACAGAGCCAGTAAAGATTAACACCTGTTTCCAGCAACCGTGTTCTTAACTAGCAACTTCCTTCCACAAAAGCTAACTTTAATTTTTTCCCCTCTCTTTTGATTGTGTTTCTAGCAGTGCACAGTTTTGTTGACGGCAGAGGCTTGTGTGTTGCGGTAAAGCACCACTGGTGTCCCATATGTCCTGGTAAAGTCTCTCAAAAGAGCAAGCAAACTTGTTTCCCCTTGGAGACTCCTCCAAGACGAAAGAGCCAGGACGCTTGGATGTCGTCATGACGCATGGTTCGTGAAATGGGATCTCTGAACTTCAGGTCCAACATCTATAGAACTCCCACAAACTTCTGATTTAGAAAAAATGATTTGTCTGAATCTGTTTGATGAGTAAGCTGGCTATTTTTATTTTAAAAGTGTGTCCAGCTTGCTTGGGTCTGAACCCCTGGGAGAGCCTCAGGAAAAAAGGCAGCGGGAGGAGAAAGAAAAAAAGCAAGGGCTTGTGAAAGCCACAAATGAGGGAAAATATGTAATATTCAATTATTTCTGGTTACAGAGCTTTTTTTTATTAATGCACAGTCCCAATAGCTGGTTGCCATGATACAGGGCAGTTGTGAGAGAAGGTGCAGAGTCAGGAGGGGAATAGGACTCGGAGTACTCCGGGGAAGTACAGGCTATTTGTGGTTTTACAACGTCTGACCTCTTGAAGGCTTGCTCTTTGTGTTGTCTCTGACGGATGGACATGAAACTCTGCAGAAGTGAGGTGCCAGGGGCATTGCTCTGGCACGCAGCTGGATAACTGCCCTCCCAGCTCCCCTGGCATTAATAGCGATAATTAATCTTGGGATTAATACAAATAACACCAAACCCAGTGGAGAGCAGTGGGTGTTATAAAGAGCATCTACTTCTGGAGGCACTTGGCAGGGTGGTGATGGGAAGGAAATGGTGGTGGGAAGGGAGAAACGTCTCAAGGAGCTAATGAAAGCACTGCCCTGTCATGCTTTAATGACATGCACATTGTTTCTGAAACAATAGGATGCTTTGGCTGGCATCTTACTTGACTTATTCCCATGTTTTTTTAATCCTCAGGTGGCATTAATGGCAAGGAAGGCGGCTCCTTCTGGCTTGCCATTAAAGCCTGCCATTTCTGTGTAGGTGAGGATCTGGCCATGGGCTTGGAAAATTCATCAAATCTACCCTGTACACTCATAATTAGCTGGATCTGGAAATGAAGGCAGTGGCAAAGACGGAAGTTTCAGAAATAATGGATGTTGATGCCTCACTTCCTCATCAGGAAAATGAGAGAGCAGCAGAGCCTCAGTGTCCATCTGCTCCCTCCCAAGGGAGTGTTGAGCTACTTGTGCCAGCTCAACACCTCGGCCATACTCTTTAAGCTCTTGAGGAAGCTGGTCATCTCAGAAATTGCTCAGATCTTCCCCACCCTTTCACGAGGCAGTTTTTCTGTGGTACAAAGCAATTCACCAGACTGCGAGGAAGCCCCTCTGAGCTGCAAAGATCTTGATGCTTCACAGAAGCCCCCAGATGTGTGGTAGTGACAAAGAAAGCATCGCAGAAGTCCTGTCTCACAGCAGATGAGATTACAAGCATGGAGACAACGGGAACCACACAGCAGAGCCGCCCATGTCAGTGAGGGATGCTTTGCGCGTCTTGCTGTACGTACCTGGTGATCCAGCTTGGGTGAGATGAACAGAGCTCGTGGTCAGTTTGGAGGGTCAGCCCACCTCTGGCTTTCCCGAGTCCTCTTCATCTCCCCCATTTTTCTCTTTCCCAGGCTGAAAAGCCCAGTTCCACCTGGGCGCTCCTCCATGCTTAGGGTTTGGGTCCAGCACAGATGTAGAAAATGAACATTTACGGTTCTATTACATATTTCCTCACCTCCTGTGAGTGTTTGGGAAAGAACTCTTAAAGGCTATTTTGCACACATGGTCTATCATCTCACAGTAGTAAATTAAAAAAAGTGGATACATCTCGGTTATAGAGGCCAACCAACACCTCTTTAACAAGAAATGGGTTTTCTGCTGCTGTCTTACGCCGTGGCATTGCTGCCCGTGAAGCTAAGAGGAGTTCATGGCTCAGGAGGGGCAGCAGCTCTGCCGGGTTAAACCTCGCACGTATGAGCCCACCGAGTGGCAATCAAAATAGCTCTCCGGACCAGAGACTGATTTCTTCTCCTCTTCCCCAGCGATGACAAGGCGACAGTCACACCCCGCCGGGCGAGCACCCAGAAACCCCAGGTGCTTCATCCCTGGATGTACAGAAAGAACAATTATTTCTGCATGTCGGTGTTCTGTCGCCGTTATCAGCGGAGCCTGGGAAGGGTAGCGTAAGGGAATTTTGCTGACAAGCTCAACTCATGGCGCGATTAACTGGCGTAGCCTGACACCTTGTATTCATTTGCATATGTTTAAATGAATTAGGCAAGTACTAATGCTGAAGCTAGCACATTTATATAAATACGTTTGTATTTATACAAACACACCCACCTTTGCTAAAAAGGTCATTATTTTCAGCATGGACTTTTTCTCTCTTTCATTTGATTACATGTATCTCCTCATATAGCATTTTAAATTATTTATAGAATATGCCTAGATCCTTATGATATTGGTAAATGAGGCATAAAATCAAACATTGTCTCACGTATTTTAAAACACACAAGGTCCATTACTGTTTCATAATTGCTAATTAGCAGATAAATGTTTCATACTCCCACATTTTTTATCCTCCAGATACGGCAAAACAAACAGATTAACGGAGGAAACCTGAGGACCGCAATATCTGTTTTATGATAAGAGCATTTAGTAACTTAATCCGTACGATGCTCAGCTCTCAAAGCCAGCGTGCTGGGGTTATACGACACAGAATGATGAACCATACAGAGGTACGTTCGTGTTGTTCTCTGGTTAGAGCGGGAACTGAGATTTACACTGCTTGGGTTTTATTCCTGGGCTAGCTACTAATTTAAATGACTTGTCTAAAGCCATAGAGTAATTCCAACCATTTTATGTAAAAACATAAAATGGAGAAAATACATAAAAAACTCTCAGATGTGCACCCTCTTGTATCATTGCATGGAAGTATCATCATTATTAGACTGATACAGTAATCTAATGCAAAAGTCTACTATAAAAAATAATGGTAATTAGCAGTAACGCAGGATATCAAATAATCATCTTCAGGTGACAAACACAGGAAATCTGAGAAGTACCGAGAGGGGAGTGGGACTTCTTCAGCTGCTACTTAGGACTAAATTACCTAATAAAACCGGGATGTGATTGTATGATACTGAGTCATAGATTCAACGTGAGACGCTGTGCTATATTAGAAGATGAAGTAAAAAGGTATTTTGAGTCTCTCTGGCTAGAAGTGAGTCTCTTATCTAAAAAAACACATACATTATGGTTTCAGATATCTGCATTTTTCTAGCCTAATTCTTGATTATTGCAGAGGAGGTATTTGTTTAGCATGGGTCTCTTCCCAAAGCATCACCATTGAAATTCTCCAGCTTGCAGCAACTCACTTTCTATTTTGGCAAGATGAATCTCCTGGTATCTGCATACCTCTCCTGTTCCTTCCTTCCTGTAATTAGGGCTAAATCTGCTCCAGGACCTGTTCTTTTGTAGAAGGCACCATTTTTAGAGCAATACATCATTGGCAAGTCATGACACTAACAGATCCTTGGAGAGGGCTGCCTCTCCAAAGAGACAGAGTATCACCTTGAGCAGTGCTAGACACGGCTCAGTAAAGAGCTCCATCAGTTGGTGAAGAAGCAGGCATAAACTCATTTTAGCTATGAGGATGCAGGTGGAACCTGCCTATCAATTAAACAGCCTCAACAAGGTATCTCTATTTTACCTTTTCCTATTTCCAGTCAACATTCCTAGCAACCCTATTTTGATTTTAGGATTCAGGTTGAGCTGGATGGATAAATAAAGTTTTTCTCCCCAGAAATATTTGTTTACGTCTGAAAATGAATCGCATCTATTTTTGCACTTCCTGTGCCTTTGCTTTCCATGAACATTGCCGCGATAGTTTTGTGTTGAGACAAGCGTTTGCAGAACGCAAACATCAGAAGGAGTTGTGCTTGTGACTCCTTTCATGGGACTGAGGAATGCCTTACGTTTACATGGCATGGCTCTTTTCCTCAGTCTAGGCACTTGCCCATAAAGTGGTTTGTGAATTGGCTACTGATCCCAGCCTAGCTGAGCTGCCGATGAGAAGCCAATGGTTTCAGAAACTGCTGCTTCACAGGTGAGTCTGGTCCCCAAAGCTTGTCTGTCTTTATTCAAGATGAAGATCAACCAATCGAGATGCTGAAAATAAACCACACGACAAAATTGACCCATTCACCAGCAGAATGTAGAATACTCCCCAACAACCAGAAGGCATTACAAATACTCAGAACTGAAGAAACTCAAATAAATAAATGTGAAAAGGGCCACAGGTCTGCTAATCATGTAATAATATTATTTTGGTGATTTTCTGTTGTTGTGGGGGCAATTCAGAACAGCTAAATGCACATCTTCAAAGGTGGTTGCTTGAGGAGCTCAGACTGAGTGACAAAATTAGATGCCCAAAGCTAGAGACTCTGAATGCTGCCAACCTGTTGGCAAACTTGGCCTCATCTTTAGTTACCCGGTACCCTCTGGAGGAAGCGGATGCTGGAAAGTGAAACCGTTCTCCGCGTTATGATGATATTTCCCCTTCCTACTGGTACTCGGAAGGAAACCTGATGGATTAACACATCGGTTCTACTGTCAGGATGACTCACAGGCTTTCAATTTTCAGTGTTTCAAATGGTTGCACAGAATGAGAACTCTTTGCTCAAAACTTTCCTGTTATTCTGGCTTTAAAAAAAAAAAAAAAGAGAAAGAAGAAAAAAAAGAAGGGGTACAAAAGCAAACCAAATCAGGCTTAATCCAAGATTAGCATCTGACTTGTGCTTCCTCAGACACCAGCAGTTGTTCCCTGGCTTGTCTGGAAGCTGAACTCCAAGACCTAAGCTTAGTCTTTCTGGGTGGGAGTGCTGCTGTAGGCTCGTCCTAGCATGACCAGCTGGCTGACGGAAGGCACAAGGTGGCCTGGGTATGCACTCCTGCACAAAGGGAAGCTTTTTCCAACATGTATACAAGTTTTGGTAATATGTGACATTAATAGCCCCAGATCTGTTTTTTATTATAAAAAAAAAGTAAAGGAACTACACTAACTTTGCTAACTTTGTGGGTGTGTAAAGGACATATAAGATACAGGTGCAAAAATGTGTGACCCTTGTCCACTGCCACCCCAGACAGGATGTCAGTGAGGTTATGTCTCAAATGCCCTAAAACCAGCTTTGAATAAGGAGATAGGGCTGAGGTGCAATCCCCCAGTCCTCTCCTCTGAGGAGCTGCACTGGTCCCACTGGGAACCACTCTACCAGCTGTAGCCACCTGAACGATGCTCTGACTTGGCCCAACAGAGGTGGCTACCTCAATTCCCTGCCTTTTGGGGATCCATAAATTGTTGCCGGCTAAAATAGGCTAAATAAGACAATATGATTGTGTCCCTTCCAGTCCTGCCGTGTGCCTTGCTGCTCCACCAGCTGTGCTGCCCTGCTGTCCATCTGTCCATCCATCCATCCATCCATCCATCCATCCATCCACCCACCCACCCACCCACCCGTCGCAGCAGTCTGAGCCGAGCTGAAAGCACCACACTTGTATTGTTCCCAGCTGAGCTCAGAGCACGTTCGGAAGCGACACCCGGAGCCGGGATTTCCTTCACATCAGCACGCGGAGGGGCTCTCCGCTGACTCACCGCGCTCGTCCCAGAAATAGCAGGTTCAGAATAGAAACCTTCGTGCCATTCCTGTCCTGGAGAACAATGTCTCGCACTTTTTCCCTCCCCCTAAGTATGAAAAAACCCTTTTTGCTTCCAACTTGGCAGGGTTAAGCTGGAAGGGCTCAGCTCAGTGCTCAGAGCACCTGACTGGATGCTTTGAAAGGAGAGGAGTTAATCACTGGGACTGTTATTTACTCTGTTCTCAGCAGGGCTTTCTGGTTCTTGTCTGGGGAGATGGAAACTTAAAATGGAAAGAAATTCAAGAAAAAAACCTCTCTTCCCAGCTTGGTTTTTTGATATTTTCACAGGGGCAGTTATAAAAACAGGGACAGAACCATCAATAAATCTAACAGGAAGGAAAAGGAATATTACTGAAGTGCAGGATCCCCCACAAAACTGGAGTGCCCATGGGTTTTTGAAGTGTTTGCTTGTTTTCTGTTATTATTTATAAAATGCCTAAACATCTGTCAAGCCCATCTCAGAAAGAGCAAGACCCTTCTATGTATAACTAGGTGTCAGCACTGTACAAATCCAGTAGCCCGGTCTCCGTGGGTTGGCAGCTGCTGGTGGTCCCTGTACCGACTCCATTGGGTTGCAGGGAGTCCCCAGGGAACACCATTAGCTGTGGGACCCCAAAGTGTCAGCCCTTCTGTTCCTGGCACCCGTCGCTCATGCAGCCCAGCTGCTCTACAAGCTGGCAACGCTCTGATTTTGGGGAATGATCCACTGGATTTCATCCACTTGCCATCTGTAAGGGCCTTGTCCAAACTGCATCACTTCAGCTGAAGACCAACTGGGTTGCCGGGCTAAGCCATGCGCCCTCTAAGTATTGGGTAGGCAACTTAATAATTTCAGAGATAATTTTCAGAGCTTCAGGTAGTTTTCAGAGCTTTATTTCTTAAGTTATTCTGAAAATCCAGGTCTTGCTATCCCGCGTGGGAACGCTTTCAGGCTGTTTTCGTCAACGCGGATGGTGACTACCAGCCAGGGAACTGAGAAGCAGAGGAAACCATGCTCCAATAAAAAGCAATCACGAACATTGGGGAAGGGCATTTTAATATACACCCCCCCTAACAGTAGGAGAGGTGAGATTCGTATAGTCTGTTTTTCAGAGAGAAAATCCCAAATGTTCTTCTCTAAACTATGTGTTGAGCTTTTGAAAGTTTTCCCTTTCCCCCTCCTCCCTGCCCATCTCTACAATAAGTACAACTGTCAGACAAGGCAGGTCTTTGTGCTCCAAATTTAATACATAGTTTTTGACCCATGGAGTGATAAGCTGGAAAATAAATGGCTGGATTTTCCCCAGTGTTGAAGAACGCCTTTCAGATTGACTTGGGAACTTGCCTATTCTCGTCTGCCCACCTGGCTTTCACTTTGATATCCCTAGCATTATCATAACTTTTATTGTCTTTTCATGTCAGTCAAACCTTCTTCACTAAATTACTTTCATTTATACATCCTCTCCTGCTATTTGGTCTCATCATCGTCTAAGATTTAAGGTGAAAAAGTTTCTTCTATTTGACAGGGTGAGAGGTGGAAATTACTATGTGAACAGTAAACTACAGGTTACATAAATAATATGTCATTGTATATCACCCAGTGGAGCCTTAAATCAATTCATTAGTTTGTATAAAGCTTTTGTGTGCTTTTTAACTGCGTTGTATCCAAGTTGATTGCACATTTGCTCTAAGTTCGCTTTTTTTTCTTTATGTCGTCAACTTTCAGGATTCTTATATAGTTACGCTGAGCGTGTTTCTAAAGATTGTTTTTCTTTCTTTAGAGGCTCGGTTTGTGTTTTTTCCTCCACTTCTTGACACATCCCTAGCCCGAGGCAAAAGTGTGCATTTTGTTCACGGAAGGTAGACACAGGGATATTCTTCACTGTGCAGGGAGTGAAAGGCAAGCTGAGATACGCTGGATTAATGAAAGAGGTACTGAAAAGCAGCTGGTTGATTCATAGCGAGCCATTCACTTGCTTTCATGCTGCTTCATAGCAAAAAAATCTATAGACTGAACTGTACTCCACAGATAATTTCTCCTGATGCCAGGAAGCCTCCTTCCCTTTTCATGGGCTACAATTTCTTTTACAGGCGTGCCAGGAAAGATTGCTTTTTGGTTGAAATTCAGGAGATTAAGGCAACCCAGAAGAACCTTGTTTTGGAAGATGATAGAGTTAGCAGAAGAATATCTTTTTTTTTTTTACAGTCTTCGGTGTAAAACCGAAGATGTTACTAGTTTGGGGAAACACGGAAGAGAAAGGTAACGTTTTATTGCATTGTCAGTAACTGCCCACGCTAAAATACTGGTCTAGCCTGACCGCAAAGTAAAGAGATGTTGCTCTGATACAATGATCGGTTTTATTATTCCAGCTGAGATTTTTCTCTTTCATTTTTTTTCAGATCTCTCCTGCTCAGTAAATCAAGAACTGCACAAAGGTCCTGTACAATGATGACTTGATGTGCAACAGTATTAGCCAAGACTATATTCAAACAGACATGAAACAGTCATCAAAAGTACTGCTCCTTGTTTCAAGCCCTGCAAGAAATCAAAATCTTTCAAACGGAGCCAGATTTTAACGAAAGGTGGCTGTTTAAAGCTGATTTACCAAAAGCCTTGGCTGTGCCTGGACTTTTATTTTAAGTATTCGTACCATTAAATATTAATATAGGTCAAATAACTGAACCCCCCTGAGGAGATGAAATCTGCACAATGAAAACAAACACACTGTATAACACGAGCCAATGTTACCCACCGCGTTACTGGGTAAGTATGCAAATACACACCCCCGTTTCCCCGAACAAGTTTTCGTACTGACGTTCTGGGAGAACCAGAAGGAAAACATAAAAATTAAATAATAGTCAGAGCACTGAAACTTTTAAGAGCTGATCCAAGGCTCGTTGACTTCAGGGAACTTTGTCTCTACTCCCTTGAAGAGCTGGCGGTGCTGCAGAGCCTGAAACACACACAGTGAAATCACAAAGTGGTGCCACACAGACAAGACAATGTCAGATTTGGTGACAATTATGTCCTTAAGGGCTTAGCTACAAGCATTGAAAAGAAAAATGTGGAGCAGATCTGCTCATTTTTCACTGGGGTCTCCTGCATAACTTTACTACGGGCTCCCTGTCTTTGCAGAGGTCCTGGCTGCATCTCGACCCATCCGGGCAGGCTCTGGATGTCCCCTTGGAGCCGGGAGCTGTGGTTCTGCACCTTGGACGATTGAAGATGATGAGAAATATGGAAGATCCTACAAGAATATGGGAGATGTCCTATGTCTGGGACCTCGGTGAGGTCCGGGCAAGATGTACTCTTTGTCCAGCTTATAGTCAACATTTTGAGGAATATTGATGAAGAGTGTGCAGTAACATTGAAAAGGAGGAGAAGTACATAGCAAGGATGGAAACGGAGAATTTCTTGAATTGCTTAGTATGTATACAGCCTTGGACAATATTCTGGAGGGGTGGCACTGGGAAGCCCTTGCCCTTGATCCTTTGGTCTCCTTTGACCCAGTCTTCACAGCTGACACGAGGAGCACTGGTTGCTGCAGTTGGATTTGTGCATTCAGGAGCAACCTATGTGCTTGAAGCCTGGTTGCTCGGAGAGGTGTAAGCACTTGGAATTGCTTTGAGTTTGAATTGGATAGGGTAAAAACGTAAAGAAGCTGTAAAAAAATACCATGGACGAACTTCCGATGTTTGTTATGTCTCAGCCAATTAGGAATAACTTTATTAAAATTATGACACCTGCATTGCAAAGTTGTACATTCAAAATAATGAGTGAAGTTTCTCCTCCAGTTACACGATCACTTAAAATAATCAACATTTTTTTGACTTCTGGTTCTAAGGCTTTAAATTATGCTTAGTAATACTTTTTGCTTAATTCAATGTTTTAAGGTTTTCTTGAAAAGAAGTGGTGACTCCTACCTAATCCTCTGCCTTCAGCAGCTGAAGAGTTAAGAATAATACTGGTACTGTGAAACTTAGAAACCTTCACACAGGGGAACGTGGATTCCTCTAGCCAGAATATTCTGATAACACACACAACAGTGCATGTAAAAGTCCAATTTTGAATTTTAAAAGTGAACAGTTCTGCCACCTGAGCTGCAGTTTACCATTTTTTTGCCTGAGGAACATCCTATTATTCAGCTGAAAGCTAGTAAAAATTACTTTAAATCATTCCCCTTTTAACTCCAATTTGACTGCAATAAGAGACCATGTTGTGGAGCAAACAATACAGGAGGACATGTATTTACTTCACAGGGGTAGAAATTAGATTTTCAGCTTCCTGTGATGTTCTACAGTTGTGAAGTGTTCTTACGCAGTAAAGAAACAAAATCAAGACCAGAGAAATATTTCCTCCGGAAAGAACAGTTCAGGTTGCTCAAAATGTTTAAAATATTAAGTAGAAATATTTCAAATATTAAGTAAAAACGTTTACACAGAAAAAGCAATAATTTTTGTTTTGAAAGTAAGTTCTAAAAAAATATAAATGTTCAAGAAAAGTCCATACGATAGAAGCTTTCCATGTCATTTCATTTTTTGATATAGTATTTCCATCTTGTTGAAATTTGTATTTAAGGTAATTTTTTCATTTCTTGTATTTTGATTAAAATGTTTTATCAGGTTTTCTAATGCTGTGCACCGTTCTGGAGGCTGCGTCTCAAAATGTAACCCAAACAGCCCAAATATTGCACATTAGCCTGCTGATGTGGATGAGACGATGCACGCCTGGCTTAAACCCAAGTGCTCAGCCCTTGCAAAGCACACTGATTGGAGTCATAACCATCCAGCTAAATTGAAGCTGGTAATTAAAAATATGCAAAATGGTTTGGAAATAATGTGGATCTCTCTGACTGTGGATTCTGAATATGGGTGTCTCTCACATGGGTAAAGTGGATAATTGCCTGCCTATCCCGCTTCTATTCATTGCGAATAATTGAGTTGTTGTCAAACACTTCTAACACTGTCTATCACAATAAATATGAGAAGACAGAGGGGCTCTTTGAATAATCTCATTTTTGTGGCTGAGGAAGCGGTTTCTTTTGTGTTTGCCTGGGGAATGGCATAGCAACAGGAAATGAGAAAGATAGAAAGAATGGAGAAAGCGCCGCAGACTTTGCTTTATTTCTTTATTTTGTATCACCACACCGCATGTAAGACTCCAGTCCTACACCTGTGTTTCTCCAGGGCCTTTTTTTGTGCCAAACCCCGTGTCTCGTTCATCGCTGGAGCCGCAGCATGAGCCCAGTGGATGGGGACGGTGGGGTAGGTACCACGGATGCCAGACGTACATGGGGACCTTTGCACAGGTCCCCAGCCAAGGCACCTGTAAATCACGGGGTATCTGCTGAGGAAGCCGGGCATTTTTGGGTAAGGACTGAACGAATGCCTACACAGGGCTCTCAGGCTGCACAAGTTCAGCGGTGTGACCGAGAGCCCCGCAGAGCAGAAGGAAATCCTGCCTGCACGTGGCGAGTGCAGCCCGTCTCCGTGGGGGCAGGTATCGCCACCTCCAAACAGGCTGGGGGGGCTGCCCTGGGCTTCGCTCTTGTCCTTGGGTCTGCAGAGGAGGAGGTCTCCGGTCTGCAGCGGCTCCGGCGATGGCCCAGCTCTTACAGACCACCATGGCTTTGCGTCTCCAACAGCCTGTCCCAACACCTCCCTTTGAAGGTCCTTCCACTGCCGTGCTACTTCACAGCATTTCCTAAGCCCATTTCCCGGCACCGTCGCAGCTCTCCGTATGCTACCGCAATTCCCATCTTTTCATTTTTTCCTTCCTCCCACAGGCAAATTCCTCGCTGGCTTCAGCAGCTCTTTGAAGTTCCCTTCGCGGTGACGCTTTGGGGGGGTTATCGTGTTTTGCACGCTCGGACTTTTGCACGGAGACACGCAGGTGAGGCAGGTTGGGTGGCCGGAGCATTTAGAAAGCAAAAGTGATGCTCCCGGAGATTTGAAGCAGGTGGGTGTATTTTTCCGCCTCTGTTCGAGGCTCGCTGGCACGCAGCGCGGGTGGAGGCAACCTGACGTCTCACACAGCCGCGGCAGGTAGTGCCGGCTCTTTCCTGTATGATCCCCAGAGAAGTCCTGACATTCCCCCCCCGTTCCTTATCTCACGTTTGAACTGTAGTTCCGCTCGGAAGTGTCCGTCTCCAGCCTCTCTGTCTCTTTCATATGATCTCTTAGATGGTAACGCAGGCTGAGCCTGAGGAGCAGCCCCGGGAAGGATCACTCTCACATCTCCATCCTCAGATTTTCCTGAGGAACTGGAGTATTTCTGGACACACAGTGATGAGTTTCACAGAAATTCCCTTTCACCAGTAGGGTCTTGACATTTCTGCTCCCACCTTCACGGTAAGGGAGAGGTTAACCCAGAGACGCCGCAGCAGAAATCCGTTGCGCGTTGCGGCAACCGGAACAAACCTTTGATATCTGCGAGCCAGTTCAGCCGCCGCCTTCAAAGGGCTCTTGGCATCAGACAAGCTTTTGCCACAGTAATAATTCAGCAGTCTGAGGGCCCGGAGATGGTTTTGCCTGAGCAGCATTGCGTTCGCAGAGAAGAAGATGCACCTGGGACCTGCTACAGTCCCTGGCAATGAGACAGAGTGCAGCATCTCCAAAATGCCGTTGTCCGTGCAAATGAATTAACCCTGTACCCCCGAGACAAGTGCCGTTCCTGGGGTTTTGCTGGCCATGGTTAGCGATGGGCAGCAGTGTTGGCAGCCCCGGGGCTGCTGGGGGGAGGAAGGGGGGCGCTGAGGCCACCTTTCTCCTGGACAACTCAATTCCTGGAGGCCAAGTGGCTTCCAGAGGCCACACAGCAAGCGTGTGGCACTGTCAGCCCCGGAGTTCAAGGGATACCTGGCTGCAGGCACAATATCTCTCTCCATACTGTAATTATTAGTGTGTTTTAATGAGTTCCTCCAGGGACATGTGCCGTATAAAACGCGTGAGTCAAACAAACCGGAAAGCAGATCAGCTTTGCACTGTCGTTTATATTGGAAGAGTAGGCACGTTAAATCCCTTTTTCCACAAATTTTCAATAAATCAGTTTTGGAGCGATGCAGCTGGTCGCCGGGTGCTTTAACGGTGCCGCACTTCTCAATGACTCTCTATACTGAGAGACGTTCTTGAAAGTTATGCTAAAATAGACCAAGCAGTTTTGGAAAAGAGAGGTGTGTACCCAAACAGCTGGAGTGAATGAGTTCGTTCTGTGTACCAGGGAAATGCACAGCGGGAAAAGGGTGGCCAAAATTACAGGCCAGGTAATTTCAAAATGTTCTTGGCTTGCTCCACAAGCAGGTGTAAATCTGCCGGCTGCACTCGGAGCCGGCGCAGTTCAGATGCCTTTGAGAAGCCCTGGGTGAGACACGGGAGGAAAACCTCACTGCCGCCCATGGAAATATCCGCGCTTGGGAGCCTGCTGGCTACGCCTGCTCGGTGGGAGCGCTGGCAGCGCTTCTGCCAGCCACAGGTCGTGCACTGCCTTTTGAGAGGGGGTATAACGCACGCAGGCACCCCCCGGAATGGCCACGCGCACAAGGTGTCCCAGGTAGTGCGGAGCGCGCCGGCAGGGATTTGCTGGATAAAAGCACTACGAGGACAGCACGAAATGGAGGTGTTGAGAAGGTTGGGCAGCCCAGCGTTGCCAAAATACCTTCCGCTGGCTCTGTTCTAAGGAATAAGCCACCGTGGCTGCTGAGCCGGAAGGCTCCGTCCCTCTCCACTGCCCTCTCTCCCCTTCGTTTTGCAGGGCTTATCTTTTCACATGGTGGAGCAGAGTCCCAGGATTTTAATTTGGCTACAAATGATCTGGGAACATGATGAGCCCCTATTAATACCCTTCAGGGCAAAATACTTCGGTTGCCATTTGGCCCTCCAGCTTGGCTGAGCGGCGTTCGAGCAAGGGGAAGGAGGAGCTGAAGAACCCCAACGAAACCTTGCAGGAACTTCTGTTTTCTTTTCTCATTTTTGAGCCTGAAAGACCTATCTTGCATTCAGTCACGTAACTACACAAACTAAAAACTCAACTTGGCAAAAATCGCCCCGGAGTCCTTTATTGGCGTCTTTCCTGGAATGCCAGCTGTTTGAGTGAAGCAGAGAGGCCAGGCTCTGCTGATTTCCCTACCCTTGCAGATACCTGCTCCAGATTTGTTTTTTGAAGAAACAGTTTAGCATACAGGTGGTTTTGGGGTTGAAAGTCACTGTTTTTTTGCAGATTGCGAAGGCCGATGCGACATCGGGTTTGGATCCAGCTGCTAGCATCAGGGAACTGAACTTTTCGCAAAGGATGCGGTTTGAAGTCCCTCTTTGAACTCAGTCACAGATATTTTGGGACCGGGATAAAACCAAGGAACGTTTTCCTCTGAACTGCGGTTCAAATGAAAGAAGTTCTGCATCATGAACAGTGATTAGCAGAACTGATTCTATTATGACAAAAAAAACCCAACCCAGCAATGAAAAGTGCCAACATCAAAGCTTGTGAACATTTTCTAGGTTTGCATGTTGGAAGATACACATATTTTTAAAGGTTAGACATTTAAAGGGTTTGCAGATTCCTGATGTACAGCGGAACGCAGTAAATCACTTTGGATTCGTGGAGCCACACTCCCCCATAATGCCAGCATACATTCATCAGCTGCATAACAGATACCTCTGCCTGAAAGTTGGATTTTTGTTTCCCCATAGTGCACTTAGAATTACTGGGGCACGTTGATTGATTCCCATTACTGAAAGCTTCTATCACGTAACATGTATGCAAGAAAATCAGCCCTAATTGAGAGAGAGGAGGTTAATGGGGGGAGCATGAGAGATAACGGTGATAAACTGAAAGAGGGGAGGTTCCAACTAACAAAGGAGTTTAAAAAAAAAAGGAATTCACCATGAGACCTGTCCACATTGGAAGAAGTTTCCCAGAGAGGCTGCATTTAGAGGGCCGGGCTGAACAAAGCCTTGGGCAACCTGGGCTGAATTCAGCGTTGTTCCTGCTCTGAGCAGGGGGTTGGACCAGAAATCTCCTGAGGTCCCTTCCAATCTGAACCGTTCTGTGCTTCTATGGGAAATTGCCAGTAGCTGGCTTTTGCCATTTAAAAGCAAATGGCCAGGTTTCCAGGTTTCTATTATCAGGAGTTTATCTTTTCAATACAAATAGCCATTTTTTGCAGAAGGTTTGGGAGCTAAAGTCTTCAACAGGTGACCCTGCCTGTGCTCCTACATACTGCTCTACAGCTCCGCATGAGCCCTGTATTTTCTACTTCTTCCTGGCCATGATCTGGCATATCAACAGCGGCACATCCACAGGGATGTGTTGCTATTACATGTAACAACATTAAGGTCTTTTTCCTCCAATGGCATGTTGACATTGAGATAGGTACATCTCCAAATCAGCAGCTCAATCCTTACTATCAAACTTGTACCAAGGGGTGACTTAGTACCATTCTGGAGCTCAATGTTTTGGGCGCACTTAATAGGCTAGCCTGGAAAAGGCCAGCTGCGTATGCGGCTGGGTCCCATGTTTATCACAAGATGGTCTAGGAGGCCTTGCAACCATCTGCTTGACATGATGGACAGTAGGTGCACTAAGGTGAGCTCCAGCAAGCTACTTGGGTGGAAACTTCATGAGTTTCTGCAAGCAGCTTGCTCTCAACCACCCATCTCAAGCCTCCGCTCCCTTGAAGTGAAGGGGGAACCAATGCAGACGCTGCATTGACTCCCATCAACACGCACAAGGCATGGCTTTTGCAGCAGTTGCTGCTGAGCCATGAAGCAACCACTGAAATCCTCTCCCCGTTTTCTTCTGTTCTCTGTCCAACTTTTCACTCTGAATTAAAAGTGCCGACGGGCTGTGTTTGGCAGAACAATAGGCAAGCAACACAGGTTCCAATCTGAGTATTTGTTTCTGATCACCACTGCCGTAATTTTATTGTCGCTGTTGAATGAGGATGTGGGTAAATTCCAGCAGGGAATGTACAATCTACCTCTGTGTTAGTAATTACTGGTTTGATTTCCAGGTGTCCTACAGCTGAGTTCTGTAGTTTCATATTGATGTAAGATTTCCAGATTTCCTTGTGAGTTAATTGCGTAACACGCATACAAGAAATCAGCCATGAAAAACACGGAAATTCCCAAGCTTTCATTTCCTCTCTTTTGTTCAAAATTCTGTTGAAAAGGTGGGGTTGGGTGGGCACAACTAGGACAGGACCGAGGATTTTGTGCAAGCTGAAGTCAACATATGAAGAAAAAAGAGGTTAGTTAGCAAGACCTCGATTCTGACTGCCACGGTACAAAGTGCTGGGGAAAGGAGGATGCACAAGTGTCGGTCTCTCTGTGCACTGTGCCACACGCCAGCAGAACTGACCAGGGTGAGGGCATTTAGTGCCAGTGCACAAGGATGGCCAGGCTGAAGGTACAGCCGTTGCCCCCATCTACTTATTCAGAAAGGCTTTGGCACAGTAGCTTTTAAAAGGAGGACGATTTCCGTTGATCTAGACCAAGGAAATGCTTTGCAGTGCTTGCTGTCTATGCCTCCCACGTCGGAATCCTTCTTTCGAGATGCAGCACTGTCAGCACAACCAAAATGGCAAGGAGGTGCCATGAGAAGTGCACAGCAAAATGGTGTGAAATTATTTTTCCGTTCCTCAGGATACTTCTTCCCATTGAACGTATCTACCACTAGTGGTAGACACTATAGCGACACTATCCTTTTAATGAATACTTTCTTGCCTTTGGGGCTGTTCTGGTTAGAAAGGCAGGTAAGGATTAAACGAGGTCCTTGACGTTGTCAAAGATGAAGGCTTCCACATCTGAAATTCACTTGAGTGGGCTGGCACAGCCCAAGGGAGGCACCAAGACCCCCTCCTATGTCAACGCGAGCAGAGAAATCAGACTGGTGACCAACAGCCTAGGCACTTTAGGCAGACCGCTGCAAATAAAGACTGGCTAGGACACGCAGCAGTGACACACAGCCAAAAAGTAGCTGGTCCCTGCAGAGCTCTGGTGCTGTCCCAGATAAAAACCCAAGCCGGGTTTCTCCCCGGGCGTCTGCTCTGCTCCGCTGCCACCCCCAACGGCTCCGGCAGAAGTGCTGCTCTCCGAGGCCAGCTTTGTGTTGTGTTTGGCACGCAACGGGGCCCTGAAAATAATCTCTTGTGTTAGCTGAAACCCTCTCATGCCAACTTCGTGATCCCTCTGACATATTTGCTGCCAGCTTTTGGTGTCAGTGTGTTGGCCCGTGTCTCAAAGCAGTTACATTTTTAATGCCGCACAATGCGTACCTTCTCTCTGTGCATCCCTCTTTTGTGGATGAGCAGGACTCCGGGAATTTGGCTGGATCGTCGCTTTCCCCAGTAAAGACTGGGGACTGATGGAGAAAATGATCTGTTATCCCCCACAGCGTGTACCAAAATGGCATGTGGTAAGTCTCATTCTGATTTCTAAAATGCTGGATAACAGCCACCGCCTCTGCTCCTCCAGCCCCATACAAACTCTTCGGGACTGTCAGTTCTCCAAGGCCTTATTTGAACAATTCACTGAAGAACTGGAAGGGATAAGGTGATCTAAAAACACAGTGAAATTCTCAAAAAAACCCAGGAAGGTTATTGTTGTCTTTTACCGTATTAAGAAATAACTCCAGTCCATAGAAAAATAGTGTCAAAATATTAAAGAGAATTAAATAACCATCCTTATAAAAAATAAGCTTATAATCATAATCAGCTGAAGTAAAACCCGAGTAGGTGTAGGAAAGCAAATGGTTTAAAGTCCTCCTGGAATCTTCTGCTCCCAGGGGCCAATTTTCCCTCCACCGTTAGCGAAGCCAAATGCTTTGCCTGGGTGGGTTTTGCTGGGCGTTAACAGAGGGCCAGGCAGGAATCCTGTCCCTGTTGTGGACCAGCGAAAAAGGCCTCTTAGTTGTTGGGAGGTAGAAAGTGGTTTCAGTCCTACGGTGGAGAGCAGTTGCAGGTCAGTTATTGAAACCACTTTTTGCTTTGACCTGCAGAGCTTTAGTGACCACAGGGCTGCGTGGCGTGGTGCCAGGTAGCCGGGGACCCCGAGGTATAGCCACGGCTGCCGAAAGAACAAGCCTTGTAATATCGAGAGCAAGCCTGACAGCAACAAAAGGACGAAAGCATCACGATGGAGAAAAACGGAAGGTGGCTGCAGCTACGGCACAAAGCCGTGAGGAGCATCAGTGACCAGAGAGCACTGCCCAGCCAGCACTGGACATGCACCTACAGAGCAACCCAAGCCGTTCTTCAACTGGAAAATGAAATAGCATCTGCATTTTTCTTTAGCTCAGCCTACTTGCCTGTATTCGAGCCCATCACTGAGTATTTTGCTACGATGGATTAAGTATCTCAGGTGGCATTTCACTGATACAACGGAAACAGAGAAAGGTGTACGGTGCTGGAAAAATTCTTCTGACTCAGCAACTCAGCTGTCCTTCACAGTGTTGGTATTTTTCTACCAAATACCATTTGGTTTCCCGAATTAAGAGATCAATCTTAATTTTGTCCACAGATGGGGAAGTTTTGCTATTTCCATTTTGTCTACATGCACAAAATAAAAGCAAACTGTAATTTATTTTTTGTGGACAAAATGAGTTTGGGTTCTTTCACTTTTCTTTTGGCATTCTTTCCTGTTGACAGCATGATTTGCACAAAATTACATTCTGTTGATAAAAATGTGCTGAAATGTCTTTCAGTTTCATTGACTGGATGATTTGCAGTACGAGGTTTGACAAAATGCATGTTGTCGACAGAATGAAATGGGGCGGATGGAAGGAAGAATACACTTCAGACATATGGAGCGAGCAGTTACACACTCACTTGGTTTGTTAAAAACTACTCAGAGACTATTAGGAAGGATTTTGTGGGATTCAGAGAAGACAATAGTTACTTTGGAAAATCTCATTTGCACAGATACATCTGGCAGTGGGGAAAGGCATAAAGAAAGTTAATGGGTGCGGAGTTTGGCCAGAGATCATTGCAAGTGCTGTTACACTTCTTTAGATGTCTTTCTATCCAAATAAATTTCCTCCATTAAGTTTACAGATTTCCTCATTCAGCTTTTAAGGGAATACTTGTACTGGGAATGAACGAGACAGGGAAAAGAAGTATGTTAAAATTTATGAAAACATCTGTTGGAAGTTCCGAGAAAGATGCTTTTGTTTTAATCATCTAAGCAAGATTGATGGATTTTATCAGAGCTAAGTACCGAAGAGTCCCAAATGGGCTCTTTATCCCAAAGGCAAAGCACTTAAGCATATGCCTAATTTTAAGCACGTGAATAATGGCCTCATTGACTCCAGTGGAAAACTCAAGTGCTACAAGCTGAGTATCTTGGATTCTAAGGTACTTTGCACTAGTGTTAAAATCATGACCAAATTCTACCAAAAATGTAATCTTGAGCATAACCTTACAAAACGATTAGAGTTTGGACCAAGTTTTTTTGGTAAAATGATCTAGATTAGGTACATGCAGCTTGTTTTGATGTGGTCAAATACATTAGGACAGAAACTTATGGAGATTTACGTGATGTTAAGCCTTATATGTGGTAACACAGAGAGGATCAATGTGGCGGATAAGCAAAAATGTGTTGTCCATAGCGATATTGCTTCATTTTATCCAGACTTTTTCATTACACAATATATTTACTGCTTTAAGTCAATTCTGAAAAAGAACTTTAGCACCTTTTTTTTTTTCCTTAGCTGTTTTCTCACAGCAGCATCCTTTTGTTGAGCACCAAGTCTGGCTGTCAGTCAGAGAGGAGGAGGAAGAACAAGAGTCGGATCTGTGCTCTCTCTCAGGAGGGGTTCTGTAGGTGTGGTAATGAGCTGTGGCTTCTTCTGGGAAACTCAGGTTGTGAATTAAATTGTAGATGGTGCTAAGTTTCCATTGCAACGTCCAGCTCCGTTTTCCTTAAAGGTTGCTATGGGTATCAGAATGTGGTGCCAAACTACCTTAAACCACTATTCCAGACCATTATTCTTATTTCAGGATGTAAATGCCTGGATTCCACTAAAAAAATCCCACTGGCAGGAGCTGGATCAGGGGAATAAACAACAGTGCTTCATGCGCACGTGCTCAGCTCGTTTCACCCCACTGTCAAAACCGGTTGCATTTTTCTGTTCAAACAACAAATGTGTGGAAGCAAAGGAAAGGTCTGAGCAAAATGCTCCTTATGCAGGGACAAGCTCCTCGTGGCTGGATGTGCTTTTAGGAGTCCCAGTCTGGCATAGTGTTTAACTTGGAAGTTGGGGAATGAGCTGAGGACGGACCATACCTGTAAGCTAAGAGCATCTTCATGGCACCTATCACTTCTGTCCTAATGAGGAGGCCAATTTTCAGACAGGCATTAGCCAGGTGACCAAATGTTATCATGCTTGACTCATGGCACACTTGCACCTGGTGGCTATTGATTCCTATTTTTGGAAAGCCTTAATATACATTGCACATGCCCCTCTTGAATGGAAATGATGTTTAATGGCATTTAACAGTGCAGGAGTCACAGCTGCAAAACGAAATGTTTTACAGAAATTTTGGAAATGGCTTTTTTTTTGGCCACAAAAAAGCTTTTTCTATTTTGTTTGAATGATATCATCATTCTTCTAGCTCCTAAGCAGTAATTGTCATCCAACTAACCAAGAGCTGGAAATGCAGACTTGTCTTCAGGCTTAGGATGGGATGATGTTTTATGTTATGATGTATGCACGTCTTTCTGCTGAAAATCGCGTGTGCTTAGCACGGGCCCTACATATTGGGCAAATGTGGATGCCTGTCTCAGGAAAACAACCGTCCAGGTAGATTGCTGTCCATGAACTCATGAAGTCAGCTGGAGGGAGGATGTAATGCAGGTACTAGTATCAAATACATTCTCTAGAACAAAATTTGCATGGCAAAAAAGGATACACAAAAATGTTGGATTTTCCAAAGCCACGCAAAAAAATGGGAAATGGAGAACTTAGGCCGAATTATATCAAAGCATGTAAGCTATACGCTGCCAAAAGAAGCCCGTCAAAACAAACTTTACACTTGAATTTCAAACACAGCCAGGCAGATTTTGCTGGAAGAGGGGTAACAGTGGGGTACAGTAACCAAGCACGGAGCGGGGGCTTACCTAACCACAGAGGAGGATAGAGTCTGTCAGAGCATTTTCTAAATCTGTTTCTATTATCTGAGAGTAGAGCAGATGACAAATCTGTTAGTTCGGAGTGTTGACACAATACACTTTTATCACTTTTTGTCAACAGAACATAATTGTGTTCAGATTACCCCGTCACAGGGGAATAGCCATAAGATCATGTTGTCCATAAAAATAAATGTCATGGTCTATTTCTGGGAAAACAAGAGGGAAATAGGAAAAGCAGTGCAAGAAAAGAAAAACCTTGAACAAACTCTATTCTTTGGACAGAGTTTTAGTTATGCAGTACGGTGATAGAGCAGTTGTTCACCCACAGTTGACTCCCTCAAGCCCCTCCGTTAGATGCCCAGCTCCTGTGCTTTCTCATGTGTTTCCCTCCCCTCCCCATCCCTCCCGCCCCACTGAATCCAAACACTTTAGTGCTCCCTTCTTCCAGCAATCTTCTGTAACCGATGCCAACCACGACTCACGAGCAGGGTGTCAACAGCAGGAATTACAGGAACCCGTCAAGGAGGAAGAGCGATGCTCTGCAGGGCTTGGACGTGGTCAGGGAGCGGAGCAGGGAGCCTGAGGGCAAGGCTGAGATGACGAGCAGGTCTCCAGTTTGAGTTACCTCCCCGACTCCCTTCGTTCTTGGACTTCAGGGGCCACCTTGCCAAAAAAATGAAGTACGACCCCTCTGGGGAGGTTGCAATTGTGGGGCTACCAGCTTCTCTCTGCCAAGCTGAACGCCGTCTGCCCACGGGAGGGAAGGCACTAAATTGCACCTTGCTCTGTTCCCACAGAAAATCATTCCACCTCAGGCATCCATTTCCTAGACAAAATGCAAACTCAGCTGCAGAAACATGTTGCATTTTTCAAGATTAAGCAAAGCGAGAACCAGCATTTTTAATAAAGCAGATGGAAATACTCAGTTGGCTTCGTTCTAATGGAAATAAAATTCTGCCCATCCATCATCTTTTCTTGCGACACTCTGGAGACGGCTGTAAATGGAAATCTGAGGGCCGAGGGGATTTTGTGCAGGTAGCGGTGTTTGTGCGCAGCAGACAACGGGGATTAGACCGTACGGGGAGGAACCAGCATCGCTTTGTGCTCCCTCATGGTCCAACGCAGGTGCAGTCCCTCCTGATTTCCTGGAGCAATTACAGTACGGATCACAGCAGTGCATTCAGGTCTGAAAATAGAAACATACTCATAGGGGAAGAAACAAACAGAAAAACAAAGTCCCTTGTCAAAAGCCAAACTCCCTCTCCCTTGGCCCAAATTTTCTTTTCTTGTAAAGTCATGCCGTGTCTCGCACCTTCCCATTAGTTTTTGACATGCTGCTTTACCAACCGAGAGACCCAGAGGGGGTGGGGGTTGTAGAAGCCTTAAAAAAGGAATAATTACTCTCCACCGAGAGTAATGTGCTGCCACACATCACTCAGTGCTGCATCAATAGCCCGACGGAGTCAGGAGAGGTGACTGAGAAGGAAACAGGAACTAGCTTGCGATGTTTAATGATGAAAACTGAGATATTTAAGATCTCCAGTGCCCATTTGCTATGCAGTCTGCTCAGATCGTTCAGTGTGATTACAGCACCCAGACAGAAGAGTTTCATCTTCTGCGCTTTTGGTACCACTTTTATGGCAATTTAGAAAATGATCACATAGAGACGGAAACACTGATTAGTTAACACACACAGCCTGCGTGTATTCTGTTCACGCAAAGCTTTGAACTTCTGGAAGCTGTCGTACTGAGAAGAAGTCTATCCCAGAGGTAGCTATGATTATATTGCTGTCTTTGTGATTTACCGAGGGGCTCTGTACGTAAGCTTTGTGCGTGACACGGAGGGTCTCCAGCTGCATCTTAAGTTAGATGCAGAGGAGGTGCTCATTAAAGCAAGAGGCAGTTGGGAGAAAGCATCTGCCATCCTCCTCTAATTGCTGTCAGCTTTGGAAAAGAGGGGTCGATACCGCCTCTAAGCCTAAAGCCCAACAGGCCTGCCGGTTTGGTTTGAGTTTTCACTCCTGCAGCCCAAAAAGGTCATTTAGGCTGAGATCCAGAGTGAGGACTGACCCTGGCAGCTTCCCGCAGATTGACAGTGAGCAGGTAACCAGACAGACTGTCCTCTCTACATTGCCCAGCCCAACTCTCCTCCCTCACCCTGCTTGTGTCTCTCTCACGGTAGCATCACACAGAGGTGGAGCATCACACAGAGGTGGAGCATCACACAGTGGTCTTCTCTGCCGTTTTTCAGCCCACCCAGATGCACTGAAGCTACTCGGTAAGAGAACTATTTTTGCTTGCACAACAGGAACAAGGTAGAAAGAGTACAGAAAACCACCCCAAAGCCCAAGAACCTGAATAACGAGAAAATCCGAGAGATAAGGAACAGTATGCATCGTTCTAAATGGTTTGCAGGAGGCATGCAGCCGTAGCAGGGAGGACAGCAGGCTGCAACCCACTGCTTCCAGTATGTTGCTCCGACTGACTGGGTCCCTTATCCTGGTCTAGTATCCCAGCACCCTCCCATTCAGTGGGACACCCAACCTTGGAGCTTCACTCTGTGGTTCACAGCCAGTTTTATTTTAATTTCTCCACAGTTTCCATCAGCTACAAAGCAAATGGTCTGATTTCCCCTTGATTTGGGTGCTGAGATATCGATACCAAAGGATGGGAAAATGGCCACACGCGCAGCTTTATTCCCAGAGGGATGCCATTGGCAGTGAGGATTCAGTGAGTGAGTAGCTGGGAATTAAACCGATGTTCCAAAGAGAGAAGGGGGTAAGGTGTCGTCTGGTCACAGCTGCTCGGCCGCTCAGGTGGGACGCAGAGGGTTTCTCAGGTGGGGCAGGCAGGAGGGAGGCACTGAAACGCGTGTTCATCTTTGCTTCTGGAGTGTCTAAATGAGATCACAGCGGAGCAGCAGCAACAGATGTTCGCTCCGACTGCTGTGTCAACATCCAAGAAATCACTATGACAGGTAGGCATCACCTCCCGAAGTATCATATTTGACAAAGTGGCCCTGGAGCAGGTGGGCAGCTTCAGACAACTGTTCCTGCTCCATGTCGGGTGAGAAGTGTCCCAGCTCTCAGGAGACTCATTCAGGACTGGCTGCCAGCTGATCCTGATGAATTATGGCTGAGTCTTAGACGTAGCCCTCAAATGTCGTTCGGCAGATCGTGGCAGCCCAACGGAGAGACATGAAAAACCTATGAAGTTTTGAGACCACAGCAGCATAACTGGTCACGTTGAGAAAAAAGCAACATTCCCCATTTCTTGCTTCACTACTTAAAAGGGGAAACTTTCCTTTTAATTCATGAAACAAACATCCCTAACTTTCCATGAGGTTTAGCTTACTGGAAATTTTTAAAGAAAAGTTTAACTCAAAGTAGCCTAACGCAATGCATTATTTTTGCATAATCACTGGTGCCAAGGGCTAAAATACAGCACTTTTTTAGAAATTAGGGGCTTTAAAAATAAGACATCAACATCTCTCCAATTTCACAGTCACCATTGTCCTCCTTGCCTAATTTCTCTCCTTATTAAGGAAGACTGATGAGTTGTGTCTACTTGGTATGAAATGCAACTTCTCTTTACGAAGACTCCAGTACAAAAAATAAAAGTAAATGGGGAGAGAGAAGAAACTAATAAATGATTCTGCTTGACACCTTGGCTAGTAATACGAATGTCAACGCAGCCACAGTTCAGTGAGACACTTACGTATGTGCTTATATTTAAGCATGTGTTTAAGTCTGTTCAGATTCAGCTCCCTGCCAAGGACATACTTCACTTGTGGGACATGTGTGACTTAAGAATACGTTAAGTGTTTTAGTGATTTGGTACCAGACCAATTAATGCCCTTCCCAAGTAGCTGACTAAGTACGTGCGGTTATTTCTCAGATAACGGGTGTTCACAACTGTACCCTTTGGTTGCTGTGCTATCAGCCCTGCACATCTTCAGGTATTGCACTGATTGAAGGACATTGAGGGATAGAAGGAACCTCTGATAATCTGTCTCTGCATTTATCTACCTAGACTTTGCTTTGTGAGCCCTGGCTAGCTTGCTTCGATGGCTAAGAAGAAATTCAGCAAACCTGCATTGCTGATTTGTGAGTTATGGATGGGAATGAAGTGTTCTGACAGGATGGGCTCCAGTATTGGCCAAGCCTGATGTGGTAGGGCAGAGGGAAACATGAGCTAGACATGTCAAACAAATGTGTGAACATCTTCAGATGGGGTCTGGCGCGTTGGTAATGATCTTTCCAATGAAGATGTCAAGGATCACCTTGGGTTTTCCAGGGGTTACCTGCAGGGCTATGGCTACGGTGCTCTGGAAGAAAACGTAAGACCTGCCTTTGATGCAGCACAGAGAACCGATGCTCTGGAGTCGTTCCTGAGGATTCAAGGAAAACTCTGGAAATTTATGGAACCGACTGGGATCTTACAGTTTTGTGAATGACATTGCTTTGTTTGTGGAAGTCATCCCAAACCGTGCTGTTTACGTCTTTTTCCCTCTCTAGTGACTACATACACGGCCTCAACGTTAAGTATGCAAAGGGCCTTGCTGGGCAGCTGTGGGTGGTCCTGCTGCTTGTTGGACATGACAGTTGAACGTGTGGATGCACAGTAAACGAGCGCAGTTCATCATAGCCTTTGGAAAGCTAATTGGCTACTAAGCTTTTGAAGGGTCAAATACATTAGTATCTAGCCCCACTCTGCTCTTTGAACAGCAAGTGGTTGGGAGCAGCTCTGATTAGCATGCCTCCTCGCTGTCTTCCACTCCTGGTGTATACTTATGAATGACCTTTTGCTGCCGCGCAAATGTGAAATGGATAAAGACACAATCCCTATAAATAGCTTGCAGACAGAGTTAAAGGCTGTACTTGAAGCAAAGTGCATAATGTTTTTAAAGTAAATAATTAGAGCTGGCTTTATGTGTCTGCATTTTAGTTAGAGTTTGAGGCAGATGAAAAGCATCAGATTTGATTTTCAACCCTTCTTTCAGCTCAAATACGAGCCGCAGACAAACTGCAGTTTACGCACGTTTGTACCCAGACTTGTTCAGTCTGTCGATGGCTGAAAATCCATCAGGATTATTTCTGCAGGGTTTATTTTTCACAGTTGCAGAGTTTCTTGCTGAATGATGTGTTACGGATCTATCCTGTAGTTTCAGAAATGTGCGTTTTGGGGTACTCTCCTGTCTTAACAGGACAGACTGCTATAACAACACTAGGTCAAATTATTTACTTGTGTGTTTTCTGAAAAGATGGAAGAACATCTGAATTGGCTCCAGGAACGCTAGCTATTCTCATTGTCTCAATTTTGGGAACAATTTCTTGTGGCCTGGCTGCAACTGGATGAACTGCTGTCTTGAACCTTCCCCAGAACTCAGATAGACAGTTATTTATTATTTAAATATGAGTTAAGAGAGGGAAACTTAAAATTCCCCAAAGCTCTCCTCTAAAAATAAAGATCCATTAGTTTAGCCTCGATAAATAATTCTTAATTGTTCCCCCAAGTGAAATCTGACTCCTAATTTCTCTCTCCCCGAGTTGCCTTCTTGTCTTTCTTTGACCATGGGTGCAGCATTTCTCTCTTGTTCTGCCAGTGGCATTCAAGTGTTAAAGCCAAACTTTGGGAAGCCATGTGGAGGGCAATGTCGGTTCCTGATGTAATTCGCAGAGTCGCCTGGAATGACCCCCATCCACTCGTGGCGACTTCTGTTTGTTTTGGCCAGTGCCTAGAGCTCCATTTTCCCCCCTCTATCTGGAAGATATCTCGTACATCCTCCCTGTTTATAATCATGCTCGGCTCTGATGTTTCCTCTGTAGCATTGTTATCCATCTTCTGGATTTGACATAAACCCAAGGTCCTGAATGCTCTTAGTCATCGAAGATCTGATGGCCCTTTTCAGAGGAGATGACTAACCTCCATGTCCTGGCCACAGGCCAGCTTGGCTAATTACTCTCTGCCTACCAGAAATTCCTCCTGCCGTTTCAATGGTCATGTTGTTTTTCACTTTCTGTCCCAAACAGCTATTGAATAGATGCTGTTTTTCACTCCATGCTACAGTTCTGCAGTGAATGACACTTTAAGCTGGTAGCACTTTCTGCTTGTGAAATGCTTTGGCTCTTGGGGGCATGCTGAGGTGCTACATATTTATTTTCAGGAGAGGTGCCCACAGAGCGGCGGTCCCCAGTTGCTCCGCACCTTGCCGTGGAAGGATCCTGCTCCAGTCCCCCGTTCCTCCTTACTAGCTATTATTACCTCTAGCTATTCTTATCTCTCTAACACTTTATTGAATGATTCCAGTATTTATTCCTTTTCCCATCTTGCTTTTCTTGATGCCTTTGGAAAGAGGCAGTGGGGAAGGTGCTCAGCTGCCATGAAACAGCCTGTGGACCGAGCGGAGCTATGTGTGTTTCCAGCTGCAGAGAAACCCAGCCAAGGACTTTTTCCATATACGGGAGAACTTCTAATTTAAATGAGTACTATTAACTCTGGTTGTCTTCTGGTTGGTTTTTAGTTTAAAATTAGCTAAACATATGACTGAATTTTTCTCAGAGTGGGTTCCAAAAGGATCCAGGGGACGGGAGACTGTGGTGAGACTTGGCAGGTAGGAGGGCTGCCCCGTGAAGCCTGCTCGCTCCGACTGCAGCGTGCTCTCTCCTACTCACCCTATTACCGTCTCCAGGATATTTTCAGATCTCAGCTTTCATTCAATCAAAAAAGATGTGGCACAAAACAAAGGATACCGGGCCATGCCAAGATGCATGTGGGAAGGGTAGAGAGGATGTGTGAAGCACCAAGAATTATATGCCCAGGGATAATCAGGTTCGTGCCATCTTTTCTGTTCTTTTCTATTCTATTTGATCACCGTTTGCCAAAATCAACACCACTGATTTTAATACAGGTGCCTTTGTTCCCAGACATGGTCTGAACGGAACCTGGGATTATGAATTCTTTCCCACAGTCATACTGAAGCTTTCCATGCAGTGGGTAATCCTTTTATTATTTATTTTTTCTTGCTCTGTTTGCTGTTATTAGCTTCCCCTATCCAGCTTTGATACTGCTGCTGTAGTATTTTACTCTCCTACACCACGGTGTGACAGAGGGGCAATGCCCATTACAGATGGATCTCGTAAATATGCCTTTGATTGCTAACGTGTCTCGGAAGGTCCAATCCAAATAATATCTGAGATGTTAGTATTACGAAGGTTGTGTGGAGGGGCTGCCAGCCTTAGTAGAGTCAAAATTTGGGATCAAGGCTGAAACAGAAAAAGGCCTTGGAAATCTGCAAGTTGCCTTCCGTGCAAGCCCTTCAGGCACATTCAGATGTAGAATATGAGAACTAAGTATGAAAATTGAAGTAATGAAAAAAATTGCCCCAGTTTCAATTTTCCTTTAAAACTTGAATCTCAGCCCAAGATCACAAATAGGTCCTCTCAGGTTTATAGACCTATAAAGAGACCCTGGGCACTGTTTTGACTAAACCTGGACTAATTGATGGCTTAGTATTAAAAAAATACATGAAATCTGTGGTTCTGCACAGTTCCAATATGAAAGCCGATGAAACTTGTTAAAAGGGAAAGGTGGTTGGTGGTTAATCACATACCTGAGAAGCAAGCGATGAGAGTCCCTCTTAGGGAGGTTTTTTGGGACAAGTCATGTCACATCTCTGTGTATCAGTTTTTCCATCAGTAATGACAGGATGGGAGGACTTATCTGCCCTACCTGCCTGCCTTATTTGCAAAATAGTTTGAAAATCCCTGGGGATGGTGTAATAAGTGTTAAAATTGCTTCATTCAAAGCCTTTTAAAGTTTCTGTCTTTGGAGGGGTAGGAAATCTTACCTTTTCTACAGTGAAGAGGCAACAGCTGACCCGTTGGTCTGCGTCCTATATATAGTGATCCATCAGCACCAGGATCAATTTCCTGAAGGTCACTAGCTCTTTTAAATCCTGCCATCCTCTTTGAATTCAGATAGCGTGGATTTGGCTTCTCTCTTCCTCACCTGCATTTTCCCTTCTTTCTCTTCTGATAAACACAAGCGTTGCAGCTTGAAGATTTTAAGACCTTTCCCAGATGGAAAAGGTCATTTGTCTTTCGCTACTCAACACTTCCTTCATGAGTTCATTTAAACATTGCCAGACATCAGAAGAACAGAACTCAGCTGTAGGGTTATCTATGTCCTGTTCCCCTTTTGTGTAGGTGGCAAAACTGATCTAGAACACAACTGTTTGGTTCCCATAGCAATTTACAACGTGTAGCGATCATAATACTGCACTCTTCCCACTCCTTATCTACACCTGTTATTTCTTCCTTTGCCACCCAGCTAAGAGTTACAGTGCCGGCGTTATTTTGAACGGCATTAAGCAGGCTATTCCCTAAGTTTCATGCAGTTTCTCACTGTTTTCGGTAAGGACAGGATGTACTTTTAATCTAAGTAGTAAAAAGCAAACACTTTATTAATCAGCTGCTTCCAGTCGGAGTCTCAATGAAAAGTTAATTAAAGGAGTGAAATGGAGGGATATTACAGTGCATCTACTAATCTTGGTACATTATTTATATGAAATCAGTCATCAAAATTAGTCATGTGCACTATCTTGCTGTGTGTGGTCTGGTTTGAAATGGTGTGTTTGTTTCCATTCAGCTCCACTGGATACGGCTAAGATACACATTTGATGTGTTACGCGGTTAGATCATATTTTGAAAGTTTATTGTGTTCTCTATCTCTCTGTATCTGCAGGCTCAGCATCAAGGGACCATTAAAAGCTTTCAGCCGAACTTCGCGGCGTGTCTGAGATGAGACAAGTGACAAAAGTCATCCTTTCCCATAAGTTAACAGGCACAGCTGCCGAAACCTCCGCTGGCGCGGTGCTGGCTGCCGGGACGTAACCTCCCAGCCTTTCGCCGTTTCCCGGCGTGCCGGGTGCTGGCGGTGCGTCTGGCAGCCGGCTGCTGGGACGGCGCTTGCGAGCAGAGCGGTGTCCCCTAGAGCCCCGGGACAGCAGTGGCTGCGGTGAGAACAAGGGTCCCTTGTCCTCCCTGGCCGGGGCAGCGGAGGAGCATCGCTTGCACCCGGACCCGCACCAGCCTCCGAGAGCTGCCCGTTCCACCCTCGGGCTCTGCTGTTAGGTACTGGTGAACTCACACCTCCCGCAGGTATCATATCTCTTGCTTTTCTTGACTCTTTCCCTAGGACGCGCACCGGGAAGAATCAAGGCTAACGAAGTCATTTCAGGTTCTCCCCTCGTTCTGGGTGGTCAACGAGCTGCTCCTTCCCTCCCCTCCTTGTCTCATCCTCTCCCGCAGAGGAAGCAGATAGAGTTACGAATTTCAGGCGTGGAGAATAGTTTCATGATCCCTCTTTAAGGTCACTGTCAATGCTGTTGCATAAATTCACCTACTAGGGGCTGCTGTAAGAGCAGTGCCGTTAACTGGAGACGCAGGGGTGTAGCATTACAAAGCGGTGCATGGAAGTTGCCCACTTAAATCACTGAAGCATTTTAATTGACATTCAGTAACTCTCTCCTTTTCTGAGGGCTGCCTTTAATAGAGTGAGGACCGCTAATGCCGGCCATGGGGTCGCTTTGTGCCCCTGCTGCAGCTCCTGGCTTGAGCCGCAGCGACAGCGCAGTCCTGGAGAAATGCGTCTGAACATTTCCTCTACTCGCTGCGAGGGGGCAAATGTAAAAACACCACCGGGCGCCGAAGCACAGCACGTAGCTGCGAGCAAGGTCAGCTTCAGTGGGAAGAGCCGGGCCAAGAAATAAGTGGCTGCGTTGGCTGTGGACTGCCCAGCGCGGTGGGGAGTTGAGGCTCCCCGTGAGTTTTTCCCAGAAGCTTGTGGGAGAACTCGCCCGCTCGTTTTGGGGAGCAGGGAAAGCAGTGCAGGGAGGTGGGATAGTATTCCAGATGATTCCCTTCCCTTTGGTCCTTCCTCACCTTTCCTCATGATTGCCTTCAAATCTGTTGGACTTTTAAACCAGTGAAGGGCTTCTCCAATTTCCCATCAGCATCTACTTGTTTGAAGACAATGTTTTTGCACACACTTTCATCATCTCTGGCTTCGCTCTGCAACAGCAACCACCTTTCACCATCACGCTGCTTTGCTGATTTGCAACTTAAGAGCTGATATGAAGACATGATAGGGAATTCATCTTGCAGTCCCAGACCACATATATTGGTCCTACAGAATAAGGACCTATGCTCTTGAGCATCTTCTATGAGGGACATAGCTTCTCAACTAACCCTAACAACAGGGAACTTGTCTTTAAGCTGCAAAAGGGCAAAACGGAAGAGAGCGAACACCAAGAAAGGGCATGGGAAAAGTCTAAAATGTACTTTAGACCAAGATGCATTTCTGCTATCTGTATATATTTTGGAAATTTGTTATCTTGAAACAAACGAACACCTTTAGTTGAGATGCACTGTGCTCATAAGGGATTATGGAGTGGCTTAAGAAACCCAACAAACGTGGTCGGCTCAGTACAGCCGCTCTTGCTCCTGTCAGGTAGAGCCTCACTCTGTGAATAGTCACATTTTTTTCCCAAGGTTTACCTCCCTAAGCTGTTTCTCCCAGTGGATGAAAACTGTGATCCTTTTTGCTACGCTTCCTATAAATGGGGCAGCTGGGGGGGAACCTCTCAGCGACAGCGTGGATGAATGGGGGATGCCAGACATGAAAAATCCTCTGGAAATTTCAGTACAGCTTCTAGCAAAGCTAGGAAGCAAGCCACGGTCTAGATTATTTTCCATATTTTATAACCTTTTCTCATTAGCTTTCTGGTCACAATGACTAACAACAGGGTCAATACCTTCAGTTTCTCACAGAGGCAAGATTCATCTTATATTCCAGAATGAACTACAGCAGTAAGTATAAAATGGATATCTCTCGATCAAGGATATATCCCCTCTGACTTTCCTCGTAAGATATTAATGAGAGGCATTATCACATTCCATTTAACAGGTGTGTGGAAGAAGGGGAAATCTCATAATCATTTAATACCTTCTACAGTAACATCCTTCATCAGCTTTTGCTAATTATGAAGCTGAAGCCATTTCCTATTTTGTTCTCCATTTAAAGCTGAAGATGAACTTCAGGAGACACAAACAGCAATTTATTTTCTAGGTTTTGCTTTCTTCATGCAAAGGAATGCCAAGGTAACCTCACTGGGTTTCATTTAAAAACAAGAGTTCAGAGGAAAAATACCATGGCTTTAGACCACTGTGTCTGTTAGTTTATTAAAATATTAGTCTTGTAGGTGTGTTAGATTGATTTGCCTTTCGTGGTGTTTAAAAATAGTTGCGAGAATAATGGGTTTCATCAAAAATCATTAACTGGGACGTTACTTTCATTTTTTAACCACAGAACAAAGTGTCGCAGCCAGATTAAACAAGCCAGAAAGCATTTGGAGTGCACACAAACAGCTAGCGATTTTTATATGTACCTTAACCATGGAAAATCCTGAAAGATATTAGCCGTCTTCTACTGCAGATTGGTCAGAATCCCCAAGAAAGGTCAGATTGTTCGAAGTGGCTGGTATTTGTACCAGCTGACATGAAAAGGCTCGGTTATTTATAGTGGTTTGCCTGCGTCCCCACAATGCTGGGGGACTGAATGAGACCGCAGAGATGAAAGCACGTTTCAGTCTAACAACTGCAAATAGCTGTAGCTCAGCAAACTTCTAAATTATGGCATTACCGAGCAGGACAGTTGCCCAGTTCAAGCACAGGTTTTAATCCTTATAGGGGTAACGAGATCACATAGGAACCTATTTTTTATTTTGAAAATGCTTAACTGCCTGTGCAGCGCAATCCAAACTTTAGGGCTTCCCTTCCAAGTTTTCCTTATGAGCTGTGGCGTCTTTATCTGGTTGTGTCAGCTAACCACCGTGATGGGGTTGTTTTTTTTAGCTATAGGACTTGGACGGGGAAAGCAGAAACTGGGGTCATATGAGGAGAGTGGTGGGACTGGGAAGAAATGTGGATCCAAGTTCATCAGGGTGAATGCTCACACTTTTGCTGAATATTTGGTAGGCGAGTGACCCACCAGAAATCAAGAGGGAGGAAAAGAAGACATTTCTGATGAAAAGGAAAACATTGATAACGCTTATGGGAAAAGATAAGAGCGGTGACCATGGCCAATAGGGAAAAAAGCTCCTGTAAACTGACATGAGACTCCAGGAGGTCTGTCCTGAAGAACGCCAACCACAGCTTCCAGTTTTACTGGACTAGTCAGGTCAACGGAGACAAGGGGATTTCTGCCCACCAGCAGGTCCCAAATCTGCAAGGGAATGAAAGAAATGGAAGGTCGGCCCAAGCAGCAAAACGGAAGAGAAGAGGCCCTTTTAGTCAGTTCAAACTCATGGGGAAATTCCCATTTTGCACCAGAAGCAGTAAAGCCCAGAACAGCCGAGCTGTTCTTCCTTTAAATGAGTGCTGTGGTTTGATGTGGGATGCCCTCTGGAGCTCGGCTGATCAGGCCACGTATGAGCGGGGTGTTATCTTCGAACAGCTCATGAGCCTTCCTGAACAGATAGTCTGGAAACAGCCCCAATGACTGGCCCTAATCCTAAAGCCTTCCCTTGCTCAGATAAACTCCCTAGAGCTAGAGGGACAGAGGAAATTACAGATATTCACTCATCTATTTATATTTAGACAAAAGATTAAACAACTTGGAACTGTAATGATATGTCCATGGCGCGGCTCCTACAAACATGTGAGCACTTGCAAAACTTCTCTGCACAGGCTTAACTGGAAATGGACTTGAGATTGTGGAAATTTTCCAGCAGAATATACTTATCTAATGAAGGAAAGTTATGACGAAGCTGATTTTTTTTTTAGGGGGAAGTTACAGAAAGCCACCATTTTGATGAAAACAAAAGATTGTATTTTCACTTCAAAATTCATGTTGAATTTGTGTTTTTATAAAACTCTCAACAATTCTGTGGAAGTGAAGTATTGTGACCTTGTTAAGATTGCAGGCATGTTGGAACAAACCTTTGCAATACAATGTTCTGATGCTATCAGAGCAAAATCACTCAGGAGTTCCATTTCGCAGGAAATTTCAACTTTTCATGTTCTTTTTCCGGTAAGGTATGGAAAAAAAAAATAAAATCCGAAGACTTTAATATGCCTAGCTTCCAAGGGAAATTCCAGGTTTCAATCAACCTTTACTAAACACCCCTCAACAATTGACTGGCACCGGGTCAGTGCCAAGGTAGGCACCTGAGAAATTTTATGGAATTACCATGTTATTTCATGATCCTTGCTCCCATCTTCTTTCTTTGAGTAGTCACTTCCTTGCAAATAACATCCATTTTGTCGGATGATGAGAAAAACGCATGAGAAGCAGCACGTCTTCTCTTGCTGCGTCCTTCCCTATGACACGGCGTGGCACGAGCAGCCTTCGACTGGTCACTTGGAAATGCTTTGCTTTTCACCCTCATGTTATTTTCGTCAAGGTAGGTAGGCAGAGAGGTAACTTGTGGCTTGATTGTGTTTATGTGGTTTTGAGGGAGAGCTCCAAGGAGCAATTTCTGACCATTGCCGATGGCTTGAAGAAGACTTTTTAAAGAATCTTGATGTTTGAGAGGATATGAACATTTGGTTTTCAGATAGCTTTTCATGCTACCTTGCGGGAGACTTACACAGACAGGAGTGATTTCCTTGCGTTGCTTTGCGCTGGTGAGATCATTGTTATGGTCTTAGTGTAGCCTCACTTTTCCTTCCCCTTCCCCCCAGGTTCAGACCCTAGGCCAGTAGCCTGTGCCTGGGACACTCGGTATATGAAAATGAAGAGTGACAAGCCCCACACCACGGGACACCTTCTCCACCAGACCTGTCTTTGCAGGACTATAGACAGCTTTCTTTAGGAGGGTCTGAAAGGGTGGGATGAATCTCTGCAGGAACACAGTCTTATCACAGATCTCCTCAGTTTCTTCTCCAAATGCCTGGACTTTTAAAATAAAAATACGCAGCAAAATCACACGGAAGCAGCAATTCAGAAATCCAACCTGATGATTCCAATTTGCCCCTGGCCTCAGAAAACACGAGGCCGCAGCAAAGCTTTCTTCCCCAAGAAGAGATGAAGGAAGAGGCTGGTGACAGATGTTAATTAAGCTGTAAAAATCACCTCTGGAAAGAGCTCAGACACGATGGGGAGCCTCCCAGTATACACTTCTTTCCTTGGAGCTTACTCATGAGTCCTGCAGTGAGCGTGGAGCCTGGCTATGGGGTGTACGCTGTCAGAGAGGTGGCATTAAGGAGTGCCTGTTTTCTTAGCCTCGTTATTCTCCTCCTCGCTTTCTGCAGTATGCACTTTATGTTAATTGTAGCAATACATCTGTCCTCGGAGTTTATCAGATTCGAGGAGATAAGCTATTGCCTTCAAAGCCTATTTTGAGCTATGAGCTCCTAAGTAAATCAATGTTACATGAATTAAGATTGCCTTGAGATTGCCTCTATAACGTTTCAGCTGCCCATATCTGGAAAGAGTTTCGGATCAAAGCTCTTTGTAAAAGATGGCTTTAGGAATTTTCTCATGCAGCTTACAAACTCAGTGGCCATTCCGTCTCAAATGAGCTTTAATTACCAGGGCTTTAATGGCAGCGATTTTATGAAGTGAAATGGTTTATACTCTGGTGATAAGGGCTGCATCTGAGCCAATAAAAAATAAAGCAGAATTCCACAGCAGGGGATGGATTTTTTTACAGATTTTTATGGATAATTCTTAGCCTTTTGCACCAATGGTGAAGAGATAAAATGTGTTAATGGGCAATTACATCTTATTTATTTTCAGTGGTTTTACCTGTTGCTCCTACCTTTCACTTTGCCATTTTTATGCACAGAATCAACTACAATTCTGTCCATTTGAATGTGAAAAGTGCCAAACATACTTCCACCTACCACAAAATCTACCTTTTTTAGAGGCCACCTATAGAGAATCTTTTCCTTGACTGGAGAGGACAGGTGTCACCACAACACAAGCCCTACCACAAGCTCCGCACAGCTCGGAGTGATCGGCATTCTCCACTCACACGATGGCCACAACGGGGGATAAATATGGAAGGGTGGTCTTGCATGTCAGAGCTGAAGCAAACATGTGGTAGTGGTGAGGCAGGCAAAGACTGCCAGTACATACAGGAATAACTTCAATTATCCAGTGCTGCTCAGCTCTGGACCTCTAGAAGAATAAATATTTACTACTCTAAATGAAATGAAATATTTACTGCTCTAAATGTCATATGAGTGTTTATTACAGTCTATCTGGGATAGGTTAGGGAAGAGTAAAAATTGGATACTTGTCAAGCAGTTTCTGAACTAGGAGCTTTCTTCCATGTAGAAAGGTGCTATTTTGAAGTTCTAGCACCTGCAGAAATCTTCCTCAGCCAGACTCATTCTCATCTGGAAAGCTCAGATGTGTTGAACTGGAAACACTGTTCTCCCTGCAGGCGCTGGGGTCCTGGGTAGAGCCGAAGCACTGACTCCTCCGGAGCCCTAGGTCCCGTCCTTGCCTTTGCCACCAGTCTGGGGTGTGAAAACCGGCAAATCGTTTGTCCTGTGGGGTCGTGTCAATATTTCGTCCGAAGTGCAGGCCAAGGCTGTGCTCAAGGGCAAACCTGCCCAAGAAATTTGGACGCAGGTGCAAATGAGTCCAAAGCACAGGAAAGGAGACAAGTTTGACTCCGCTGGACTGTGACTTCCTCTGCTTGCATGGTGAAATGACTCTAGGAGCTACTACAAAGCGACTAATAAAAACTTTTCACGGTTTAGTTTTAGTTTGCTTGAAGGGGTGGATCTGACCTAGTCTCAGCCTGGACAAGCCTCTGTCGTGTGAAGGTTGCTTTGATTTATGCCTGCACTTGAGAGGATGCAGGTGGCCCAAGGAGAGCGTTGTCATCCTTGCTCCCTGCTCCAGACGAGTGCCGGGTGTTTCTCAGCTGTATCCAGGTCACTCAAACAGCAATATAATGTTGGTCATTCCATAACATTGTAAATCAGGCCGCAAAACCCCACATTTGGAACAGTTAATGTCATTGCCTAGGGCGATACCACAGACAGGACTTTATTTGCTTTGAACAAAATTAAAATGAGAAATAAAAACGCTGCTTTTGACAGCAGTTTAATTTTAAATGGATGGCATATTAAATGTTGTTTATTAGGGCAGGGGGTTAATTATGCAACCTCTTTCCATTGCATCTTCTTTGTCGGAATGGGCCGAATCACCCCAGCTTGTTGTGCTTCACATCTGTCAGGGCTGGCTTGCATTTTGGCGGAGCAGTTACCCCTCTGCAATATTTTGGTACACATCACACTATTTTTGTCTGTAAAGCCATATTATCAGGCTAACATCCTCAGACAACCTTCGGGCTGAGTGGGTTTCTGAAGCTTGGCAGCACAGCTATCTTTCTATTTACCGCCTTGCTAAAAATTAAATTTGTTGCGGTGAGGGTAATTGATTGTACTCAAGAAACAGGCTGGTTTACTTCTAGCACAACTTCCTTAACCCTTTTGCTGGTTCGGGCACTTCTGGAACCCACAAATTGTCGTGCTCCCATAAAACGAGTATTTTTTTAGCATCCAATAACAGTCCTGTGGGAAGGTCTTAGTGACAGGCAAGCTAAATGTTGATTTTCTCGGCAAATGTGGTCTCGCTCATGGGTATCAAAATTTAGTGGATATATCTGGTCATGGGATTATAAAATTCTCTCTCACAAGGAAAAAAAACGTAGCTGTTTTAAAAATAACATTAAAGAAGTGGAAGCCAATAAAAACACCTGAAAATCATATGACTATGGGCCATCACATTGAAGCTATATATTTCTAAAATGACCTAGAAAGCTTTTCTGGACTGCAGGAGCAGTGACAGAGTGGCTGTGTTTATACACATATGTGTGTGCACATGCACATACACACGCTAACATTTTTGACCCTTTTTACTGGGTGCCTCTCCGTTTTAGGAGCGCAAAGTACGTTGAAAAGACTTCATTTTCACTGGCTGGAGCTCAGGATGTTTGCACAAACCAGCTTGTATCAGAATTTGGCCCCGAATAGCTTTTTTCCCCCCAATGATACATAATAAATCTTCCACCTGAAAGATTTGCAGACACGCTCCTACTTGACTCAGGAGTAGTATTCATTGGAAAAAAACTTTGATGGAGAAGCCTTTTTTTCCCATCAGTAAAATGCAGCAGCGCTAAAATAATAATAATAAAAAAGCAGTTTGTGAGCTCATGTTGCTTTTGGGGAAATTTCATTTCAAAAAAAGTGATGAAAAAGTTCCAATAATGTTGAAACATCCTATATTAGCTCCATACTTGAAAAAAAAAAAAGCAGATATTATTTTCTTTTGAAATTGTCATTTGTTTTTAAAAATTGATACTTCGTTATATATTACTTTAAATTAGAAAACAGCCATGAGTGGAACACAACTTTTAATTTCTATCAAAGCAAAAGTTTTCCATGTGAAAGAAAATAAATTTTTCTCTGAAAGGGAATGATATAATTGCTGGAATCCTCAAATGTCTGTGCAATGAAATTTCAAATCCCCACTTCATTTTGTTCAGGAGCAAAATTATCAGCGGTGAAAAAGATCCCCAAAAAGAAAACGTGTTGATTCATCAAGCAACCCATTTATTTCTCCGAGTCCTGCAGTCTTTTGGGTTCTAACTTCACTTGCTTTGTTTTATTTCAAATGCTGCAGTTCATATTTTATGGAAAGATTTCTCTTCCTAATCAAGATCTGGTGGCTGAAATTTCAGAGAAGACATCGGTCCATTTCCTTCTCTTGACTTCAATATATTTTCTCTTCAGATTTGCTGTATGAAAATTGTGTCTACAATCCATCAGCAAGGAGTCGCCCTGTTGATAGATGCATCCACAGGACTTTCTAAATTTTACAAAGGTAAAAATGCGCATTGAAGATGTGACATTTCCTCCAGGAGTCACGACTTGTGATTCCAAACCAAAATTAAGAATGCTTTTGTTCACATTCTTTGCAAGAATTTGCTCTATGCTATATAACAATTAAGGAATGGTGGGTCACAAGCAAAATGTCCCCAAGTGAACCCTGCCAGAAGCAGCATACTTACGGAGAACCACAGCAGGGGAAAGTCCCAAGGACCAGATGTCACCTGGTTGATCACCATCTTCATGAAACCACTGGCTACAGTTTCCTGGGGAGACTCTTGCGCTAGTTTTGGGTGAATATGGGGAATGAATAACATGATTCCTCTGAGATCTTGCTCCAAGCCAGTAGTCTTCTTCCACGTACAGAAAACTGGTGCGACCATGACTAGTGTGGAGCTCCAAGGGTTCCTCCACTAGGACGAAGTAATAAACATTTGGCTGGTACATGAGGTAAAGGCTTATTTTTGTCTCTGTCTTGGGGACTGATCTCTTAGAGGGAGCAAAGGTGGGAGATGTTCATCCAAGGATGGCAAAAGACTTTTTGGAGAAAGCTACAGTGCTTGATTTCATAGCTGAGATTGCACAAACTACATTGTAGCAGGAAGGGTTTATGAATAGGAGATGTAGATTAGCTTCCAAGATGATGTGACTGAAGAATTTCTTCCTATTATCATAAAAAAAACCCCAAAACCAACCAAAAAACAAAGAGAGGCTCAAATAAACAGCCTTATTAACTGAGGACATTTTTGTCCCTCAAAGGTGTTTTTCTTCAGGCTCTTGCCAGGTCCTTCAGGCTCTACGTCCGTTGACTGTGGATGTTTCAGAGTGCTATGCTTGCTGAAAGACATCAGTCTTCCTAAAATGTAGAAAAATAGGTGGCCTCCTTCTGGAGCAAAAAAAGGAGAACTTGTCTTGAAAATATCTCAACCTGCAATTTTCCCCTGGAGGTAGGCGTGGGATAGTCCTCTCCACACATTCAGTTTTTCCCTCATCTCCAGTAGAGAAAAGAACAACACCACAGAGAAAGACGGCACACAAATGAGGGCTCTGTGATGAAAGAGAAGTCCAGATATCATGGCCAGCTTGCATCAAATGAAGTTTCTGCTAGTGCCATCTAAGTGACTTAAAGTTATTACACCTTTCTCAGTCCTTGGAGCTGGGTATCAGCAGCTTACAATGGGTTCCTTCAACGTATGTCCCCTTCTACCTCCAGTGCTCTCCTAAAGGAATTGGACTGGAGAGAGGATGGAACTCCACAGCTTGTCACCTGAGAGTGAGCCCATTTCCTTTGCCCAAGTTTTGAGATGAATAGGGAGAGAAGAAAAAAACAGAGCAGTCTACACATTTAATCTTGCAAAAATACGATGGCCAGGGAAGTGTCAGTGCTAGGGGCAAGAGATCCAAGAGCAAAGAGGCTGAAGCTAGGACTGCCCACCTGGAGCCCTCCCTGCCCCTCTGAGCTGTGGTAGCTGGAGGAAAGGTCACGTTCAGAGGATGGCCAGTTTTGCAGCTGCACCTTCATTTGGTTGTGCCAATAAACCCAGGCTCTGAGGGGCGACATGTTTTTCTGTTTACTGTTTATTCTCAGTCCTCCCAGTCTTCCCAAAACTACTTCGCAGGGAGAATTTCAAGGGCAAAGCATTTGGTTTTTCCAAGTAGTGGAGTTTTGTGTGATCCTGCTCCAGTTTGAAGTGGTGTCAGTGGATGCGTTAAAACATTCCCTTTTTTGTGTGCTTTCCCATTCTGCTTTGGCAACGGACCGGCTTAAAAATCCAGAAACGATCCTTCCAGTTGTTGTTTTTGGGCACACAATGCAAGCATTGTGCATTGCTTAAATGGAGCAGATTCCAGTTGTTTACACATCTTCATGTGGCATTGTTCGGCTTAAGCAATTTGTCTGCTGATAGCCCCATATTAGGAGTTCTCATTTGCAGTATAACTGGAAGATATGATCAGAAACAGATCCGTGGTAGTCCGCACATCCTTGCCAACTATGTGGAGTGATAGACAGCCTCATAAAGCGGCTGCAGGGCGAGCTGGGCCAGAGATGCTTTGCTAGTCTGAGTGACACTGTTATGTATGAATGACTCGTGTTTGTCGTGAAAGCGGGCACGAAAATGTGCGAGGTGGCATCTGAAGAGAAGGTAGATAAGGAGAACTGCGACAGTACTTCCAGCTGGGTTTTCTTTTTAGGACTTTGGAGTCTCTGAGCTGAAATGGATTTGACTGCTGTAAGACATAACAATAATAATAATAATAATAATAATAACAATAATAATAATAATAATAATAATAATAATAATAAAGCAATAATAATAAGCCCTTAAGCCATTTCAGGTGTGTTGGTGTTTGTCATCTGCTTTGAACTCTTAATTTCACTTCTTTCTTTGGAGAAGGGCATGCTGTGAACAAGGGCAACTTGATATGGCTTTCACTTTGGAAAAGCTTTCTTGGAGTTTTCCAGTTTCAGGGAGCTGTCTATGAAGCTATGCGTATGGTCTAATTAAAAGCTTATGTGGCTGAGGTAGATAAATAAGGGGAGGTTTTATTTGAAAAGAACACTTGCTGCATTTTGGCGAGGCTTCTAGCTGAAAGACATTTTGATTTTGATTTGCCACATCCCACGAATGTTCGCACCTTCGTGCTGGCCTGCAGACAGGCTGCATCGATTCCTGTTCCCAGCCCTTTCTGACACTGGATCTGTCTTGCTGCACTCCTGTTTACGTTTTATAAACTTAAATTCTGGTTTGCACCAACACGCCTTGCTTGTAATCAGTCCCTGCTCTGCAGCCCATGACGAGGACGGCTCACCTGGAGCTTTCAGGCTCTAGTTTGGTGCCCTTGATCCGCAGGAAGACGGGCTACTTGAGCACAGCAATCCTTTCTGGGAAAAAAACCCTCCATGACTTTGTCATACAGATTTCCTTGTTGAGTTCCACCTTTACAGCTCATTACAAGTGTAAAGCCACTTATTTAAAATGCAACTGTAGCCTGTTGCATTACCATTTACTAAGAAAAAGTTCTGTTTTCTAAGCCCTAGCAGAAGTAACATGTGTCACCACTCAACAATATCAGCTCCTGGTGTCATTCCACATGGAGCTGACACCAGCAGCTATCGCTAGAGCAGCCTGTCTCTTCCTGTTAGTGTCTGGCAAAATTACAAGGAGTTGGTAACAAGGCCTTGCATTGGGCTCTACTGGAATTTTCCATGCTGGGTGTATTCCTCTGATGGAATATTTTGGGGAATGTTCTAGCAAAAATAGTTCCATTATTTTGAAGGGATGAAACATGAGGAAAAAATAATTTGAACAACTTTAAAACACTTTTTGCAGACATGTCATCCAGAAGTTTGCAGTGCTGTTTTGCTTTGGAGTAGGAGCTTGAAAATGAGCTGGGGAGCTCACCTGGTGACCAGGATATGGCTTTTTAAAGAACTTTTGAAAACGCTGAGCATTGCTGCCTGTACATTCAAGCTGTGAAACTCTTGAGGACACGCTCTTGAAGATGGTGGCTTCAACAATCGGACCATGCATTTGCAAGTGCTCTTTGGGGCTGATGAAGACCATTCAATATGGGGTAAGGAACAAGGAGTCTTTCTCTCACTCTCTCAACTTACCCTACAGCACCGAAGACAAAATGAAGATGCTGGTGGGTATCCAAGATAAGCAAGAGGCAGGTTGGGATGTAGCAGCAGCAGAGGATAAAGACTGGATGGGTTAATAGGTCTTTGGGATGCGTTATATCCCTTTCCAAATTTGCAGGCCAGATTTTCCACTTTTGTCTGCCACCTTGCAGTCTGACAAGTCATTTGCCTCATCCGCCATCAGGGATCAGGGCTGGCCCATGGAGGGAAATGCTGCGTATATACTGACGTCAATTCCTTTCTTAGCTCAAAAGGTAGAGGTATACCTTGTTTGTCTCAAAGTCCAGTCTTGCTGGTTGGGTAGGTGAAACTCAGTAGGTTTCCACCAGTGGGAAGCCCTGTTTTTTAATTTTTTCTTCTTAAAAAAATGATCCAAGAGTAGTTTGTTAGTAAATGTTAGAAAAACTGAATTGTAGTGTCTGGCATTTTGTCCTCTAGCACTATTTCAGAATGATATTGAGGAAATGAATCATGGTTTGTGCTGAAGGAGGCTGTCACTAGCCAGGCCATTGCCTCACACATCCCAGGAGCTGCAATGCAGACAGTAAATGAGGCAGGGACCTTGGGGAAGAACGCAGATGATGGTGAGGTTGAGGGACCTGAATGCCCAACTGGAATCATTGTTTTTCTCCCGGAGTCTGCCAGGGAGCTCTGATGTGATGCTAGATAAATAACTTAGAGGAAACTTTCCATATGAGCTCACTCATGGTGAATTCCTCCTTTCCTAAAGTTCCTTGATACACAGAAGGATCCAGCCTGTCCAAGAAAAAAAAAAAAAAAAAAACAGAAAAGAGGATCTCAGCTACACCTGGAACAATGAGGTTTGTACATTTCCACTTTTGTCCTATCACAGTGCAGGATATTTAGCTAGTCAGCCCCTGTGTGACTCACATCAGAAAAAGTGACAAGTTTGGACTTAATCCTTTTGGGTCTTATCTCACAGGGATGTTGTAAAGATTAACTGATGCTTGTGGAACATTCTCAAACTGTAGTAGTAATATAATTGGAAACTCAAAGTATATATGAACGCACTTTGGTTCAGTACCATGCTTGGATATAGAGAACGGTAGATAAGACCTGAAAATACTGTTGAAATTACAAGGTTACAAGAGAATACAAACCATACACAGATTCAGTGAGCCCCAGCCACCCTTTGTGCTAAATAAAGTGAGAAAAATAGGACGTGTTGAGATAATTCATAAAAGCGCTACAATGGGCACACAAACGAGCAAACGACAATTGCACATGAGACTTCAATGGGCATTTCCTACTGTGCCAGTGCGAGATCTGGCAGCCTTAGCTTTTGGTAGTATAAAACTGCGTGTGGGTGTTATTACAGAAAATGTTTGGATTTTGCTCCAAGCAGTGTGGAATACCTCAAGGTGACCTGAATCCATTGGCACACAGAAACCTCTCCCGTGCGGTGTCATTCCACAACACCAGGATCTACAGCCCTCAGGCACTGCAAACCTGTGCCTGTGCTTTAACCCAGCCTGGGAGGAGCCCCTCAGGCTCTGGTCTTGTGAGCCATGGATGCACGAGACATTTTAAGGACAGTTTTCTCCCTTCGTGGAAGAACCATCACTCTGGAGCTGAATGACTCTCCCATAGCTGGCCAGAGCAGGGCAGAATGACTTTGGGAGAGAGCAGGGAAGGGCTGTTAGAAGATGGCATTTAAGGAGGATTGGTATGATCTGAAGAGGGTTTAGGAAGTCCTTTTCAGAAAATAACTGGAATTTATTTTCCCTTGCTAGACTTCCTTGTCCTACACTTTTCATTCACCATGAGCCAAAACAGACCAGAATACTAACCCACAAATTATTGGCAATTTGTTCAGCTCTCTAGAAAAATGCCTCCAATAAACACAAACCCAGCGAGTCAGTGTAGCATTAAATCAAACCTTAAAAGATGAAAAATGTTTCTTTCACTGTTTTATCTGAAGCCAAAAAGGATATTGCTTTACATTTTTTTGAAATAGAAGTGCATAGCTTTACTGCTGCCTTCCAGCATCGAGAGATGTTCCCCCCGGTAAGAGCTCATTAATTTGAGAGTAGGCTTGATTAGACTAGAACTGAACAAGACCGAAACATTTCATTTCATTCTTTCACGCTAATCTCTTGGCAGAACAAACCCCCTTTTGCCCGTCACCCCCACTCAAAACACAAACAAAAATAAGAGCTCCCCCTCCTTCAAAATCTGTATGGACCACAAAATAGCCTGAAGGGCTCTTTTGTTATTACCATAAAACGCATTACACAAGTGAATAAAATAGCTGATGGTAGCTCACGTCTATGGGATACTAGTAATCCTATATAATTGCCAACTTGTGGGGCGATTGGTGAAAGAGACCTTAAAGCCTTTTTATTTTATCTTAGTAATGATGAGGGAGTTACCCAAAACATATGAATGCATGTCTCCTCCTTTAGACCATCAAAGGTTCAACAATGAATTCCTTTCTTTGAGAAAGCTGGGCTTTAGTCTGCCATGAAACTCAATCCATGGTCCTCTAATTAATTTTGCTAAATAGATTAGCCAATTGGAGTTGCTGCTTCAGAGGGAAGCAACCTCCAAAACAAGTTTTTCCCCATTCTCAAGGTGAGATGTTTTGCTCACAGGACATCCTTTCAAGTGCGCTGGGGTACTTTTAGACTGGATTAGCTGAGGCAAATGGATTAGTCTTTGTAGGTATTAGAACCAAGGGCCTTTAAGAAAGGAAAACAAGGTGCCTAGTTTCACCAGTATGCCACTAAAAGCTACTTAGTGCAAACATCCGTAAAACTGTCAAGAATGAGGACTTGTAAAAGCAACTGTAAGCACATCCTCAAGCTAATTGTAAGACACACATTTACACAGAAATATGCAAACTGCAAACACAGGTTGAATAGGGACCGTCACACACGTATCTGATCTTAGGGAGCATAAAGAATTTTTACTGGTGTTTTGAAGGACACTTGAATCGCCGCAGCATCTGCTAACTTTTCTTCCCAGCGAGTCATTTGATTAAGGCATTAATCCTCTCACAAAAGTAACCCCGAACGACACTTCCTGAGAGTCCAACCCAGAAAAGTGCTGAGCTTTACAGAACAGGGGACTCCACACACCAGTGGCAATGTGCAGCCGCTCCGGGTTAGGTCAGAGACGTATTTCTTGCATTCACTTCTTGCACAAGTGTGAAACAGTAAAACAGCAGGAGGAGAACGCTTGTGTGAAGCTCGGAACATGACTGAAGAAGGTAGGAATTTAAAATACTTCTTTCTCCTAAATGGTTGCCTCCCTTATCCCAACAAGCATTGACTTGACCTAGCATTAATGAAGGACATGTTCCTATTTCTATGGAAAAGTGTCAAAAAAAATCAAACCCCAAACCCCATAATTTAGATGGATAGGCAATACATACCACAAATAATAAACCACACATAAATAGGGTTGAAATACGGTAGTTATTTGACCTGCTGCTCAAACATCCAAAGGTTATTAATCTCTATTGAGGGTTCAAACTCTGAAGAAGAAACCTTGGCATGCTAATAGGCCATATGAATCACATCCAGTGGTTATATTATGCATCTCTCCAAATAACTGTTCCTCACATGGACGGTGTCTCATGCCCTTGGTTGTGAAGGAGGTAGTCACCTGTGTTTGTTCCAGGAAAGACACACTTCGTATGAGGAACATCTTACTATGTCATGTTCACAAGGGGATTTTGCAATTACTCAATTCCTCACTAGAAATTTTAGGAATTACTATTCTACAAGGAACCTGGAGTGCAAGTCTTCTTCCTTTTCTTTCAGCTGCACAGATCAAGGAGGGCCTTGATTTAATTTCTGTGCTCATGCGAAGGAGGGGAGTTACCAAGTCTTCTCCAGTTTTTCAGGAACTTTCCTCTTTTCTGCTTTGTCAGTTGAAATGTGCTTTTTCCAGTGCTGCTGGCAATCCTTCTACTCATTTTATAAAGCAAGGAACATGGTGAAAGCCTGTCTGAGTGCCCAGTACCACGGGTAGTAGCCTTTCTTCTGAAAGGTTATGGAAATATCTTACTTAAATGACAGTATCAAAGTTGAGAAATGGAAGAAAGGAAACGCTTGTGAAGGGTGGCTAATCTGTGGTCTTTCCGAGTGGCTTGAATAGGGACCAAATAACTAAAATGGTGAGAGTGAATGGTAAATACTAGAAATGCTTGTATTAAATATAAAAACGCTTGAGAATTATCGTGTATCAGTAAATACTCTGTATACAGCTTCAGTAAACAAACTTGCGTGTTATGTTGGGATAGTAACACCTCATTAAGTATCCTTTAAAAATCTGCCTCCTTTGCCAACTGGGTGAGAGCACACAGAAATGACACGTACCTTTGAGAATGTGTTCAAAATATCATTTTCCTTATCTGTTTCATGAGAACTGTAGAAATGCCTATAAAATCCACCCAGAGATAACGATCTACTGTTCAGTAGCGCCTTCCATTCAAGGTCTCACAACTTATTACAATCATTTGCAGCATCTTGCAATTCTCTGAAGAAGGGAGTACCTTTCTCCCATCCAGATGTGCCCTTTTGGCAGCCACGCTGGGACCAGTGCACTTACCCTAGGGACAACGTTGGCCTTTTGTCTGCTCTCAGAGCTGAGCCTGCAACTCTCAGTGGGCATGAGGGAAGCTGCGAGTACCTAGACCCTTTCCAGAACTACTGAGATAATCTTCAGGGTTTCTATTCATGCAGATATAAAGTGTTGATCTAAATTACGAACGTTGTTTTCAGAAACACAGAGCGCCTACACATCCCACTGCGAACAGCAGGAGCCTTGGGTGCTCGGTCCATCTGAAGATGCGGGCCCTTGGGACGCAGTGTTCCCCACGTAACCTGCAGACACCAGGACCATCCAGCGTGCAGCCACGGAAACAGGGAATCAGAAAAGGCCTTTGCTGTCCCACAGCTTTATACGTGACCATGCTGCAGAAAGCAGAGTCACCATCTCCCAGGCACGTTTACAGCACTGTTCTCTCTAGGTGTTAGAAGTACCAGTTCGCTGGAGAGTGAGCATCTTCGTCAAAACAAACTTGCTTTTATGCAGACCTCTAAGCCACCAGTGCTCCTGGAAATCCAACAAAGGTACCTTATTTACGTGCCTTGTCCTACATGCTTGTTTGCTTGGTGTAAAGGACAGCTTCCCACTAATGACATATCAGGGTTTATGTTTATTCTCATTGCTGACCTCAGTGAAAGAGGAAGAGGTTTCTGGTAATACTCTGAAAACAATCATGAAGCTGTTTTCCAGTATAAGAAATTTGCATCTGAAGTGTACCAGCTACGTCGCAGGTCAAGGAGAACAGAAGTGGCGCGTGCAAGCCGATGAGGAATATAAATAAACTGCATCAGATGGGCTAATAGATCTGATCATAGATCAGACCAGCAAGCAGGGACAAGTGATAGTAAAGTAACGTGAATGAAGGTAATGAAAACAGACTGGAAGCAGATTTAGGATGAACATAATTAGAGTTAATGTTAGCACTGAAAGCAGAGATTTGGGGGTTGGTGGTGCCTGGGGCTAGTTGACGTTTATCAGCATAGCTTGACTGTCTCTCTAAGTGGGGTTTTGTACCTGGGAAGGGATTCTGACATTTTGTTCACAATTGGACCACCTGCTCATGTCTCATCAGCTAAAAAGAGCTTAAAGGCTTCTTAGCACACGGGAGGTATGGATCAGGCACGCAAAAATATTTCAGTCTTGGATGCAGCATCTCTGAGCCATAGCCAAGGGAATAGGTGACTCTTATTTACGCCTTCATTTGGCATAATTAAGACATAAATATCTAACTAAAGTCCATGCCTAGCTAGAAGCCTGTGAAGAGTTCCTTCCTATGTCTGGAACTGAAAACAGGCTGAAGTGCTGGGATGTATCAAGCTCTCCCAAGCTCTCATCTTTCCATGCTTCTGACCTACCCCTAGCCCCAGTGAAATTCTGGTGATCGGCACAGACCAAGGGCCCCACCACGTGTCTGGTCTGGTATGTCCAGCGCCAGTTCAGGGAGTGTGTCACAACCCAACTTCGGGGTGTAACCTTGACCATTAAAAGTCTGAATATGGTGGGCTCCCATGCACGTTTCCTTTGCTGTCAGGTCTAAATGTTCAACTCACTCCCTGACTGCTCCTGGCCTGATGTGGTGGGCAAACACTTCTGGGACCATGAGGGCAGGTGTCCCCTCTCAAATCCAGGGGGAACAGGTTCTCTTCTGTGACACCTATGGGACTGGTTGGGGCAGGACAGAGACTACCTGCTTGTGGCACCAGACTGGTTCATTTCACATTTTTCTCCCTCCAGGGTACTTCTTACTCCTTCCACTTGAAGCTGCTGGGATAATCTTGTTAACGAGAAACCAATTATTTTTTAAACCAATCATTGGAAAACTGGTATGGGGTAACAATTCTAGCCCTGGCACATTTAACAAATGCACTAGAGCCAAAATGGACAGGCTTGGGTGTCTATTTCTGTCAAGGGTTGAACAAAAACTTCCAGTGGAACCCCTTGAATCCCTCCCCCCTCCTTTCCTCTCCTTCCTCCCCCTACACCCTTTGCCAAAGTTCAGCTCAAGTTGATGAAGAATGTATATTTTTGAATGGTAAATGCCTGGCAGGCCTAGGAACTATCTACAAGGCAGGTGTGTGGCTCAGGCAGCTTCCAACTCCCTGCTTGGGACTTGATAGTGCTTTTGTAAGAAAGCAGCTTCAATCCTGTCCTGGAAGAAACATTCCTGCCCCTGGGGGACAAGTGATTCATTCAGTCAATGAGGTCAGTTCTGCTGCAGACCTGCCTAAGAGAAGCTGCCAGCTATACTGAACTTAACTCATAGACACAAGCCATTATGGAATTTGTGCTTTTTACCATTTTGCAAAATGACAGAAATCGTGAACTTGGACCGAGCTAGGGTTTAAAATTCAGTGTCACAAGGATGAGCCATTAATGCAGCCTGAGTGGGAGAGATTCATTCTTGGCCTATGAAAGGAAACAAACCTGCAAGGGTTTCCCCAAAACGGAAAGATAAAGGGAGAAAGGAGGAGATGAGGTGAAGAATAGCTTGAATCAATCTGCAAAGTTTATGATTGCTGTTTCCCAGTGGGAATTTCCTCTGTGTGAGGGGGTTCCTACCTGAAGGGGAAGCTCAGGTGCAAAGGGGAGTGGGTGGGGAGAGACAAGACTCTAAAACATGAGCAGCATCTGAAAAGCTTTACAGGGTGACAGAGCACTGGAACAGGCTGTCCAGAGAGGTTGTGGAGTCTCCTCTGGAGATATTCAAAGCCCACCTGCACACCATCCTGTGCAACCTGCTCTAGGCGGACCTGCTTTAGCAGGGGGGTTCTAGATGATCTCCAGAGGTCCCTTCCAACCCCTGCCATTCTGTGATTCTGTGTGTGTGATGAAAACATTGCTGCCAGTGGGGAAGAGAGAGTGCCTCCAAGCACAGGGTATGTGTCACCACAGCAGATGCATCAGAAGGGAAGAATGTGTAAAAGGAAAGACTATAAATCTCTGGGTTGCGGCCCCCAAGGTGTTGCTGGTGGATGTCTGAGGTTGTTTGGAGTCTGCTCACATTCCCCCTCCAAAGACTTCCCAGGAAGGGTTTTTGCCACATCTGTGCACAACCTGCCAGCCCTGTTGCAGGGGGTCTGGAGGACTGTCCCCACAGCAGGTCCCTGGCTTGGCCCCACGAGCAGCTCCCCGCTCTCCGTGGCTCAGTGTCTTCTCCTCGCAGACAGAAAACACATCCTGGCTAGGCAGTTTCTAAAGAGGGCTTCTGGAAACAGGTGAGGAGAGATTAAAGATTCATTCCATAATGTCTTTATTCTTATTTTTCTTTCTAGCTGAATCAAGCCAGTAATTTCACAGAATTTAGGATGTATTTGAACGCCTTCAATCCCTGTGGATTCAGCTGACTCATAAGATGGATCTACCCAAATAGTAGTTTTGCTCCTCAAGAACACAGACTGCAGACACTTTTTTGTAGACAAGGGAAAGGGACATTTCATTTCCAAATAGACAGAAGTGGGAGCCCCATCACACTTGTCATTTGTGTGTTTTCTCTAAAATACCAGCAGCCACACAGAGACACATGCTGGACAAGGTTCTTAAAGGAATGGAAGCATTGGGAAAAGCTTCAACCAGCTTAAATAACATGTTTTAGAAACTCTTCAGAACACTCAGTTTCTAGAATATTTTGATCAGAAGCTGGTAGCTCCCCTTAAAAATTATGGGCTTCGTTTATACCTGTGAATTCTTCATGGATGAGCAGAAATTAAATATCCATGGGTTTGTTCTCATTCATGTCTTATTGGGGTCATAAAAGACCCGAATTTGTCTTCTAACAATGCTTTCTCTTGCAGTTGAAACTATAGTTATAAACAGTTGGATAACTTCAGAATTAAAAAAAAAAAAAAAGCTAACATTTTTGAAGGGAACAGTAATGTCCTTTAACAGAGGGGTCAATGGGGTTAGAGCACCAGTCACAAGACGTCTGAGTCTCCTCTAATTTTGTTATCAGCTTTCCCAACATCATGCTGAATTATATCTAACCCAACGGCATCGTAGGGTAGACGGTCATTTTTGTTGCTTTTTGTCATTTGAACTAAATGTCTTCTTTTAAGAGGGGTTAGAATATTTTGAGGAATGGGGAGTAGGCATTCTGTGGGCATTGCTAGATAAAGTATTTATTGCTGGGCTGCCCAGAAACTGTGTGGGACTGACAAGATGCCTGGGAGGAAACTGTACGCAGCTCTGACCTGAAGAGGCTTGGTGCTGAGAGGACTACACTCGTGCCAAGGCCAGGTAAACATGGTTCGGCTTTATAACTGAGGTCAAATAATCCAAATGAACAAAGACACTGAAGGAATATCATATCATAACATTACTTAAACCACTGAAATTATACTGAAAAAAAGGTCAACTTTGACAAACACGAATTTAAGGAGGTGTTTGTCCCTCCAGCTCTACTCCAGTCAAGGAAACTTTCCCCATCATTGTTTTATCTGACTTTCTGGATTGATGGCAACTGTCTGACAATTTTCATTGAAGACTTTGGCCAAACTACATGATGAGTATAAGCATTCTTGCTTAGTGAACCTACAAGGAGCAAATTAGAACTTTTTTGTGATTATCCTGTAAGGAGAGAACTTTTGATGTGATTTATGTATAAGACGATTTTTCTCTTTGGTGCCTTTGGAAGATCTTACGAATGCTTCACACTCCCGTGCACACCCAACACCCATTACTGACTGCTCTCCTCCCTTTGCACCTTAGAGTAAGAAACATTTAAGATGTCTCACAGTTTCTTATACACGGCCAAATGTGTCAATGGGAAAACAACTGGGTAAAAAGGAGTAGAAAATTTCCAGATTCATGTCAAAACTATGGGATGGAACAAAATATGGGGGCTTCCTGGTTGAGGAAACTGGCCAGGCTGGTTTAGGTCAGAGGAATCTTCATCTTCCACTTCTTCAGAAAGCCCACAGCTCTTGTTTGAAAGAACATAAGGCTACCTTGTCCTTTTGACCCCACTCTTACAGCTGAGCCTTGCTTGCTTCATCTTTTGGAGTAACAAGTAGTGTCAATGTCTTTGTGTGTTATGTCCCCTGGCCAGATGTAGGGTGGCAGTTGCACAGTGGCTGCTGGATCATCCTGCGCTCCTCTATTGTCTCCTAGGGTCAGGGATCAATATCTATTGTTATTTTGGAAAGTAATTGATAAGGTCAAATCCAAGCCAAGCGACACTAAAATTAACAGCACTCTGGAAAATTCCTGTCAGAATTTGCCATTTCACCAAGATGTGAGTCATTGCAAGTCACATGTTTTGCAGAAACCTGAAAAGAATGGAAATGGAAAAGAAAAACAGGAACTGGTTTTAAGGAAGTTGCTTTTGCCCACATTTCCGGGGTAGACAACCACAAGACACTGTATGACATCAGTTTCGGGTGCAGGGCCTCTACAGGTGTCTAAAAACAAGCAATTGCCTAATAAAATGCAACCTTTCAGACAAGCTTCTCATGCATACCTTCAGATTTCTTTAAATATCCCTGAACCACTATTCCTTAATTCTTCCACACCCTTTGGGTCTGGGAATTGGCATGTACACAGTATCAAGATAATGGTTTAGGAAGACAATCGGGAATGAAGTTTTGTGTTTCTAATACATCTATAAAGATCAGAATTCACAGCACAAATTTACCTAACACCAAAATAACGTAAATGGGTTTTACTCTGTTCTTCCTTCTAGCTGGTTCTCTATTGATGTGCAAGCCAATTTCCATATTTTTGTCCAGGACACACTTCCTTCTACCCTCCACGTGGGTTCCTCCAGACTCTTGCATGGTCCCAAGGCTTCAGAGACAGACCATTGCTGGTTCACCGCACAACAGGATGAATCTTTGGTGGATCTGGGTCTTGGTGATGCTAATGTGGCTACCCAAGACTGGGTAGAGCAGTGGCCAATGTCCCTTTCAAGCTTTGGAAGACATTTTAGACCTTGTGATTGCAGCTTCTCTATATTAAGTTTTGAACGGTTGATAGGATTAAGCAAGTTTAAGGCAAAAGTTCCTATATGTTTACTCTCTTTATCTTCCGTGACTCACATCAGTTGTACCAGACCTGACACAACTGAACCATGATCAGCCCAGGCAGTTTCCTGAGCTGTTTTATCAGCACGGGGCAGGAGGGTTTAGTGAGGGCAGAGAGCAGGACATAGCACGCCACACTTCACAGTTACCTCTGGTCCATGTCAGCGTCAGCGTATCTGCAAGGGAGTTTGGCATTCAGCCATGACCGCTACTCAGCAGCTCCGGCCCACTGGAGCTCTGGCTAAAAACCTACTGGTACGGCCCCACAGGTGTGCTGGGGTCAGACAACGGCAAAACCAGGCTCCAAATATGACCTGTTCTTCAGGAGCATCAGCCATCGACCTGAACGCCAAAGCCTGTAGGGAGCCAGAGAAGATGCAACACTGAGAATTTTCACTCTCCTGTCAAATTTCTCGCACGCTTTGTGACAAACACATTGAACCTGAAACTGTCACACTGCTATCTGCTCTCCTACACCCTCCCATGTCCTCAAAATGCCTGAGTTTTTCCCTCCAGTAACTCTGCCAACCCACCTCCTGGGGACAATGGATAGGGACCTCTAAACATTGGAAATATTGGTTGGCGTCTGAGCTCGAGAACAGCACGTCATGGATGTGTCACACAGATTTTGTATTCTATGGAAGCTGAAAATTCAAGAAATGAAATACGCAGTGAAGTAAAATTGCTTTGGAAAGCAAGGACCTTTCTGATCCAAGTCAGTCAACATGCTAATTGTCTCTCAAGAATCCAGCCCAGGGGAGCCAAACTTTTGGACCCAAACATGGAGAAAGTACAGATCTTTGTCTGGAAGGTCTCTCAAGCTGTTTCACTCAGGTATAAACTAAAGGACAGTTCAACAGATTCAAGAATAATTCTGCTTAAGTGTGCCTATGAGGCAGATGCAGACATTTCAGTGAAAACCCCATAGCTGCCTGAGTGCTCCTCAGAGAAGCAATGATACACAAAGACGGGATAAGTCAGGCTTAGAGACAGTTCAGTGAGGCAAAGAAGGAGCTGTCTGCCTCTTTGCCTCTTTCATGTCTCAATAGCTTATTTTTTCAAGGAAGAAAGACTTGAACGTGAACCTGTGGCCCCGCAAGGAAAGGCTTTAACATTACTGAATTTCCTGAAGATTTTTTGCTTCTTCAAAATCCACTAGTCCAGGACCCTCTGACAGATTCCTCTGTCCCATAACATTGTCCTGAGATTGAGCTCAACCAGTAGGTCAGAAAAATAAACAAATACGTTGCCAAATGACTTGGAGTGGTCTGCATTGAAAGAAAGGAGCTGAAGAGATAAATGGTGCACAAATGGAGTTCTGAGAGACCAGTAAGCAATTTACTTTGATTTGCTCACCCCCTTAAGGGAAGACAGATGTCTTGAGGCTTTGCTGGAGAAGGGAACGCAGCCGGCAAGCAAAAGGGCCCTGGAGTGGGCAAGACAGTGATGTCTCCTTTGCCTTCCAGGTAAAACAGGAATAGGTGTCTGCGTGGCTGAAGGAGGCACCAGGGAAGCTGCTATTCTCTCTGGCATCAGCTGTTTGCTGTTTCCAAAGCCGCTGGAGCAGGGTAGGGTCTTGGCACCAGTTCATCCCTCTGGTCAGTGGAAGGAGACTTGCCTGTGATGACTGTCCTCATCTGTAACGCGCTCCCATAGATCAAGCATGGAGCAAAGTGCAGCGACGAGTTCACGGGAGGAGCTTTTACCCCGTGCAGCCTTGGCCTCGGCCTTCAAAGACACCAGGAAATACGTCAGTATGAGCTGGTCATGGTGGATGATGATGGCCATCACCCAGTCTCAAACCAAAACCTGTGTGAATGGGGAAATGTGTCCTTTCAGGGATCGTGGAACAAACCCTAGCCTTGACGCAGTCACCTGAAGCCATGCCATTGATTCCTAGTGGGGCATGGAGAGAGCTGAGGAGACCCTGCGTGGTCAGTCCGGCAAATCAGGGTGAGCGCTCCCCTGGTCTGCCAGGCTGTTTTGGGTGTACAGGGACCTGTACCCCGTGCTGTACAACCGTGAGGACTGAGGGACCTCGTTAGACATGAAGGGGAAGTCTCTTCTTGGCAATAAACCACATTTCGTTCCTATCAAAATATCTAACGCAAATGTCTCCCTCAGAACAAACCTACAGCTGGAGATGAGTATAATTTAGGAGCTCTCGGGATGAGGACGGCTTTCCCAGCCATGGTGTCTCAGCCGCAGAACAAAGAGGCATCGGTGCCAAATAATTTCTCTAAAATAGGGCCCAACTGTGACTTTAAAATAGACCCGCTCCCACCGGTGTCTGCTACGTTCTGCTGGGCTGCAGGAGAGCAGGATCTGACCTTCAGCTTTCCAGCCTCCCGGTCACCCCTCTTCAGCTTTATGCTCCCTGTTTCACACCAGCGCCCATGAGGACGGCCCCGTGATCCCACGGAAAACTTACGAATGAAACACCTTGCAAAAACCGAAGTGACATTTTCCCTAAAGCGCAGGACGGTTACCAGCCCCAGGACTCCTCTCCCGTCTGCCCCTCGCTGCTCCCTCCTGCCCTCTCCAGCCCCTGCGCCCCGTGCGAGGAAACCGGTGACTCGGGGGGGGGAAAAAATAGTCTGAGTCATGAGGTCATACCATTATCACGTTTCTATTCCAGTGCTTTCTCTCGCTGCCTACAATTATCACTCTTTTATTCCTGTACTTGGCTTCTTAGACTTTGATCTAGTCCTTTGCTTCATATCCTTTGATGCGTTTTAGCTTACATTGTCTGTAACCTGACCCCTTGCCATCTAATTCCACCAACTTCTCACAAGCCCTATCAACCACCCTCTCCCCCCTTTCATCTTTCTTTTGTATAAATGTATACGGAGCTCTAACAAAGAAACTACAGTGTAGTTGTAGCACTTCCAAGATCCTCAGAAGTGCTGGATAAAATCTCTATGCATTTATTTTGCCCCTCACCAAGTCATTTTAAAACATCTTTGTTTATTCCTCTTTTCCCTTAGACAAAATAAAAATGCTAAGGAAAGGAAAGCTAAATATGGCTTCTTTCCCCTGAATTTGTTACAAGATCCTTTTTTAATTATTTTTGTTGTAAACCTATCTTCAAGTTCATTCCAATGACATTAAGGCTGTAGAGACATGGTACATTTTCATCATTAAATACTGGCAAGCTTTGATCATGTTTACTTTCGTTGACGACAAGGAAGGAAAGGCCAGTGCTTACATTGCAAATACCAATTAGTGCAGAACTACACTGTGTGCGTGTGTATTTATAAATATATATTTAGAGGAAAGAAAATAATTTGGTTTCTGCAAAGTAAGAAATGTGAGGAAAAATATATGGCTGTATTTTGCAATGTCTAAGTAATGCAGAAACAGACTTGCAGTTCTCAAAGGCGATTCAGGAGCCTGAAATCTTTTTTAAATCAATGGATTATAGGACTTGACCGTGTCTGAATATTTGGGAACATTCTTAACTGCCTCTTCAGGTACCTACATTTCTTTGGCTGTCAGGTCCTAAATTCCTTTAGAAATTGGATTTTGAGTCCAGAGTCAGTGAGGCAATTTTATACACTTACACACTTCTGGGTGTGTATTCAGCAGTGAGTTGGAACTGAAGGAACAGAGAGAGAAAAGAGATTTTTTTTTTTTTCAGGTGCCTCTGCATATTCAGAAATAAACTTACGATAATATTCCTCTCTCTGCTTGACAATACCAGACTTGTACGGGCAGAAAGCGGTAGCTGAGCGCAGTTTTGCACCGTGGCTGTGACTGCTAGCTCAGGAGAGCTACTTGCTTTATTTTGGGGAAGCGGCGAGGAAGCCAGAGTGCGCGGGGCTTGAACAGTCCTGCTGCTTCCCAGGCGGGTCAGGCAGGTCCCACGTATTTTGGGAAGAAACGCTGCCGGGTGCTTGCATGTTCTCTGGCCGCCCAGTTGCCGGTGTGAGCCCGCTGAGGACCGACACTCTGCGGGCTTCGGTCTCTGCTGGAGAATAATTCTGCTCTCCCCCCAAACCCAGTCCAGCATGGAAATACGGTGGAAATCAGGCTTTGGGCAGATGATGCTACTCCACCGATTTGATCCACAGTTTTCAGGCAGGGTGTCGGAAAGGAACAAGATTCCCTGCCTGTTTTCTCCTGCCCTCCTTCCCCGGTGACAGTCGGCAAAGCTGCACATGTGGCGCGTACCGTGGTGCGCGGTCTCTGCGTTCCGAGAGTCCCACCAGCTGCAGAACCTGGTTTTTAACCTCTTTCCCTCCTGCAAGTTCTTTTCTGCCTGATATGTCGCAACTGTGAATAATATTTCCTACAGACACTTTGGGAATTTTCTAGCTGATAAATCCCTCCGCTGCCAGCAGTTCCCAAGGATGTCCCAAGCGGTATTGCAGGTGCTGGGGGAGAAAAATAAAAAAAAAAACAATAAAACAAAATGTAAAGAAAACCTTGACTTTTTTGCTTTGCCCTGCAGTAGCTAGTTGGTTGAACACCTTTTCTTGCCGGCTGATTTCAATCTCTAAAATCATGTTTTCCATAACAGTGGGCCAAATGGTTCCTGGGTAGTTTGAACACCCATGAACCCGGCATGCCGAGCCTCTAAGTAACGCAGACGCTGTGGTTTGCTCTGCACCTCTCTGGTCCACATCTTTTCCCAGCTGGCAAAGCCCTCTGCTAGCGACAGTATTCTGCAGCTGGAAAACAGGTCACCTTCAAAGCTATATATTTATATACACATGTGTGTGTCTGTGTGTGTGTGTCCTGAAGCTGGACAAATTAGTGGAACAGTTACATTCAAGGGAGAATTTCAGTTTTGCCCTTGATGAAAAGTCCTGAAGGGATGGTGGGATTTAGTTGGACATTCAGGGTTGCAAATGTGGTGGGAGGCTTCAGAGGAAACCCAGATAAACTGCTTTCTTGTATTATGGCTGTTCAAGAAAGAGGAGTCCATCAATAGATTAAGGTACGGTTTCTGTTTGATGGAGTTTTGGGGGTTTCACCAGGTGTGTGCTCATGGTCGCATGTGTGTGTGTGTGTGCATGTACTCAAACAGAAAACATGCCCTTGAGATGAACTGCAAGATTTCTGCCCCTGAATAATCTATTATTTTATTTAGAGGTTTTTGTCTACAGTGGTGAACCAGCAAGTTTGTTTTTACTGAAGAAGTTTCTCATCCTTAATTGATGCCTAAATCAGCTCCGGTCTTTCCATGGTCTGCAACTCCTCTAACGTGGTCGCGTGTATGAAGCAGCTTTGAGTTCGGCATGAACGGTTTGCTTACGATCAATTATGGACATGGTAGACACAAAGGCACCGTTTTGGGGATGGGGGGAAGCTTCTCCTTCAGCTTCTAAGTTTTGAGGGCAAACATTTTGTACCAGAGGACTCAGTCACAGACTTCCATCTCCCCATGCCTTCTCTTACAGCACTTCATTCTCTATCTGCTCAGGAGCTGCTGCTGATTCAGTGGCCGTAAAGTCCAGCAAAAGCCCTTTGGCTTATAGTTTCAGAGTAAAGAGGGAGATATTCAGTTTGGAGCTACTGCCCGTGATGGGAATACACACCTTTCTTCACAAATGTATTGTTTAGTATTGTTTATTATTTACTTGGTTTCAGAGCACCACTGCCATTTCCAAAGGAACATCATTCATCTAATGATTCACTGCCAAATCTATCTATAGTTACGTAAAATGAAACATAACCTCAGCTTTGCTTTTGGAATATGTATGAGGCTATAAATATATGGTGCATATATGCATAAAAAGTGTAATGAACTAATTTTTTCTGGAAATCATAAAGAGTTTTACATTTCACTTCAAAATAGCAAGCCGACCCTAGGTCCATGTAGCACGGACACCACTAGCACTTGTTCAGACGTGCATTTTAGCACGGATACTAAAACAACTGACAATGAGTTAAGCGAGTAGGAACCCAGAGGATGGGACCTCCTGCTTGAGCAAATCCATCCACAGCCGATGAGTCCAACTCCTGAGACCAGTGCTGACTAACACCTCAGTGGTCCTAGTCATAGTCTTTCCTCTGCATAGTTGACGAACACATGGAAAACTGCTACATTGGTTGGGTATATCTTCGATCCAGGTCTGGTTTTTTGTTTGTGCATCTATCCCTCCTTTTATCTCTACAGGGAATGGTCTTGCAAGGGAAAGAGAATCAAACCAGACAGAAAGCATTCCCTGTTTTCTAAATCCCGTGGTGTTTTTTTAAGCTCCTTTTCTGCTCTCTCTTGGAAGGCAGCTCTTATTCTGCATTGTAGTCCTCATGGACCAGGAGGTCAAGCGGCGTGCCGAGCTCCACAAGACCACTGACATTAAGCGGTTGTTGGCCACTTTCTTTTCCCAGTATTAGAGAGGACTGAACTGAGCTGTGGCTGCTTCACATAACTGTAGCTGAAAGGACATCTATACGGCAATAAAAACTTAACTGCCCCAGCCATTAAATCAAGGAGTATCAGATCCTTTGATGGAAATATGAGTGTCTCTAAACTGGACGTAATCGAGGACTGAATTTGACACACATGGTACTGACATCTCGTAAAATGTCATGAACACTTGACCTGAGATTTTTGAGACACAGCTGGTTCTCCAGGGTGGGATTTATGTGGTGGTGGGAGGTTGGGGAGGTGATGGTTAATGTGTCTTAAGAACTTGGTGAACCATTTATAATGCTCAGGGAAAAAAAAAAATAATAAAAAAAAAAGCAGTTACTCATTTAGATGAGTTTGGGTAGCATGTTTCAGTATTTCTTACCGTCTGAGCCCTGCCCTGTGAAACCTACCTTGAGCCTTTACAAGGCAGTCAGTTAGTGCAAATATCCTTTTAAAATAAGGGCAGAGGCTTTTTGCATTGGAAATAACCTATTAATACTTAACAGAACTATGAATGCAGCAGATTTCAAATGGCATATAGACCTCTAGGCTGAAGTTTTTTCCCCTTTTAACAGATCTAGGTGCCAAATTCCAATTCCAGTTATTGGTAACTTTTTATACAAATCACTTTAACAGCTTTGAACATCTCAGCTATAATATGGCAGATTAATATGACCACGAATTAACTGTGAGGAACATGAAATAAGAAGAGCACAACAAACAAAATCCATCTGTCTTTATATGATCCTCAGTTTGCCAGATCACCCAAAAAGATGGAGCTTAGCAGAGGATGCAGCTTTCTAAATGGGTGCGAGTTTCGTTTGCTTTTGGAAGCATTTCTCCCCACTAAGACCTGTGTTTTCTGCTCAGTGGTGTGGGTGGGCACTGAGGGATTCTGCAGGGAAAAAAAAAGGTGATTTTTTTGGGGCAAAAATGGAAGGAATCCAACTTTTCACAGTGCTCAGAGCAAGGGCAGCAGCAGGAGAATTAGGTGAGCTCAGCAGCAACATGGGGTGATCCCGCTTCATCCATCCCATTGCACCTCCCCGTCTTTGAAGAGCTGGATGTGTTTATGCTTCCCAAGACCAAAAGTCTCATTCTTTCCCTGGAAACGTGTGTGTTTCAGCATGGTATCAGTTCCATTCTCAGACCATCCAGGGTTACTATACTCTTCTTTGTTCTTCACAAGCAGCAGCTCATGGCACTGTGAAATGCTACATTTCTCGGCTAGATGGCAGATAGCAAATGTTTCCATTCAGAGCACCTCTGCCTTCTTGTAAAAAGCAGCCTATACATGACCATTTCTATACATCTCTATTTTTAACATCTGAAAAAAAAGCAATCCCTTCTATTTTTAGGTACAGTTCAGTTCTGTAGGCTGGCTGGTTCTAATAAAAAAAAAATTCCTCACTCTCTAAAGAAAACCCTGCATTGAAATCACAAATCCAGGGGAACGTCCTGTACTATTAGCAGACCTACTAAGATGAAAACCTCAGCTTGTTAGCAAGCCCTCCAAACAAAAACATTAATCCAGGCTTGAGAAGAAAAACAGGCAAGGAAGAGGCAATAACCCCAGTGAGTTTTCTACCGTGCTCCCACCCTGCCATAAAAAAACAAAAAGAAAAACATCTTCATCAGTTCAGAACGGAGGTCAGGACTTTGGACATCTTTCGGATCGCTTTTTGTCTGGCCCACTCAGCTTAATTGCTAGCTGTGTCTCCAACAGCTGCTTCGCTTTTGGAGATGATGCCATACTGCTCTCTGCTGCTGGCTTCACGGTCCCCGTGGACCACAGGCTTCGAAACGCATGTCCCTTAGTGCCTTCTTTGGGGGATGGATAGCGGGTTCCCTGCTTGAGGGGTGCTGCTTTTAGGAGGACCTGGTTCTTGTTTGTAACCAGGTCATTGCAATGACAGGCGTGCATTGCTATGGTCTTCCTAGTGTTTTTTTCTGTCTCCGGGAGGTAAATGCCACCTTGCTCTCTCTTGCTTCCTGCCAAACAAGGGCTTTCCCCATGCACGTTCACCATGAGCATGAGCGGGAGCTGCATGCCAAATGCAGGTGTCTTGTTAATGACTGTTCCCAAAGCAGTTGAAAAAAAACTCCTTCAGCCAGACATTATTTAAGGGACATCCCGTGGAAGAGCAAATGTACGGCACATGTGGGCTAACCACTTGAGGGACTCACTGCAGCCACGTTGGGAAGGGTTTACCTGGGCCTCAGTGCTCTGGTTTCTGCAGGCTGGAGTATTCAGGGTTCCTCAGCTTGGTTGGTTAGGTGTCTCATGCACGTATTATGGAAGGATTGACAGTCCTCTCCTCCAAAGTTTTCAGAGGTCGCAGTTCAGATCTCTGCTCTACCGCTGACTCCTAGTGTGACCTTGGGCGGGTCATTAAGATCTGGATCTTCAGTGTTTTCAAAAGTAAACTAGATAACGCAGTGTAGAAACCTAGAGGTCTTTGAAACTCCATTCTTTTTAGTGCCTTAGTTCCCAATCTGTAAATCTAAGATGCTGTTAATAACTAAGCATGTACTGCAGGGAGAAACATCTTAAAGAATTTGCGAGCAACTCTGAAACTGGAAGTGGAGGCACTATGAATACAGAGATGGAGAGATAGTTTCTCCACGCGCGTGCAGTTCCCCAGGGTACAGAGCAAAGTACGTTGTGTTTCCCTGCATCAGAACTGCACCTCGGGGACATGAACAGGAACGGAGCGTGATCGACAAAGTGATTGCCCTGCAGAACTTGTACAGCAGAAAGCAAGAGAAAGATCTGCTCTTCCTTTGTGTGAATGTGGCCATATATATCCATCTTTCATCTGTAAATCAAGTGCCAGGAGCACCAGGAGCAGTCAGAGGGAAACCGGCTTCGGCAGCCCCGCACACCTGGTCACGCAGGGTGAGAGGCGGAGAGAGAAAGAAGATCAAACCGGGTTATGGCGCGCTGTGGTGTCTGCGTGTTACGGTGATTGACAATGCAGAAACACCTCAGAGATACCTGACCTGCCAGGGTGTCACCTGGAAACACTCGAACTTCTAAGTCGTTTTCAGACAATCAAAGTTTTCAGAAGATAAGAAGCCCTGTGAATAGCGCCTTACAATGAACGTGAAGTGTCTGGCATGATTATATCCAGTTTCTTGCTATATCTTTGCGCCATCGGCCTAATCAGTGTTTCGCTCATGCTGCCCACCAGTTTCTTCCCCTACTGGGAGCACAAATTAGAAGCATTCTATTCCTTTCAAAGGAAAGAAACCGGTGATTTTTTTCAGCCTTTACAGCATGAATCATTTTAGCGAGGAGCAGGAAAAATGAAGGGGTCTTTTTTTCTTTGTGTGGGTGAGAATCAGGGACACATATCAAAATGTGTCCCCTGTCCAAAGTGGCACTCTGCCCGCTCCTATTTACACATGTTAACGGGGACTCAATGGAGCCCTTTGTTTCCAAAACGCACAGATTATTCCAATTGTGTGTGGAGCTTGGGTTTGCGTGTTACTGTCCACTGGGGGCTAAGAAAACACCAAAGATGTTATCCAATACCATAACTAACAGAATGGCATGAAGAAGAATTCAAAACCTGTGAGCAAAAGCAGTTTTTTCCCTCTGACCCTTGGACTGCTCTGGCTTGTGTTTCAAGCCTCTACATTTTTATCTAAAGAAGGAAACTGCTTCTGTTACCTACCAACTTGCTCATTTTCAAGGTGTTACACACAGGGTTCACAAGCACTTCGTTACAGGGTGGTCTACACTATAATTCATAACATTAATAAATCAGAGCCAAATAGCACAAAACACTATTTAATAGCTGCTTCATCAAGGATCGAAAATGTTAAAAATTGTGCTGATATGAAGCTCTCCACCACTGTAACCTTTAACTTTGCTTTGAAGTGGTCAGGACGTGTCCTGAAACTGGTGGGTTTGTATATTTATTCTCTGGAATGAAGGGTATAATTTTGCTTTCTTGCTCCGTCCATAACTGAGGCTCACCTACGCAGCCTTTCGCCGGCACGGAGAGGCGGGAAGCAGGCTGGGCACAGGTGGGAAGGAAGCTGCCCACGGCATGAACCCGCTCGCTTCTCCCAGGGCGGCAGGGCTGATGCTGAAAACGCACTTGGGGACCTGGCGCTTTTGGTTGAAATGGAAATGAACTGGGGAGACAACACCCCCCTCCGGCTTGCTTAGCCAAAGGCAGTATCAGTGGCCGAGGTTAGTCCGACGATAATTTCTGCTGAAGATGAACAAGAGGAGAGGAAAACGCTAACGGGTAGAGTAACCTATTTGTATGCTGGAAGATTTTGTGAATTACCTAGATTTACACAAATCATACTAAATCGTATGTCAGGACGGGAGCTGAAATGGGAGGCGAGGGCGTGTGACTGAAAACCTTTCTGTGCTGTGCTCCTGCTTTGTGTGTTTGTAACGACGCAGCCTGACGAAGGTCCGGATGTGGCGGAGCCCTGCTTTCCTCGTGCCGCGCAGACTGCGCAGTCACGCTCACACCCGCCAGAATGGAGGTTTTCAGGGTTGTGGACAGAGCGAGTTAACGGCCTGATGTTTGCCTAGAGGAGGACAGAATTGTTAAGAAAGAACAATCATTCCCCAGCGTGTACCTTTACCTGACATCCATGCAGATGCCCTCCATGGGTGAAATGGCAACCCAAAGCCTTACAAACAGCTCCGTCGGGCAGTACGTCGGTTGAGATGTCTCGTTACCTGCTCTGTTTCCAACCTTCCCTGCCGGCGGCTGTCTCCGGCGAGACTCAGGAGCCCGCCGCTCCATGAGTAAGCGTTGCAACTCCTTAATGGACTGTCACCATCAGTTAATAACTGCTATGGCAAGAGCAGGCACGGGTCCGAATTTTGACCAGGTGAAAGCCGGGAGGCTGGACGCGGCGTACGTTTTGGTCTATGCGAGGAGGCATGTGCTTTCCCCGCTCTCCTACCTTCCCACTAAACAGCGCTGCGTGCTCGGGACCGGGTCTGGCTCGCCGCCAGGGCTTTGACAGGCTGGAGTGATAGGGGATGCTTGATAAGCCTTTGGAAATGCGTCTACCTGAAGGTAAGGGTTAGTGGAGGTGTTAACACTGATGCCGTATCTGACATCCGCAGTACAGAGAGTCCTAGCTCTTGGCACCTGTGTTTTCCCATCAAGTAACACTCATTTGTTATCATATATACACACCACAGATTTACATAGCTTGTAGGGGTGAATCATGCATAATTGTGGCTTCTTACATGACAGTTCATATATTAACAAGTAACTTATTGTGCGCCGTGCTGAATGAGTACAGCAGGAGCGTGTGGACCTCTGGTGTCAGAACCATATTCATCATTATCTGGAGATAAAGCAGGAGTTCAGTGGTTAAAAATGAAATGAGAAAATAATTGCTGGTTTGATTTGCCTGTACCATGGGAAACATCACTTTGATTTATGTATATATCTCTAGATTCCTAGTGAAAATATGATAGCAACCAGGAATCAGCCATTCTTATGCAGAACACAATGCAAAGCATTGAGGCAGGCTCGTAACCATTTTCCCCATGTTCTGCAGTGCCTTTTTGGGTGACAACAGGAGACCGTGGGCACAAAGAGAAGGTATTCTCCATGAACTGGAGACTATCACATGGCATAGGCTTGAGGAATTTCAATAGGCAGTGGTGTTACCTTGGGCTGGAGTGGTCACACATGACACTGTCCTTCACAATAGTAAAGGATGGGAACTTCACCTGGATGCAACGGCGTCTGGCACCTTGTGTGTCAGCATCAGCTCATTATGGGTTATCCTATCCCAAAATGTCCCAGAGTTGTGGAAAATTACGTTCACAGCAAGTCCTACACCAGTCCCACCAGGCAGCGTGGGACTCGTTTCACAGGTACTTCTAACGCTCATGCCTCCCGAGGGGCTGTAGCCCGTAGGATTCCTGTAAAAGGGCTACAAACTGACGGAGATTTTCTCTCCTGCGAGCCAAGCGGAGCAGAGCAGGCTGCCAGCACTGCTCCCTGGCCAGGTCTGACACCTTGCGCTCAAGCTCCCAGCTCCCGAGGTCTGGATGTGAGTGCAGAGGGAGGGGTGGCACAGCCGCGGCCATCTCCCCCTCTGATGAAGTGTGCAGAAAAGACACAGCATGCAGGACGTTTGGCCAGAGTACAGGGAGGGGGGGAAAAAACCCCTTCATTGTGGAGAGACTCGGTTCCTGCAGAACGAGCAAGGGGAGACACCTCTGCACGTTACTTTTTGCTGGGTAGGGCAATTCTGGCCACTGCACATAACATCCTGGGGAGTGGGACCCTTGGGGTGTTGAGAGCAGGTTTGTTAATGGATCTCCTAGGGGTTGATGGATTTAATGGGTGAAGTAAGTCTGCTCTTATTTATTTTATTTTTTTGGCAGCTGCTGCAAGTGGAATTTTATGCATTTTTTCTGGCTGTTACTGCTTGTCTGGGCTATTTAGATGTTGAGCTACACTTGTTTCCTTCATGGTGGACCTTTTTCCAGAGAACTGAGACACCTTCAGCAACGGCACGTTACGGTACGCTTCCATTTATAAAATGTTCTGTGCAGTTCTAGAAGTGAGCTCTGAAACGGTGATTAGGCACTGTAAGTGTGAGGAGCATTTGATCAGAAGCTCAGCGGTAGACTACAGAGGCTACAGAGATAAGCTATTGTTACCCCCAGTCTATTGACCCGTTAACTCCATCACAAACGATCTGCTGAGGGTTGGAGGGGGGAACTATGACTATCTGTACGTGTGAGTGCTGCAGACCTCATTTTCCCTCTCGTTTTGGTATTCTCTTCTGTTCTGCTGTGGCTTTTCTTGCTTTTGTCATTGTCAAGGCATTTAGTGGTGTTTCTGCTGCTGGGCTGACACTTGTTTTACCCAAATAGGTCTAAGTGGGATACCCTGTTCAGCTTTTAGCATGATCAGCTCTCAGGTTGGTGAACCTTTTGGTAGACAAACAACATTCCTCCATTTTAGGCCTTAAACAAATCCCAGTGTCTGAGACCTTAACTGACACTTTGCATGACTTTTTTTCCTCTTAATTTCTGCAGAAATCTCTGCTGCTGGCTACAGACTTTTGTACTTCGAAAACCAAACTGACCTCCTCCTGATGATAATCCTGTTCTGAGAAGAGGCAAAACATTCCCTTTGACTGCCATATAACCATCCAAGGACCAAAATGTTCTCTGCAAAGCAAATAAGGATATTAGAAGCTAAAACCTTCGCTAATATAAATCAGTGCGACTCTACATGTGTAAAGCTTTGCTCTGGGCACAGACCTGGCCTAGAGCAATATTTCACTTTTATGATAATCTCTCCCTATAATTCAATTCCTCTCACCTTTTAATACTCTTGCTGCTCCCTGTTGAACACCCTCCAGCTTGTCACTATCTGTCTCATCATTAGTTACTCAGAATAAAGGCTGGGCTGGATACCGAAGGTCTGCCAGCCTCTATGGGTTTTGGGTTGGCCTCTTGGCCAGGTGAGGCTAGACCAGAGCTACGCACAAACAGCCGGGTTCTGCCCTGCCTCATGCCTGCAAGGTCTCTCCTGAAGGAAAACTGCTCTCAACAGAATCGCCTTTTCTGCTTCCTCATCGTCTTTCAAATTCCTATCCAGGGTGAAACATAGCTATCCCTAAATCTCTTGTTCCTATCAAGATTTCTCCCTGACCCCCTTTCTAAGATCGTGAGATGGTTTATAAATACAGGAATCAGTAGACAGTTTTTCTGCTTCTCTTGGTAAATATCAGAATAGAGTGTGTATTTATCTCAACTATGTAGTAATATCAGCCAGCAGTCGCAGTATGTAGCATCTCTTCTGCTGCTTCAGTAAAGGTTTACAAGGCAGAGTCAAATCTATAGAGACTTATATGAAAATGTAGTGGCCTTTTCTGATATTATGAACGCAGTAACACCCAAAATAAAAGCTCTACTGAAAATCTGTATTTTCCCAGTCAGGACACTGAAGAAATTGCTGTGAGATTATGACCTTGTAGTGAAATAATCGTTTGGAAGACTGTCTTCCCGCTGCTGTTATGTACCACTGAATGCTACTGATTTTCAGAGTTAATCATAAATGCTTGCCCTAAGTTAATCGATGGCCTCATTATGTCATACTTAACTGCAGCTTAGGAGAGTTTTTTGCTATTAACTTCTACGCCAGTTAGCCTTACGGGATCGAGCAGCAGAAATAATGAAGAAAGGATCCCCAAACCAAATTGACCATCAGTGCAACCACCATATCACCATTTAAATTTGCAAAGGTCAGAAGAAAATGTTGCCGTCAGCCTACATATTTCTCACTCTGCACATTTCATGAATACCACAAGCCAGAGTGATCTTCATGGACCCCTCTAGGTAGTAATTAATGGCAAACCAGTGGCGGTCTAGCAGTGCCAGTCAAAATGCTGCGGTTTGGGGTTTAGTATCTAGAAATGCCAAAGAGCCGAGGTTGTCACATAGAACTTTGAGTCTTGAAGCTGCCTGAGAGACACAGGTGTTCTCACGACAGAGCTTCAGATCCTAACTCTATGGCTCCTTTGCAGGACTCTGCGTGTTGAAACTCAAAGATGAGACCATAATTCCCACTGCTTGGGCTGTGAGGGTTAAAAGAAAGGTGAGACTTATTTACCTAGAATGACAGATTTTGGAGTGGGGGGAAGAGAGAAGTGGGAGAACGAGGTCGTGGCTATGGCAGAAAGTTACCAGGTTTTGTTTTCATAACTAACAGATTCTTGGTTTTTAAAAAACCTAATTCTTCCGAACCCTCTTTCTATAGCAGCAGTTGAAGTATAGCTATAAGACGCAGTTAGATGCACCCATCCCTCATGACATCAGACGGGTATGCTCCGTTCTCCGTGCTCACTGGCCTGCCTTGCTGGGACAGCCACCGAGGAAGTCCCTGCTCCAGAGCCACACTGACTGACCCTCTTGCTGGGTGCTTACTTTTGTTTTTTCCTGTTTTATTCACCTCTTAATCCTAGTTAAAAGCTATTCAAAGGTTTGATCTTTGTAAGCATTTTACCTAAGGCATGATTCCATCTCAAACCTTAATCCCAATAATCTTGGAAACCAACCTGTCTGACTGAACCTCTAAAAACATCCCCTGTGTAACAAGACGACATGGACACTGCAGATCAATGTCCTTATGAACACCTGATGCTCACTCAGGGCAGTCAGCAGAGATCCTGGCCCAAGGCTTCCCAGCAGAAATTCCACATGGTTACCGCGGAGATAGTTAAAATTGCATTTTGAGATGTTGCATCAGGGTGCAGTCTATCACTAACATTATCTTTCAAAATTCCCAGCCTTACACATCATGATGTGTCATGTCTGGTGAAAAGCAATACTTGATTTGACTAATGTGCTGTAACTGGGGTGAACTTATTAGTCACGATGAGCCTATTAGTCATGTTGCTTCTGCCTCAGCGTAGGGAGGTTCCTAGGCAAGTACAAGAAGTAACTTCTGTGTATAAAGTATGGTGGAGAGAAATCTTCCTCTGAGAACAGGCATCTTCAGTTTCGAAGTAGCTTATGGCTGGTGTAGGCTATTTCAGTGAATGCCCTGTTTATTAAGATATTCCCAATAAACTCACCAGAATAAAAAAAACACAAAAACAAGCCATAAATCTTTTGTCAGAGACAGCTAGTGGGAAATGCATATAAATCTAGTAACATGTGCAATTGGCATCCTTGTGGTTTGAAATACCCCACTACAAGATGAAATGTCAGCCACAAGGGTACGGGCTGTGATTTCGGGGTATCTTTGCCCAAGAGAAAATTAGGCTGAATTTCCTGGGTCAAGCATTTTGCCACAAAGACTATGTGAAACAGTTGAAGGTTGAAACCCAGCCCTGGCTGGAAGACCAGCTTCACTTCTGAAAACACATTTCTGTGAATCTGGGTCCATCATCAATGAAATTTTTTCTCAAACTTTATCTTAGACCCTTCCCAACTCAGATGTTAGCAGGTAGCCAGAGGAATGTGTATTACAAGTCTACTGACACACACTGAGCCCAAGCTAAGATGTTCCAACGGTTAACCCGCGTTACTTAAAAGAAGAGTCTTATTTTTTCACTGGATTTGTCTGGATTTGATTTCCAACTGGCAATTTTTAACTGGCTGGAAGCTGAACCCTTATCACATACCAGTGGATCATACTTTTCAGCAGTGAAGGGAAGCAAGGAGAGAGGGAGGAGGCCTTGTCTGGATGTTTTGGGTTTCTTTATTATTTTGGCAAAAACTCCCACAGCCTTGTCACTAAACAGCAAAGATTTATGCAGTTGTGTAGTGCAAGGGGCTGCTCAGCGTCGGCCTCTCACAGGAGCTGATGCGGCAGCGAGAGGTACCCGGCGTGTCTGAATGGCAGCTGGCTGGAAAGCGGCGCTCACCTTGTGCATTGTCCATCCTTTCCAGCTGCCCCCAGAAGAAGACACGTGCCAGCTTCCCATGGCCAGCACTCCTCTGGCGGGAGCTCAGCTCCCGTCTGCTGCGTGGCACGCCATTAATATTAGTTCCACCAGGAATCCAGGTGTGCTTTAATATCGGGTACTGCTGCCGGCTGATGGCAGTTTTTGAGCTGGCTTTGGTATCTCTAAACCCTCCCAAAGAGGCATCTGTGCAAGACAAAACTTCAGCTGGCTCTGTTGATTGCTTTCAAAATCTTTGCAGAAGACATCACTGCTCGTGCACCTAGGAAATCTGAAAATTAAACTAATGTAAAATCATCTACCGGCAAGACCATGCTTTTATTCCCTTTGAGGTTTATTCTCTCCAGGCATAGATCCATGTCTTAGTCATTTAGAGACTGATGTAAAGCCCATCCCAGTGATTAGAAAGATTCCTATTATCTTCCCTGGCTTTAGACGGTGTCCTCAAAGTTTGATCTTGCTGCTGTTCAAGTCATTGGAAAAACTCTCGTTGATTTGAGTGATGCCGGATTAAGGCTGTCTATTGTGCCGGGGAGGGCGGCACTTATATGATGCAACGTGACCTTTTCTTTTCAAAACTTGATCTTTAGCTCTGCCGACTTGGCAATTCCAAGTCAGTGAGACAAGCTCATCCTCTCCCTCTTTTATGAGGCCATCTGGGAGGATGCTGCTCTCATAAGCACTACCTCTGTAACAGCTCCGTCATCTCGAGCTGAAAATTCTCGTGCCAAACACAAATGTGGGGAAACATCCCCCTCCAGCTTGTGATAAGTGGCTGAACCTGGCACAGCCGACGGGAGGGAGAATCTGCCAGAAAAGCTTTAGAGTGTCTAAAGAGGAGAGAACTTGGATTCTTCTGATCTTGGAATGACATCCTCCCAGGGAGATGGGGTGTATTTTTCTCCCCGAATTGCTTGCTTATCTATTCCGGATCAGTGCCCGGGTGTCAGTTGCTCCTCCTGCGTAAGACGGGTCTTTGTGTACGTGTGTTGCACCCAGCAGAGGCTCAGGATTTCTTCCGCAGCTCTACAGCCGATGACTCACTCTAGCTCCTGGCTTTGTTTAATGAAGAAAAATCTGTCCATCTTTTGATCTGGCCCTAATTAGGACAGGTGATGGAAGTCCTGTTTCCCTAAACCTATCCTTACAGACTTTTTCCAGCTGGCTTAGCAGTTACACTGGTGGAGATACGTGTAGTTTAACAGCTTTATTTGTGGAGTGTTGATGACGCACTAGTTGAACTATTAGCAGGTATTTTTGCATTTCATTTTGTTCCTTATAGTAAAGTTTCCCACCTGGGCTCCTGAGGCAGGATGTGTTAAGTCTGGCAGATTACTCAGACGCTGTGCACTATTTCAGATAACAGCTCCTCCGTCTGACTTCACAGATCAGAAACTATGTGCTTTTCCATGTCAGTTTTAAATCTGGAAGCTTGGACTTATTTCTGAGCCCTGCCAGTGAGTTCACTAACCCTCAAACAAAGATGCTTTGTTGGGTGACAATGAGGGTGCCAATTCTTATGTTCTGTAGAGCTCCAGTTCTTGATTTGGGTCCCCACTCCGTCACCATAAATGCGATAACTTATGCTCATAAGTATTTACGTTTTCCTCGTAGGGCTATAAGATGGCTGGCACCTAGACCAACCCGTCACGAGGATTTCAGTGTTTCTTGTAGTAACATATGTATATGTAATTGGGGTGAATTCAGTTTTCCCTTCTCAAGGAATCAGAAGACGGACTAGCCTTTTAGAGCTTTTTTGGTAATTTGAGCAGTTCTTTATCCTTTTATAACACTACATCTCGAGACTCTAATGGACTTTTTGGAATGAAGTTTTTTGTAAAAGACCCAGAACTGGAACAGGTTGGAGATTGACGGCAAAAAATGTGGACTGTTTCACAAAAGATAGGGTTATGATTTGAATTGTATTCCAGCCAGGTTTTAAATGCATGAAGAATTGAAACTGGCATTGGTGTTTGTTCTGAATATGTGATGAGCATTGAGTTTATGTATTCTCCCCATTAGCAAAGGAAATAGCCAATTGGGGTGTTCAGATGCTGCACATCAGTCGGGTGCTCGTAAAGGATCCTGAAATTGGCATGTGACATTCTAAAGATGAAAAATGATCATAAATAATAGGGTTGCTGCTCCAGTTTGGAAAAATACAAATGCAGCAGAAACAAAGTAAAATATCCCTCTTCCTCCCTTCCAAAAACAAAGCCAAAATTCACCGATTCAGTAAATTTCACATTTGACAGGATTATTGCATGAATGACAAACTGACAAGTTTTGTCCCTCTTTACTTGTTCCAGCCTCACATTTGCTTGCTAATTCATGCAAAGTTTTTCTAAGTGCTCCATCCTGGAGGATGTTGGCTCTTCTGTGAAAAGCAGTTTCTCAACCAACCTATTTCCTTCCTCAGACTCAGTGATCCGGCAAAAGAACGAAATGCCACTTGTTTCAGCCCAGGCCAGAGGCTCTGGAAGACTAAAAGCACAACGTCCCCAGCTGGCGTGAACGCTGGCTGCTCGATGGCATTCCAGCATCCCTCTCTTCCTCTGCCACCTCCTTTTATTTCGTACGATTGCACAAGATTCATTCCCGACGCAAAGCAGAAGGGGGCTAAGCAATTAAGTGTGCTTAATTTAGGAGCTACTAACAAATTATTTGCAGGGGAGAACGGGTCTGCAGTGCTTCCCATTGCAGAGGGTTCTCCCTGCCGCTCTCCAAAGGACCGTGGGCTGTTACATTCCCTGCAGTGTACTGAAGGTCCTGCATCCTCTCCGCGGGGTTGGCCCTACCTGTATGGCCCATCAGCACATTCCTGGGTCGATTTGAGGAGAACCACTTGAAAATGGCTGTAGATAGTCAGCGCCCTTCAGGAATGTGCTAAACAAGCGCTCTCCCCTGCTCTCCGCAGCTGCCTGTCTGGAGATCCTGGTTTCCAGCCAGGGCAGTGGGAAACTGTAGTTCTCTTCACCTGATTTGGGTCCTGCCCAACTGCCCAAATTTACAGACATGAACCAAAGAAAACATGGACCTGCACTCGCCACAAAGCCAAAGACTGACCGTCAAAATCAGGCCATCGCAGATGTGTGGACCGATGTCTAATGGCTCACCCCTGCTGTGGGCAATCAGAAGCCTTGGTATCTGTTTTGGAGATATCATATCTCTTTCTTATCTTTCTTTTTTTTTAAAAAGAAAACACATGTCTGAGACATAGTCCTGATACCTGCCTGCCTGCGAAAGGTGGATTAGCAATTATATACCCTGCGTGCTGGTCAACTCCTTTCTTCACACATTTGCTCCTCAAGCTTGTGGACTTTTCTTCCAGCACTTACCAGTGACCCTCCTGATTTTACGTTGATTTTTCTCACCCCCCCCCCACCCCGAGCTTTGGCCATCCTGGCTAAGGACACCTTCCCGCTCATGCCGGAGGCTCCTCTGCTCAAGCACTGGGACGGTCCCTGTCACTTTAGACCAGTCAGCACATGGGGAAGGAAGAGAGAGCACAACGCTGTGGTGTGCAGATGGAGTTACCGTGCCTTCATTAATGTGTTGGGGACTTGGATGGACTTACACCATACTAGAGAAGGATCATGGCCATTTATGTACAAAAAACCCTTTAGCTAAGGACTTCCTTGCTGGATTCTTCCAAGAATCTTTTCTGTAAGGGTCACTCCTAAACCAAGCTTTTTTTCTTGGATCTTGCTGTTTCCTTAAAGCACAGCCCCCCCCCTGCTTTTAATGGAACTATGCTCTATTGTATTATTATACTGCGTCTGATTTTGTCTTTTTGGATACTCAGGCACTTCAGTTCGGGGACAGGCTGCCAATACAGAGCTCCTGTTATGCAGTTAATGAGTAATACTTGCTTGAGAATGAAACCCAGGCTGGAGTGCTCTTGACAAAAACCTGGATTAAAGGAGAAGTTTTTCAGCAGCTTGTTAAGTCTTCAATTAATGTCTTTGCATTCTCTGCATCCTCCAGATCAAAGCCCCTCTGATTTGGATGCATCACTTGCCTTTTGCAAGACCCCGATATGGTCTTTCACTCACTAGGTCTAATATTTTCTACTCATTTAGAGAAGAGAAGGGATTGCATAGAAACAATTTGCTAAGATTCTGCCATATTAAAAATCAGCGTTGCATTTCCACCTTTCCCTTCATACTTCTAGTGAAATGTCCAGCTTTGGCCAATAGAAATTCCAGATTCCAGTGTGTTAATGGCAATATTTATTTAGTTATCTGTGTCAGCCTTTGTTTTTCTAACCTTGTCTTGATCATTAACATCCCATAGCTAATGAAGTTGTTCAAAATATTTTGTGATATCAGACAAAGCCAGGTACATAACAGCTTGATCAATACCTTTCAGTGATAATTTTACTCCAAACCTGTGTTTTGAACACGAACCTTCAAAATATTTTATTGGCCAAGACAAACGGTGTCTGTGCACAGTTATGTTTTTACAGTATTTTAATTCCAGTGAATCAGTACAGTAAATATTGATACACTGTTTTGCCTTCGGTATTTTTGGACTTCTGTCAAATTAATTAAATAGTAAATAGCAGAGTGGATATCCCAGCACACTGTCCTATTAAATGCTGAGCAAGATTAGAATGTCTGATAAAAAGGTCTTTATGCTACTGCAAATAAAGGAAGGACACGGTGCTATACCAGCCTTTGTTGGCATTTCCCATGTGGTTTTCTGAAGTGAACATTTACTTTGTGTTCTTTAACAGATGAGAAAGCTTCGCTGCTGTGCCTGCTTGCAGCATACTTTTATAATTATCTTTCCATCCTCAGTGTTTATTTTCTCCTTTTTCACTGTGATTCCTCCAATTTACAGGTTGGTTGGTTTTTTTTTTTTTCTTCTTCTTCTTGCAGAACTGCAAGAGACACCCGTAGGTTGCTAACCTCCATCTGTGATGGTGTCTGCAGAGTTTGCAGCTGCTATTTATCTGCCTGCACGCGGATCACCTCGCATTTCTCCGGGAGAACTTCAACCGCACGTAGAGGGAGCTGTCCTATTATCCTTATTATTGTCCGTACCCTATTAAAACCTTTTATGTCGACACGCAGAGAACATCAAGCAGAGGTGATTTCTCTAGATGCTGCCTATCTCCCTCACGGTCCTCTTGTGCTGGCCAAGCCACAGGTATGAGTTTGCTTCGGAGGCCAAGTTAGGCAACGCGTGTGCTTCCTCCCGGGCGGCAGCGCCGTGGCTGGGAACAAGCAAACACAGCAGAGCCCCGACAGCCGGGAAAAGCTGCTGCTGCCACAACCATTCTGGCCATCAAGACAGCAAAACATGTTGTCTGCAGCATTTTGCTTACTCAGCATCGGTGCTGGCCGGCCAGCAAACCCTGCCGGCTGTTACAGTAGAAGTTTATGCTCTCCGATCTATTTATCGACTGCATTCCTGACCCTGCAGGCATCTGCTTTAACAAAGGCATGTGACCAAGGAAGCAATCGAAATCCATCGTATTATATAGTTTGGTTTTCAAAGCTGAGGACCTGGGTACCTCCATTTCTCTTTTGCGTTTATCGGTCCATGTCTTCTGTGCTTATCTCTTGTATTGATTGGCTTGAGAGCTTACAAAATTCCAGCTCTGGCTTTGCCTCCCTGAATTCACAAACTCTGAAGATTTAAGCATTTTGGTGCCAGGTTTCTGCAAACTTGCTTTTTTTTCAGTACGTATAGCTTGAAGATTCAGTATGATTCAGCTTTTAGTGCAACTTGCAAGCAAACCTGAATCCATATCGATACTGAAGAATGGACTGGCTTTTAGTGACAGATACTTAAGCTCACGTTCATCACATCACAACATTCCCAAGTAAATTTTGTTCATAAAAACAGATTGAAAACCTGACCCAGATAGACTTCACGAGAAAGTTTGTTGTCACCAGGAACTGAAAACAAATCTCATGGAATATGAAAAAGACCTTTAAATAGACGGGAGTCTGTTGGGAGTCTGTATCAGTAGAGGTTTGGAGAATTACATCCCAGTATCCCAGATTATCCAATTGCCATGGAGGATGGGATAACTGGAAGGCAATTTGCTTTGTAGAAATGTTACAATAACTTTCATATAGGCGTGTAACAGGACATATACCCTAGTGGATCCAGGACTCACACAGTAGTTCTCCTTAGGAGACACAGTTTGCTTGTAAGCTTTGGGTATGATCCTCTACAAAATCCTGCAGATCTTAACCCCCCCCGAATTCCTCCTGGTCTAAAAGAGAAGCCTGCGATCCGAATCCGAGAGACGTCTCCCCTTGCACGCAGGAGCTTCTTCCCCATTGTTCAGCGTGCGCAAGGCAAATACTTTTGCAGAACCTGTTTGAACACGCATGTTTTTTCAGAAGGGAACATAAAGCGATCTGACACGGTCTTGTTATTTTCTTTTGGAACACTGGATCGGTCTGTACTCTTTTTTTTTTTTTTTTTTTTTTGGTGTCTTTTCCTCTCTTTCTTTTCCCACGTGAACTAATTCAGGAGAGAGCGAGAGAAGTCCTTCAGGAGAAGGAGGCACAGTGTGCGCTGGAATGACCTTGGGGATTTTGCCTCTGTCATTGCCCTCACCAACTCTTGATAAACAGCAAGTGAAATGGATTTACGAGCTTGCAGAAATCATTTCATTTTTCTCTTATTTTATCAGCACAGATGGAAAGCAGGGCTGTATCTAATCTCAGTCCAGAATCAGCCGGAGTTGGACTGATAGGGTATAAAGACAGCAAAAGCAGCAGACTTATAAATTTACTGAGCTGTGGCTTGTGCTGTGTGAGCTAGTAAGACAGAGCTTTTCAGTAGTTTATGCTTAAGGAAGATAGAGATACAAAGATATTTATTCTGACATTCCATTTCTTTAAAATACTCCCTAGTCCCGTACCAGATGCTACATTTCCTGACATTTCTAACTTAATGCTTGCTCTAAAATCTTTCCTGGAAACACAATCTAACAGGGCCAAATCCCAGGGCTCTTCCTCAGTCAAGGTACATGGGTGTGAGTGTGTCAACATCTCGCTACCGGCCCTGTTCAATAGGATTCATCCAGATGTTTATTCCGCAGACACCTTTTAACCTTCTCCCCACTCTTCTTATTTTTTTTCCCTGCCCCCTGAGTTCTTTCTGCAGCATTTGAAAAATTAGAAAAGTTCAGTGAGCCCACCTTAGTGCTTTGCAGGCAGCCAACTGCCCTTCTACACCACCGCCCAGGTATGTGTCCCACCGCGTTTGGCAGCGCTTGCTGCAAAAAGGAGCTGTTAAGACTGGTCGAGGACCAGGACTGAATTGCCCTCTTACCTTAGACCGTGGTTCCTGTGATTCGGGGTTAAGTGGAGGGGGATGTCAAGCATTTTAGGAGTAAATTGTTAAGTTATACATTTTGTCTTTGAACAGGGTGACGAGCTGCTGCAGAGCATTCCAATGAAAATATTAAGGGGACACTTAGGGTAACGCGTAGCTTCTACATACGTAGAATTAGTCCAATGTCTCCACGATGTAACCAACGTCTCCTAAAAGCAAGGGCTTGTCTGACACATTTCTGTGTGGATGAAGAATCGAGAATCATGTGCAGTAAAGAGAAATGTGTAAAAGTAGCAAGAAAGGTCATTACTTCTGGGGAAAAAGAAAGCCTCGCTGGATTAACTAGCAAACTGTTGAAGCCCTAACAAATCAGTTCTACATCTACACCCGTCAATTTTGTATTCATTGCTAAAGGGTTTGTTTGAAAATTAGTAAATAATCACCCCTATGATTTTTGTAGCGAGGTTGCTAATGTGGGGCTCTGGGAAAACATTCCAGCCTTTGCCTTCTAGACACATGGATTTAAGTCTAGGGTTAACATGCGTTGGAAATGAATACTGTGACTTGTTCGCTTGCTGCTTGAAAACACCAATTAAAAAAACCAAACCCCCACAAACAATCTGTGCAGCTGATGGTCTTTGCATGGCCTGGATGCTATTAATCCAAATTCCGGTAAGATGCAAAAATAAAAAAGGTGCAGCCGCGTATCCAGCCAGGAAGGAACACGGAGGGTGTTGCATGGGGGGGGAACTCTTCAGTCTCTCTGCCTGCTGCAGACTCAGGCATTCGTCGGGTCCGGCGAGCGTTACACCACCAGGCATCGCGTTTCAGCTGCTGGTGAAACAAAGGTGATGTGGGAGATCTGGGGTCCTTTCCTGGCTCTACAGCACTCTTGGATGACTTTAAAACAAAACAGCTGAGACGGAGAACAGAGGCTCTCCGGAGTCTGGCATCCTCAGCCTCTTTTAAGCCATTAGACTGTAGGAGCTCTAGTACTCTTGCAATTCAAATAATACCGGCACATTAACTTGCAAACAAAGCTTTCTGATGCTGAGGTTAAACTAACTTCCTCTCAGAAGCTTTAAAGTTTCACCTCCTCTTAAAACAAAAACACATCACGTAAGGGCTTGAGAGTTTTTGGTAAAAGCTGCCGTGTTTTTCTTCTTTTTTCACTTGGTTGTATTTAGAAGAAGAGATGCTTCCTAACAAAGATCAGCTAACAGGTGTCAGAAAGTTTCAAGCTAGAAAAATACAAGTTGAAGAAGTGCGTGTGGGCCCTCACATGAGTGAGTTTGTCCTTCCTGTAATACCTAACGTCCTCATTGTTTGGTGTATAAAATAATTTTTCTCTATAAATATATACAATACGCTTTTTTTTTTCTCTCCAAAGAGCTCCAATTACTATACTATCTCTCCAAGGCTATGGTGAATGTTGCTGTTCCTGTTAGGAAGCGTTCTCCTTACGTGGCTCTGAGTCAGATTTCTCTTGCCTGTTCTAGTTCCTTTCTGGCTTTGGAGCAGCAGGTAGGAGCCAAATATCCAGCGGATCTCTCCATCTGATAGTCAGTGGGACGTTACGGGGGGAGGAAATATCGACAATAGGACGTGGTGCAGTCGGGGCCGGTGGTGTGATGTTAAATGAATGTCAGTTGTTGCCGGAGGCGTTAGGAGGTTGTACATTGGGCCTGATCGTACCTGAACTCACGCTGTTGTAGAATAGCAGTATTTTATTGCAACAGGACTGGAGAGCCTTCAGGCTAACAGCTTACAAATGGCTGTTGGCTGGGTCGGCGCGCGTTCTGGCTTTCAGTGCGAAAGCCCTGCATCCGTACATGCTGCTGCTTCGGTCAATGGTGGCGCTTTGGTTTTTCAGGTTGATCCACCCCCGTGGAGATGTTGTGCTGCTGCAGAGTCAGCAAAAACCAGATCCGGCATGAAACCAGCCCAAGAGCCACAGAATCAGAGCTGGCATATTGGGTATTTTCCCTCTTTTTCTGCCTTTCGTCTACCAGCAATGGGTTGCAAGGGGAAACTACCTTGGTTGTGAGCTTTGTCATACAAATAAAGAAAAAGAGATTGTAGTGAATGGTAAAGTATAGTGCCATAGTTTTGCTCCACATTGTGCCTTTATCCTCATTTCTCTTCTCGCTGCTGGATCCAGCATCAAACTGCCTTCATCAGACAGATATTGAATGTAAATCTGGAACAACCCCGGTCCCCAAGGAGCCCAGTGGGAACTTCGCCTCCTTTCTAGCAGCTTCTCACCCCTAATGCGATATTTGGGGAATATTCATTTTCATGCTTTCCCTTTCAATAACCACAATTTTTTTCACTACCTGTCAGCAAAAGCACATAGCGCTCATTTCTGATCTAAATTTCAGACATCTCGCCTTAAGACCTGAGGATTACATCAGCAATTAGAGCTTTAGAGACCTTTTGTCTTAAGTGATTATTACTGCAGAGTTTATTCTAAAACTTTATCTAGCCTTACCCAGCCCATATACATCTGGACTGCATTCCAGGAATGCCATTCCTTCTCCATTGTTTCTCTTGTGTTTTTATGTAACTATTCGAATCCAGAGATGCACTCACTTTTACATTGTAGACATGGTTTTAACTGGCACAGCAAACATTTTCCTACACTTATCTTTAAAAAAATATATGTAAGAGATAATCTAATCTTAAATTTAAAGTTTAACACAAATACAGGGAGAGATGACAACTTGTGAAACTATTTCTCTCTAAGACATGCTAACACGGGTGATAGGACAGAGTACACGTTATTTCTCAAATGGGGAAAAATGAATATTTAAGACCTACTTAGAAAGTTCTGCATTGCTGTTGACAGCAGTATTGTGTCTGAGGATGATCAAATAGAGCCCATTGAATAATTCATTAAGTGCATTTTGCAAAACGGTTCAAAATGTTTGTTTAAATTATTTATCCAGTTCTATGTGGTAAAACTCAGAGGAACGAGCCCCCGCCTAAAATGCTGCAAATGTTTTACCGTATTTCCAAAACAGAGCAACCTTCCTATAACAACTATAATAGCCTGATGCTATTTAACTTGCCTTTTGCAGAGAACCTGATACTGAAATGAAACGTGATCTACCACCACCATTTATCATGCATGTCTCTGAAATGGCCACTTGGCCCAACGCAGGGATGTAAATGGGTTGTGGGAAGGTCTGGGTTAGCACATCCAGCGCTCTAAGGGAGGGAGGGAGGGAGGGAGGGCGGGAGCTTCAGGCAGAAGCTGCATTATCCCAGCGGTGCTCTCCATCGGGCAGTGACTGATGAGGGCAATGGGCACAGAGGTCTGTTCTTCAACTCCGACTTTGCCCGTGACCTTGGCCAGTCGCCTAGACCTATGCGCTCAAAAACATTGAGTAATCTGGAGCACCCGAAAGGGTTCAGGCCTGATTTCCGATAGGTGTAACAACAACCCCCCGTGTGGACTGGCAGATACTCAACAGATGCACAAAAAAAAAAAGAGGTTCCGATTTCAGAGGTCCCCTCTCCCCACCCCCTCGTTGCACTTCCCTAATTTTCTGGTGATGCCTGGTGCATTTTCAGAGAGCTAAGACCTTAAATGCAAAAAAACGGCACACATTTTCTGCATGTAAGCCTTCAGTAACAGAATAGGGAAGAACAGCATTAAAACATGACCGTAGGTCCACAGTTAAAAAACGCAAAATGCACCTAAAACAATTCCTCCCCCCCCTTGTGTATTGATATGACTTGAACTAAAAATTTATTAAAATACAGATAAGTACATTTGACTTGTCAACATGATGGTCTGATTACCCCCATCTGACAGATCCCGTCTCAGTCTGGCAGAAGTTTTCATTTGCCATCACCAAGAAAAAAATAACTCCCAGAAAACTGAGTCAAACTGATTGCAAAGTGGATATTAACAGGGACACAGTGCTTATTTAAATCCTTTTAAAATACCAGTGGATGTTCTTGCAAGTGAAAGAGAGGGCTATAAATATTTGCTGCAGAAAGAAACCAAAATAAAAATTAAATGCTTGAAATGCAGCAAGCTCTTCAATTACATAATGAGCACCATCTTTGCAATGGGTAATTCTGAAGGGTGATTTTTTTCCCTCTTGGTCCCCTTTTTTCAGTTTCAGAATATCCCTGTATTGTATTATATTCTCTTTCCTTCTGTCCTATATTGTATTATATTCTCCTTCCTATATGGCTACCAGAGTGTACGTCTCATTAATTCAAGAAAGCTCTGTAAACTGCGTGCGTTGGCATGAATAGCTTTCCAGAGGTATTTAGTCCAATAGAGTGGTAGGAACGTTACAAATAATGATTAGTCAGCGTGCTGCCATCTATAAACAGCCTAGCTTAACTTTTTCCTTTGAGTTGTTACTTTAATATTTATCTTCATGAGAATTTAATTAGCATGAGCTCCACTCAGAAAGGGTTGCAAGCCTATCCTTCCCATAGGGCAGGACGAGCATCAGATTGTGCAGTCAAAAATACTCATATTTTATTCAATTTCTATGCAGCTAAATAGCTTGCAAGAGAAATGTAGAAAAGGTTACATCTTCAGAACTTAAGTACTCATGGTCAGACTCATGCTGTTTGTCTGACCAGTTTTCCTGCTGGTTCTGCCTATAAATGTCTCCCAGCTTAACTTCTTTTGAATAATTGTCTAACTACTCAAATACCCAATACTGGCTCCAATACTGGTGGTACGCACACCAACAGGGGGTAGGAGATATTCTTCCAGGTAAAGACTGCAATTTATTCTCCGCCCCGGCAGCAGACCAGCCTTCCTGCAGCTCCTTCGGCAGGGCTGAAAGCCAGCACGGGGCAGTGGCTTTCCCAGTCTCACAGCCTCGGGTGCCGAGGATGAGGAGGTCCCGTGTGCCTCACTGCACCGCTGCCCAGCAAGGAAGGGAAACCGCACCCCTCTGCCAAAATCTGCTGTGCTTCGGGCTCAGGCAGGACAATCTGGAAGCACCTCGTACCCAGGTGTCCCCTCTGTAACCGCATGGGCCAGTTCTGCTCTGTGGGATTAAACAGGGAAGAATTTGATTCTTTCCTTCGTACTAAAATTCCCAGGCTATATCCGCACGGCAGAGTAGCTCTATATTCCCACTGTCCTCCTGCTCACTTCAACAGTATAGTGGAACAATTTATAAGTACTACACTGCTATGAAGAATCTATGTAACGCCTTTAGGAGAGCAATACCATAATTTTTGCTTAAAATTCCTTAAAGATCAATTAATTTCTGACTTGCCCTTCAAAGCTATGTGAACTGGATCTATAGTATTTTGCTACAGGATATTTTCCCATGCTCATTTGTTTCTTGTCTTACTTACACAGAGGCACAGAAAACAGGCTGGAAGGGACCTCAAGAGGTCATCTAGTTCATCCCTCTGCCCCAGGGGAAGATTATTTGTCCTCTGTGCTCTGCTAGCAGTTTAAAAACCTTCAATAAATGGGAACATCGCAGCTTCTTTAGGCAATCTCTTCCAGTGCCAGTTATGATTACCACTGGAAAGTTTTCCTAATGCCTAACCAGGATGTCCCTTGCTGTAACTCCTGAACATTTCTTCTTGTCCCGTCCATAATGGAAAAGGACAAGAATTTGTGTCTTCCCTCCCTATAGCCCTCACATACTTGAAGACTTTCTGTCTCCTTCTCTAGACTAAACAATCCTCAAACTTCAGTGGTCCTTGTTTTCAAGACCTTTGGTCATCCCTGCTGTCCTCTGGACTCTCGCCAACGGCCCACATCTTTCTTAAACTGCAGTGCTAAAATAGGAAGAAATCTCCCAGCTGAGGCCTTCCCAGCACGATGTGGATGGAAATGATTTTGTGTGTGTGCGTGTTAGAGACAAGACTCCTGGGTATTACATCTCAGGAGTGCATTTGTGCATTTGTTGTAACAACACGGACATTCCTGACCCATGTTTAACTTGTGATATGCTATAAACCTCAGGTCCTCGTACGCAGAACTGGTATGTCAATGGTCAGTCACATCCTGTATTTGTGCAATCAATTATTTATAACTAATTGCAGAAAATTCTATTTGTTCTTATTGACTTTCATCCTTTCTCGGCCATTTCCCCCCTCTGTAAGATCATTATGAATTTTCAGCGTATTGCAGACCTTCTAGCTTGATGCCATTTCCAGATTTAATAAGCATATTATTTAGTCAATTGTATGAGTTACTATTTAAAGCGCCAGACCAGTAACAGGCTTTTAGAATATCCTAACCCTTACACTTCTCTTACAAGAGTAATCTGTAGATAGGTCTTCCTGAGAACAGTTTTTCACACTTTGTGTTCCCATCTTGCATAAGTTTATTTTCAATCTGTTTGTCAAACTTGCTGATAAGAATACCATGAGACACTGTCAAAATTTCACTTAAGTCAAAGTATATCTCCAAACAGTCTGGAAGATTTAAATCTTTTTTTTTTTCTAATGTTTCTGTAGGACACATGATCATTTTTGGCCCCAGAATTGGTCTTCTGAACTCAGACCAAAAGCCCTGTCCCCAGGGTGATGACTCCGCCAAGCTGCACAAAAATGCACTTAGTTATAATTCTGCTGCAATATTAACATTTTAAATCCACACATTTAATAGAACTGTCATTAATGTGTCCTTCCTGAAGGTAAGTCATTTGCTTCATTAAGGCTATCATTGAAATACTAAAATAAGCCCTCCGTTCCCTCCTTCCTCAACATGGTCAAATGTAAGGGGTCAATTCATGGCTGTCCAGGAGTGCTAGAAACCCTCTCCGGCGTGAGCTCCTACATATCGCAAGGTCCAGAGGGACATGGACACGTGAGTTTAGGGGGAAGCTCTGCTGATCCATAGCAGCTGAAAAATATAAAGGTGAAAGCCACCTCACAGCCAGCCTCCCAGCTGAAGAGATTAATTGCACTCAGTGAGACTTATTTGATTACTTGGTCCCATGAGTAATAATGGGTTTCCTGAAGACTAAAGAGAGTAATACAGAAAAGTCAGAAAGAAATATGGGGAGATATTAAAAGGTAACTATGAAAGGGAGGAAAATATATATGAAACCACAAGGCATGTAATTAACTTAGCATGGGACTAGATTTGTTTGCTTAATTATTCCATGCAGCTTCATAAAGCTCTGAAGGAAGTTCGTAAGTGGCTTAAAAATCCAGAATTCACTTTAACAAAAGGTCATTAAATTTGTGAATGAAAACCCTGGTCTTCTTAAGGTCAATGAATCCTCTTGGTTCATTCATACTGGGATCTCTCCTTACACTGAGTGTGGAGTCCTTGACACTTTGGGAAGTATTCACGTGTCTTAATTTAGGACTTCAAGCTTAGGTATCCTGAATTGCTCTCTGGAGGCTGCATTGACACTATAGGGAGCTTGGCCTTGAGTTAGACCTAAAGTTAGAATGTGTCAATGCTCTCTTCTGTGTGTACAAATCTTCAAAGAAAAATATTCTGCAACAGACCAATGCCTCTGTGAGATTATGCATTCCACAGTGAGGTGACACTGTAAACAGGAAATCAGGGAGGCAACTTATATTTCCATAGATATGGTAAATGTCAAATGCCTTGTAAAAGGTGTTACACATAACTTTGTTACTTCTGGGGAAAGTAAAATTCATGGAAAAGCAGCATAATTTGACAAGCCAAAGAACCTAAACAGAGGGTGCGTGTTTTATACAGCTCTGCCAACTGTGTTTTCCACGTGGGAGTCTTCGACTTTCTCTGCAGTCTTGCAGCAGCAGAAGGCCTTACGCGCGGGTGATGCTGCGAGCACTTGGAAGTGCTACTGGTCGGGGGGTCCCTGGTGAAACCAGCCTGCCTGGCCAATGCGGCACTAAATCACGTTGGATCACATCCCTGGGAATCAGACAAAATTAGCGATGCTGCTTAGGATGAGAGCAGAAAGGAACGTAATCTTACGAGCTATCTTGCAGAGAAGACAAGACCTTAAGCAAAGAGAACTGAGGCTGAGTTGAGGGGAAAGCCCTGTGCAGGTGGAGAGACCACAAGCACCCTTGAGGACTCTGACCAAGGAATGCTAAGGAGCCATGAGGAAACTCAGGGCTTGCAGGTGCACTGGGGAGTTCGGATGTTTTGTTAGATCTGCATATTTCTTTTAGTGTCTGGCTCGCAGCAGAATTGCGTTACAAAGCCCAGGTGTTGTGTGCTCCAGGTGTTCCCTGCAGCTGGAGAGGTGAGGCGTCAACCAGGGAGCCTGCAATAGCCCAGACCTGCGAAAGGACGGTGACCGGCACCCGGGGCTGTCCCTGGCCTTGGGGGGCACCTCTGCTGTCGTTCCACCGGATTGGGCCAATCTGGCCCAAACCACGACAACGACTCAACTCCTGCAAAGGGGAATGGAGTCTGTTGCAGAGGTGATGCCAGAGAGACCAACTGGGGACGTCTCTGGAGTCACTGGTTTGCTGGTCTCAACGTGGAAACCATCGGATGCGGATCCAGCCTGCCATTATGAAGTGAGACTGGGCCCTGAAATAATGCATAGGTTAAGAGCAATAAGCAGTGGGTCCCTCCCCACTAATCTCTGTGCAAACACAGGGTGCTAAATCCTTCACAACATCCCTCTTACTCACAGTTAAAAAAAAAAATCGTCTTCCCTCTTACTCCAAGGAGACTGGATGTGCCTCTACGCACACACGCGGGAGATGGGAAGCTCCAAAGGACACGAGATCGGTGCCGCCCGACTGAGCATCGGCACAGCAAGAGACCCATCCTGCTGCCGGCACCGCTGAAACCCGCTGTCAGGGACTGTTCATCCAGAATAATGTCTTGGCAGCGGGCTGACTGTTTTGTCAACACTTCTCCTTGCTGAGGCTGAGGTTACTCAAATCTGGCCTTGCCCCGTTTTTCGTATCAATATCAACCTCTCTATCCTTCCCCTTTCCCTCCTGCCTCCGCCTGGGGTGAATGTGTTCAGGGAACTGGCTGGAAAACCCTGTCTGGGTCATCGGTAGCTGACCAAAGCGGCATCCTGATGATGGCCAGGAATACGTGACGGGCAGGAGGAAGGTTTAGTTTTTCTCACTTGGAAGAAAACTCAGAGTCTTGCTTCAAATCGAAATCACGGTGAATTTTGGCCCCTGACTAGGAGTGCGGGATCAAGTCCTCCGAGAGATGGGGAGTTTGTATTATGTAGTTTAAGGATAAGAAAAAAGAAAAGGGAGAAACAAAAAAAAAAGAATGACAGGCCTAATTCATGCCTTTCCAAAATTATTATTATTTTTCAGCTGGGGAAGGAGGAGACAGGATGTGGTAGAAAAACATTTACAGGAGTTTGGCATGTAAAAACCTGAATGATGGATTAACATCTTATGCCAGATTTTACCTGCCTTTAAGCAGGTAACATTTCTTAAAGCTCAGCAAGCTCCTGCTTGCCTAGAGCTATACTTTTCTTCTCCAGAGGAGTGAAGCCAAAGAACCTTGTGCAGCTTTCATTAGCTCCAACTTTCTCTCAAATGTTTTCCTCTGCGATTTTAATTTCACTTGGGGAAGCACTGGTGCTTGGGAAGGATATATCTAAATGAGGATCCTTTTTTTTCCTACGGGTTTGGTTCTGGGTTTTACTGGTGGGGGGGACCTGAGCTCTCCGGGGTGTGCGGCCGGCGGAGTCGCACGCACACAATCACAAGGCTAAGGGCAGGAGATGGAATGCAGAGGATAAAGCAGAATGTAAATCCATTCAGTGCAGTAATTTAAGGTGTGGGAGGTCTCCTCTTATGCATAGAAAGGTCCTGTCAGTAAACGAAGCAGGAATCTTTGGCCTGCAAAACAGAGCTGCCTTTTGAATCTCTGGTTTCCCCTCTGCATTGTGTGTCTGAAAAAGAAACATAAAGCAGCTCTTTTTCCCCTCCCTGCTTTTGCAAAATGTCTACAAAACAGACCGGGATTGCAAATGGCTACTGTACGTATTGGTGACAGCGTAGCCTTTCCCACTGCATTGGAAGTAAATGGTTCCTTTTCTGCCTTTTTTGGCATGTCCCGTGGTATCTCTCATAGGAATGGAAGTTTATCCTCCATGTCTTGCCTAATTTTCCCCTACATGATTTTAGTTTTCCCACGGTAAGATTAAGCTATTCTATATACCATCAGTCCCATAATAGTCAGTGAACTTTAAGTGAACTCCAACATCTAGACTCAAGTCGTTGCATTATCCTAATAAGTTCATTGGATAGCTGAGTATTTTAATATTAATCTCCCTACTAAATGCTTAAATACACTGCACAGACTTTCATACAAATGTCTCTCTCCTTGGAGCGCAGGGCATCTGAAAAGGCCAACTCTCTCTGAACGTGGCACAAAGTGATTTAGTAATATACCCCGGGAATAAAGTGGAATTTGTCATCTGAACCGAAAATCAAAATGTGAGTAATTCCAGCCTCTGCAGGCCTGGAAAACTGGACCTGGCTGAGCAAGGAGCAGGGTCTGGGCTCCGATGGGGTGGGGGAGTGCAAGCAGCAGGGCTTACACCATGGTTTTAAGGACTTTTCCCTCCCATTCTGCAAACCATTTATTTGGCATCCTTTCTTTTTCATTCTATGAGCAGATGTTGGTGTCTTCTGTTTCCTAAAAAAAATAATAAATTGTTTCCCAATTCAGTAAAAAGCCCAAATACAGGAGAGTCTTCTTGTGTTTTACCGCTTAGGCCCTTTCTTCTGGGGGTGCGGCAGCTCCGTGCTGCTGAGCCTCTCCACCAACACGACTCTGCAGACAAGGTCCCTTTATGAGTTGGCTTGTGTGAGAAGGGAAGAGTTTATCTCGGTGTTTCCCTTTGGTGAACAGGACAGTTTCTCACCCCCCCTCCATCACTTGTGCCTTCTCTTCCTGCCCTTCAGTCCAGATGGAGGGAGGCAACAGGTGGAAATATGTAGAACTTAACCCCGGTTCTCCCGTATCGCCTTCGTGGGCTCATTGCAGAAAGGATGGTTTGAGACACGACCTTTTCTGTCACCTTGACCCAGGGTAAATGTTTGCACGAGAGCTGAATGAGTGGCTCTGGAGGGGCAGCAGTGCCGTTTGGCTGCCCGCTCCGCGTGGGGAGCTCCAGCAGCGCGCGCTCCTCTGCCGACACGGCTGGGCACGCGCCCAGCACTCCCTGTTAACAAGCCGGTTGGAAATTAAGGTCCTTCGTCCTGCCGTTAGAAACCTCCAGTGTGGGCTCCAGTACCTTTTATCCAGCTACGTAAAGAGCACGGTCTCCGCAAATGTGAAAGGTTACCTTTCAGCCGGCCGAGGAGTGGTATTACTTTATAAATATTTTGGAAAAGCCCAAAACTTAGATAAAGGTCCAGAAAGCTATTTGGGCCTGATCCAAGATCCGTTTAAGCCAATGGGATTTTTTTGGTATTGGTTTCAATGGGCTTTGGATCTGGTCGTCCGCAACAGCTACTACAAAGCAGCTCGTGAATGGAAGTTGGGTGAAGAATTTCCTGCCTGCCCCGTTTTGGTGAAGCGGCAGAGGAGGAGGGGGAATGCTGCTTTTAAAGAGATAACCACATTAAAACCCATTTGGCTTCAGATGAAAGACAGCACAAGCCTATCGTTTTAAGTATGTGCAGGACTTAGCAATTGCATTGAAACATTGGCAGGAGCTGAACTCGCACAAGATGACAAAAATATCTTCACCACTAAAACACAATTTAAAAAGATACAGTGCAAGAAGGTAAAAGAGGTTAGGCAGCAGAATTCTGGAAAACATGGTAATTCTTCCTGGAATTAAAGAATATATCTGTGGACATTTTAGTTAAAGAAGACTGTTTATGCTTGTTCTTGGATGGAATAAAGAAGTTTAACTCCTTCAGCTCCCACAGGATATGGGCTTGTGATGGTTTGTGATGATGAGCACCAATATCTGGCACTTGGTTCATGTGTGTTTCTTGCCCGATGATTCCTCATGTGAAACTCTTGACCTACCCTCGTAGTAACTCATTTTATGTAGTCTAGAAAGAAGAAATAAGCCATGGGAGAGTCTATATTTTCCATTGGAAACAACAATAAAATTGGTCAAGACAGCATAGGTGTTCTCGCCATTATCTACCTGAAGGAAGGTGTAATTTCCCTAGCTCCCTGCATCTCCATGTCACCAGCCCATACATAACCATCCTCTAAAAAGTCCTGCCAAGTTTGGGTCTCATTAAAGCTTGGCCTGGGCTTGGTGGAAGTTTAAACCTTTTGAGTGAACACTGGTCCAGTTTGAAAAAAATATCCTACTTGTTGGTAGAGTTGCACCAAAAAAATCCTTGCGGCACAGACTGGACTTTATTGCGCACAGAGCTTTGGCAATTTTATTCTAGTGGAAGCTTTTTGGTGGTTTAGTTCAATCCCTCTGCTTCGATTACTGGCTTGAGCCAATTAGAACTGCAGAGGTCTGGTTTATGCCCATGGGGAGTCAAGGGATGGGAGTATTTCTCTGGAGAAGAGTCTTTCTGCGCCGCAGTGTAAATAAACATGAGCAGAAGTAGGACAGATGTCAGATAAAAAATATGCCACATCCTCACAGCTCCAGATCGTGAACATTAGAGCAGTGCAACCACAGCTTTTGTTATACTGGAACAAGAAGATATAAGGATGCTTACGAGTTCGAGTTAATCTTAGAAACTCTGAATGACATCATCTTGAACATCCTATCAGATTTGGCTCTTCCACCATTGCTCCTGCTCCGTCTCCAGGCAGCCGTGCTGGGGCGAGTGTCCCGGTGCCACGTGCCACCACTGCCCCGTGTCGCCTACCGGGCGAGGGCTGAATTGCACAAGAGCGCATTGTTCCTCCTTTCCTGTAACGGGGTCCAGGAGGAAGGGGAGGAAGTGACTAACGTGGCTCAGTGCACTCCAGCTAAAAGCTAAAGAGCATAATAAGCCAAGAATTGCCATTTTGGGTAGTTCCAGCTCTCACAGGCCATATAGAGCCATATCCTGTTCCTGACGGCGGGCAGAGGCTTATGAGGGACTAGAAGCAGGATGGCTTTATGGAGATGTGTCCCCCTGGATATTCTCCCGTGTGCAGCAGCAACTGGGACATCCTGAGCTGGAGGGTGCTGAGGCTCTCGTTCAGGTCCCCGTGAGCGCAGGGCTAGCAAAACCCGTGAGGAAATCTGCATAAGGTGCATTGTTCTACTCGGGCTGGAACAGGAAAGCCAACAACTTTCCTGGAATTAAAATATAAATGAACGCATTGCTTATAAAAAATACTTCTGAGATAAGTCATTTGTAAAGCATAGAGAAGCTTATGGCATATAAGGCAATCTGTACTGAGGCAGCTGTGAGAAATGCAATTAGCTAATTGGCAATGTTTCTCTTAATTGCTACTTTAGTAAGAAAGCGATACCAGTTAGAAAGGACGCAGAGCTTGGCTGAGAACAAACTGGATCATCCCCAAGAGAGTTATTTAGGGTAGGAAGTGGGAGTTCCTCCGTCTCTAGTGTCATTATATGTTGAGAGCGAAGCCTATTACAAACCACCGCAGAGCGACGCTGATCCTCCGCTCTTGCCGTGCCGCCTGGGGAAGGGACCAGCGGCTGGGCACAGGGGTAAGGCACGTTATCCGCCTCCGGAGGTACAAGCCAGGAGAAGCCAAGGAGAAAACATCCAGAACTCAGACAGCAGAAGATGTTTTTAATCCAGATTTAACCTAGATTTCCTTCTATCTGGGAATATTCTTGCCTTCGGCAAGCGTGCCATTCCCAGTGTCTGTCTATCCCCCAGACTCCGTAGCTCAGACTACACACCTAAATTGGGAAGTGGTATTGAAGTGTTCCTTGCAATAATTCACTGGGGAGGTTTCTGTGCGGTAGGCATCAAAAGGAAACATTCAAAGGCACCAACAGGAAGATAGCTGAACTCTAGGCCATTTTATTGCTTGTAAAACTTTATTGGAGGTAGAAAGAGCAGGGATAGATAATGCTTTCACTGTGAAATCATAGAGCATTATCTTAGTCAAAAGAAAAATGAGTTCACTTCTCCAAGATTAACACTTGGTACCAGCTGGAGCAGTATCTAGCACCTCAAGAGGATACCATTACTTTTATTTTTTAGTTAAAGAATTCCCTTTTAAGTAGTGTCTTCTGGAATTTACAGACCACCTATGTCTGGAATGCTTGCACAGAAGTTATAAATAAAATTATTTGCTAAAAATATTTCCCAGTACAAACAGACTGGGTTTACCAATCTAAACATACTATATGTATTCACACATATTTCAAACTGGTTACTGTGGCTCTTTTAACATTTGCTTGCAAGATAACATGGCCTGAGTACATCGCGTATTTCTAACTTTTTCTTAGTGTGGAGTGATGGTTAAAAACTAGGACACTAATGAAATAATGAGTTTTAATCCTCCTTTCACTTATTTATCCGCAAACTCATCTAAGCACCTTATACTCATGAATAGATTTTAGCCAGCCAAGAGTGCCACGAGAGGGGGCAGTTATTTTATAGGTGGGGAAAACCCAAACGGGGCAGACGAGGAATGCAGGGGCTTCAAGGGAATTCAAGTTCCCGTAGCCGCAGCCCCGAGTGCCTTACAGAACGTGTCATGTCTATTGCAGCCCTGGAAGAACTGATCGCACCAGAGTTACTTACTGCTGCTGATATCTAAAACCAGGCAAAGACGCTTTATTGGAGGAATCTACGTTTAATTGGATATGACCCACGTGGTTTTTCAAAGTAGAGAGCTGAAAATGGAGAGCTAAGGAAAAGCAGAGTGGCAAATATGGATTTTTTTTTCACAAAAGAATGCCACACATGATTTCCTTAATTTACTGAAACTGGTTACATGGCATACCAAATTAATTCGCATGGTTTTGTGAGCAACTATTCGTTCTTTTTAAATAGGAAAAATTTACAATGTTCAGATGAGTTTCCTTTTGAAACTTGCTAAGTTGAAATTGTTGGAGAGATAATAGTACATGTACAAAGTCATGTTTTTTCCTTTTTCATTGATTTTCCTCTTTGTCCTGCCTTGCTTAAGCCTGTATCTCCAACCTTGCAGGGGCTTTAAGATGCAGCATTGGTCTTGCTTAGGGGAAGCTCCGCTGGCTAAAGATGGGACCACGTATAGCCATGATCAATTAGAAGAGAAAAGCTTAAAAATAGTTCCACAGTACACTGTGGTAACGTGCTCAAGCTTTGCACAGACTCCCTGGTCCACAAGGTGTGTGGTCATCTCCGACTCACTGCATGGTTTCCATCCCATATCCCCACGTTTTTAACCCAACCACCATACTACGCATCTGCTAAATGGAGTCCATGAGATGCCGGCCCTGGAGTGCATTACTTCCCTAAATGGGAATATTTTCAGCCAATATTTTTTGTCTTTTTCCCCCTCACTAAGCAATGATCTTTAAAAAAATACCTCTGATTTTATTTGCCTTGCACATACAATAAAACAGCCAAATATTTATTTATTTCTGGTCAAAGCAGTGGACACCCGAGGCAATGCAGCTTTGTTAGTTTTCCCCAGCTGAGGATCTGGCTTGATGCAATCACATTATACATGCCAATAATACTGAAAGGTAACCAGCTGTTTTATTCCAACCACTATGTTGTTTGGGGTTGGGGTTTTTTTTTCATTTTTTTTTTCCTGAAGGAATTTTGCAATATGTCATTTGTAAAAATTACTTTTATATGTAATTAGTATAGCAATGAATATTTTCTGAACTGTAACTCTTCCTCTAATTTCGATTTTCTAGGCAAGTCTAGCCAAGTCATAGCAAAGAACGCAACATCAGAAGAACATTATTGCAACAAAGCTGGAACCAATGTCAATAAAATAATGCCAGTATCGTTTGTTAGAAGGAGAAATGCATAGGAATTTCCTCCAAAATCTTGAAAAAAAATATTTGTAAGAAACCAGAGGACCCAAAATTAACTTTAAACATTTTTATAGAGGAAACACTCCATACTCTTTTTATACTGAAAACATTATCAGTTTAAGAAATCTGAGTCAGTTCCTTATATGAATAAAATTTATTCAGCATACACAGCATGTCTTACTGCAGAGGAAAATGATCCTTAATACATCACATGTTAGTTTTCATTTGGAAGGAGACAAAAGAAGTTGGTGGCAAAGCACATATATTGTAGTAATGCGCACACACAGCTCCACTGTATGTACTCTGAAGGGCAACAGTTTCTCTGATTTATGCAGCAAGTTCACTGGTCTGGTCTCTGGACAAGAAAACAAACAAAACGTGCTGTGTTTCAGAAGTAACGTAGATCTCGTAGACCATGATAGAAAAGCAGCTGCTAACTCCAGACAGCAAAAAGTGTGTGAGATGCATGAGCACTGCCTGGCGGGACACTGCCCAGGGAAGTGGTGGAGTCGCCATCCCTGGAGGTATTTAAAAGCCAGGCAGACGTGGTGCTGAGGGACATGGTTTAGGGGTGGGTTTGGCAGTGTTGGGTTGATGGTTGGACTCGATGATCTTAAGGGTCCCTTCCAACCTAGACGAGTCTATGATTCTACGACAGCCCCATCTGCAGAGCCAAGTCCAGCCTTGGATAGCCATGACTCACATGGTAGGAGACGACCTGCAGTGGGTCAGATCTAAAGGACCGTCTTGCCCACCATTGTGTCCTGCAAGCACACATGTAGCAAGGGCAGAGCAGGGCATCATCCTTCCTCGGTTCTCCTTCAGGTTTTGGCTGAGCTGTAGCTTTGGGACCGCTGAACGGCAGGCAGCATGCAAACCTTTGTGCTTAACAGCCACCAGTGGACAGATCCTCTGCCAGCTTAATGAATTATTTTTGGTGTCTACAGCCTTCACTGCTTTGTGTGGCACGAGGGACTTGTTTCTGTATTTGATTATTAGTGCAGAGAAACTATGTATATACCGAACTTTTTCGCTGATCCAAGGGAAACAGCTCCTGAGCTGTAATTTGTCTTCCCGTGATTTAAACAGGACACAAGTGGCTCTGAAACAAAACACTGTAAAGACTTCCCTGGACAACATTTTCAAGATGCCTCCAGCTGTGAACATCCAATGACTTACATTTGAAGAGATTAAAATGTGTGTGCTCCTAAAAGCTAAGCCCTGATGTTGCTTCGGATAGGCTCTTGGGCAGGGTGGTCAAATGGCTGAGCTTTGTGTTCGAAAGCCTGGAGGCACGTCTGAAGCTGGAGGTGAAAGGCAGCTCCACGAACCCAAAGCAGGAGTCCACGCATTAGCTAGGACTCGCCTGTACCTTGAAAGATCACATACCTGATGGGATCTATCCCAGTTTCTGATAACCAAGCTCCATTTGATCTCAGCTTTCATTGATATGAGTCTGGCGAACAGAATAGTTCCTTTTCTTCTAGCTATATTTGAAAAAAAAATTTTGAATGATAGGCAAAGATAAGGATAGATACAGAGACAAGATATAAAGATAAAAAAAAAATTATTTTCCAGAATGTTATGAAGTCTTTGGGCATGCAGGGAGCTTCTTTTCCCTTCTGAGTCATTACAATCCATTAAGTCAAGACCTCAGGATCTAAAAGCTGTAAGTAGTTAGGCATTGACCGAAACAAACCATTTTGCTGCTGTGTCTATTGTGTCAGCAACATCCACATTAACGCAGAAGAACCCACCAGAAAAGCTGATATGGTCAATAAGTCATGAACTAAAATACTTTCTTCTTCCATAATTGCTCCTTTATGTTAGGAATTTGCATTTTAATAACTCCCTAATTATTTATTTACTCAGTATGGTCCATGGTATGCAATTTAAGGTGTTTTAACTGCACACTTAATTGACTGTACATAATAGCTATTGGTGAAATACATGTAATTAGGAAGACTATAAAAAGTCTATTATATGTAAGTAATAGTTACTGGTCTATTTCAGGGCTTTTTTTAAGGAAGATTGCAAAAGTAATTAAAAACCTAATCTAATCTAATCACAAGAACTTCTACATTTTTAAGCGTCTTCATTTGCAAAACAGAGGAAAAACAAGATCGTTTTGATCCCCATTTATGTCATCGTGCCTCTTTTCCACAAGCCATTCTGATGGGCTTGGATCGTCAATCTGGAATTTTATCCTTAACTGACTGTCCTTGCTATTGTAGTCTCAATCCAACCTTTTAATACTACCTGAAATGCACTTACTTGTGGTTGAATTAATGATAATTGTGAGCTCCTTGGCATCAGATATATTCCACCTCAGTGCTACTTCAGTGTCTGGAAATTCCAGTTCCTGGCGTCAAGGGGCTCCAGTCACTTCCACAACTTCTAGAAATAGCTGTGACCTGCTTTTTTGCACCATTTCTATCCTTTCAGGCTAACCTGAGCTCCTAGAAACAGAACGCTATTGAAGCATGAGCCTTTTTAGTGCTTACTGCTTGGTAACTTCGTTTTCCCTGTTTAATTACAGGTTTCATGTTTAGATTACGAAGAAGGACATCTTGTAAAGGCACCTTTTCATGTGTGGACAGACCATAAAAATGTAGGTAGGGGCTTCTTTTCCATGGCGGGTGCCCCTGTGGCACTCAGAAATGCCTCACTGCTCTGTTATCAAGCAGACCTGTTTAGGAAAGAAATTAAAAAAAACCTCTGAAGTACAACCAACTCCTACTTGGTTACCTCAGACCAGACACTATTTGGTCGTGTGGGACCAAATGTCAAGCTAGACAAAGAAGACAAGTATACAGTGAGTTAGGCTATTGTGGAGAAAGAGAAGGAATAAAAACAGTGTGGACAATAGTGACATTTCTGTCAGCCCAGTGGGTGCAACACACCCACTTGCTCAGGCTGAAGAACTTGTGGGGTGCAAGTTCTCCTAGTTGGCACGGCTGTTATTAAAATCCACTACAGCATATATGAGCCATTAGCTTTCGTATTGTTAATAACCGCAATTTTGTGAGTCAGTCTAGATGAAAATAGTTTAATTAAAAGTTGCCCTAGTTAGTGTGATTATTGCACCAAATAAAGAGGATAACACATTAATGCTTCTCTGAAGCATACTTCTTTTTCACCTCTCCCCTTCTATTGAAAGATTTAGCATTTGACTGACTGAGTAAATTACTGATTCATTAATTTATGCTTGGGGGATGAGAAAGTTATTTTCAGTAGAATTAAATCTACAACCAACTGATGTAAGAGACTCCTTGCGAGATTCCTCATACTGTAAATCAATCCATTTCTCCCAGGTCAGGGCTTTGGACCACCAGCTAAACATGCTTTTGTACCATGAGGGCTCAAGAATTGTTTATTTTCCTCCCAGAGAGGGTAGATGGTGCTTGTTATAAGTCAGCTGAGGTGAGGAGCTGGGGAGGAGGTCGAATGACTGTACAGGGTACGAAAGCTTACAAAACCCCTTCTTTTACACAGGGCCATGAACCACTTGGCAATGTAAGACCAAGTGTGCAGACAGCCAGGAAGATCCCTACTCCAATTACACTCATTCTTTTAAAAGTTATTTTTTTATATATTTCATGGTATCAGCATCTTCTTATTTAGCTTTACACTATAAGGGTATTCATCATACTAATCCCATTAGGTAGATAATATCCCCACCAGCATTCCTGGGGAGAGCTAATCACCACTCTTATTGTTCCACTCCTTTTGATTGCTTAGGAGACCAGAAGTAGATGGCTCTTCCAGCCAGTAGACTCAGCCACTGAAATTTAAGACCTAATTAGATCCTCACACCTTTGGTTCAAAGCAACTTGGAAGCATTAAACCACTAAGGTACTTAAGCTGGTGACTCACCTAACTCATGCTCTTCCTTTGCAGTGAGAGTTCACCCACAACACAAATACAACGTGAGCAACGGTTCTGCTTATAACAGAGTTGTTACTCGGCCAGGTAAGAGAACAGTTAAAGCACGTAGGGTAGATGGGATCTGTCTAGTTTGGATTTCCTCTCATCTGCAAAAAAATATTGTTTTCATTTTTTCTTTCTGAGAACTTTTCAGGAGAGGACTCCAGAATTTAAAGAGAAACATGAATGCACTTGGAAAAAGGTAGATAAATTTGGGAACCTTTCTGCTCCCACAGACCTCTGTTTACTGGTAACAGCATCCAGCCCCAACACACCGGGAGTACCAGTGAAAGTGTGCTGGTTCGTTAACCAGGTGCCTATTAACATCTCAGTCAAGTCAGTGAAGAAAATACATCTTTCCTTGTTTTCATGTGTGTGACCACAGGGTGATGTGCTCAAAGGTCAGTTGTTTTGAAGTGCACGCATATTTTGTGTAATTTTCCTTTTATTAAATGTACCAATCTATTTAATATAAAAAACAACTGTGTTTTCTTAGGCGCTCTTTACTAGGTTGTGCTGACATGGGAATAGTCCTCATTTTTTGTTTAACACCATTTCTATTCCATTAGTGGCTTTCATAATCTGGTGGTAAAACCATGCAAGAATAAGACTGGCCCTACGTCTAGATCACGTTTTAAATCAGAAAGCCAAAGCGGTCTGCAAGTTGCAAAATAAAAACCTTAATACACATGAAATCCTGAGCAGCTCAAGCAATAAGTCAAGGGGAATTTATTTCAGCAAAGTCCCGAGGAAGGACCTGAGTGAGGGTAAAAATGTCTCTCCAGCTGAGAGCAGAGGTCAGATCTATTCCTGCTGCTGGACTTGCTGGAGGAATTGAGGTCAGCTCCTGAGGGTAAATCCCAGTCATGTCCCAGGAAGGGCAGGGGTTGGGAGGTGAGTGGTGGTGAGTCTGGATTTATGCCTTGGATTCAGCACATGTCCCCAGACTGGGCTGGGAATCTCCTGGAGAGGTGGTTGTGAAGATGTTACAGACTGGTCAGAGAACACCTTCAGCGTCTTGGGGGTTTGGTGTAGTTGTAGCCTGAGGTGAAAAGGGATTAAGTGGTTTGTGCAAGCTCATGCGTGAAATCCCTGCAGGCTTTGAACTTTTTCGTCCCTATCCAGTGAATTTAACTATGAAGCCATCCTCTTCTCTCAGGTAGTCCAGCAGTCACTGCACACATGGGATGCTGGGCTGTTTGCGAAATATTTGCAAGCACTGAAAGGACTGGTGGAAGCATCTTGTAAGCGTGCTGGAAAATTAACATCACATTACTGAAGAAAAGCCAATTTATCAACAAAGTGGACTTTAGAAGGACAAAAAGTCTCCTTGTTTCTTTTCCCTCAACCATTTCTGTGAGTCACTTCAGCTTATCAGGAAAACACCTAATCAGTTAAAGTTTAATGTCCTGTGGTTCATGAAGAAATACAAAAATTTTACAAAAGTTGTTTTAAAAATTGCAAACAAATTCCAACTTTCCCCAAAGTTCAGTTTCCCAATAAGGTCATAGCAGAAGTTTAGTCCTGCATCAAGATTTGTAAAGGCTCCTAAAAGTACTGGGCTAAGGACGAAAATGGTCAGGGGCCGATGGAGAACTTGGGGCAGCTGCTTCACAAACCATTTTGAACCAGAGACTTTTAGAGGGAGGACTGCAGGAGATGGAGTGGGTGGCTTCAGCCCCGGTCTTTCTCTGAAATGGCCTGACAGAGCTGGATTAGCGGTGCAGCTATTAGAGCTTTGTTGTCTTAATGACAATGACGAGAGATAAAATTAAAATTTTGACCACTACCTCAATAAAGCCCCAGTACCTCCCTTCTTGGAGTCTCATGTCTGATATATCTTGAAGGAGGAATCTCTTTAAAGGTCCATCAGTGAAGAACGCTGTGGCACTTCTTGTCATGGCTAGGCTCCATTTTCAAGGCAAGGGAAATTCCAGTGAAACTTCAAGATCCGTCAAGATGGTTTAGCTCTTATTCATCACCCTCATGGCATCCAGGCTTGAAATTCTTAATGTGATTAGTGCTGGGGAAACAATTTTCGTCCTCCTCAGCTTCACTCACAACCCCCAGTAGAGCACAAGACTTGATGATCGAGAAGGGAGGGTTCACCACAAGCTCCCCTATTTATAGCTGTGGTGAAAAGGCAGGGCTCTGTCCTCAGCTTGTGATTTCATGGAACATGAACGTCCGTTGGTTGCATGGCAAACAGAGCCAGAACAATGACATAGATCCACAATAAAAACACTGAAAAGAGAGAGAACACAAAACTTGAGCTATAGTGGCTCACACGCTAGCGATGTACGGTCAGTCAGGAGGAATGCCTGCTAACATTTTAACATTGACGTTCTAAGTAATTCCATTTTTCTGTAAAGTCGCTGGCATCTGGTATGTTATTAAGTAACTCAGCAGAGATCTGTTAAATGCATAACCTCCCTGCACAAAGGAGACATTCTTTTGCTAGATTTCTGCCTTTAACCCATACTTCCCTTCGGTACTCGCAAGCTCCACAGTTGCCAACCATGATTTTGCAAACTTGGTTGAAATGTGTCAGTGGCACGAATCACCCCACTTGCTCCCTGCCATCCTCACAAGGATTAAGGTTGGTCAGCCATGGCAGGTGGTTGTAATGGTAGAAAGAGAAAAAAATTAAGCAGACGACGGGATTGAGCTGTTTCATTCCCACTGGAGTATGATGGGGGCGTAGCATTCAGAAAAAATGCAAGAAAACTGTTATGAGGAAAACTGTAGGGAATAACTGATACAGACTCATTTTATTGAATTTTACTTATAAAATACTGTAGCAGATGCTAGAGGTGTCATCATTTTCACTTGGATTTAAGCAGGTCACAAGGGCTGACGGAGAGCTGGGTTTGGGAACACTGCTGCAGCCTCTCCCAGCTCCGCAACGCAGCGTACAGCACAGCACGGCCGTACCGAAACCTGAGGCTTCGGTTTGGGCTGCGGTGCAAGCGAATGCCGGAGTCATGATACTGATTTAGGATCACCTTTGCCACAAGGATAAAAGGTATTGCACCCAGGATGGGTCAATGAGCGTCAACTCAAGTATCTTCCAGCTAAAACCACGCTCAGAGCCTTAGACACCGTGTCGAAGGCCACGTGGCAGCTTTGGGCCTCAAGTCTGAGCCAGGCCTAACGCGGGGGTGTAACATCCTTGTGTGCTAAACGGTGAGCAAATCCTCCTGCCTGGCTCCCTACGGTCCCTCCTCTCCCCGTTTGCACTTGTTTTACCCAAATACCCCGCGAGCACCCCCGCTGCCCCTCAGGCGGGAGCCCCCCATGCGGCCCATGCCCCTTCCTCTCCCTTGTGCTGCAAGCCCTGCCTTAAGCTCCACTTCCTGCCAGTTGCGTTATCTAAATTAGTGACCCTCACAATTAAATTAGCAACAAACAAAACCTAACCGCATTGTAAATAAACACTTTCTCTGACAAACAGATAGGCAGCAGGCTCCTGAGAGGGGTAAATCCCCCCCTACCCACCACCTCCTGCTTTGCTTCAGGGTGTGGAAAGATTGGTAGGAACCTCACATCAGAAACATCCATTCCGGACATTGCCATTGTCACAAGCAAAGGTCTTTCCTCGCAGGGGAAAAGACAAATAGAGAAGCCTGGCTGATGCGAGGGGCTGAATCGGCACAGTAGGTAGCGGAGATTTCATGGCCTCCTCAGCTTTTATCTCTTTCTGCTTGCGCAGGTCTTGCAACGGGGGAGGACTTTGGATTTTTACAATATCCGTGACTGCCCCAGTCTCTTGCACGTGCCATCTACCATCACGGCGAGTGAAAAAGAGAGGCCGTAGATCTCAGTGTTGTCTGAACCGGTGCCAGCGGTAGCTGGCGTCAAAGCAAGCGAGGAGCAGAAGTCGCATGAGTGGCCGCGGCAGCTCCAGACTTGGTTTTTCCTGAGACACTGAAGGCAGGATGTTAACGGTCAGCCCTTGTCTCGTCCTCTTCCTCACAGGAGGTAAAGCCGATCTAATTATCACGTGTTCGTTACGATGAGGGAGAATATTATAACTATACAGTTAGCCAGCTGTAACAGTGACCCAAGGAGTGGAACTGGCCCTGAATAATGCAGTCATTTAGTATCTAACTTAATACAAATGCTGCTGATTTGGCTGTAGAAGAAAGAAAATTAAGATTATGAACATAAAATATAAGGAGAAGAAAAGAAACTGCCTTTTACAGCCCCATACTCCCACTCCTCACAGTTCCTACAACAACCAATACTTGTGGTGTTTGAAAGAGTTATCTGCACAAGTATTAAATGAGTCAGAAAAAATCACAAAGTTAAATATATACCTGCTAACAGCGAAGCTCTGAATGTATCCGTAATTGGTGTAGGGAGGGAACGGTGCGATTTACTCTAACCATGGAGTGATTGGAAACAGCTTGCTCAGTGCTTCCGAGTGCTTTTCCAGCAGCATGGCATGTTTCCTTAATAAGAAATCTTGTATCATCCCATGTCTGCAGGATCTTCTTCGTTCTACCACACTCCAGGGCTTTAACACTTCCATTTGCATTCCTCAGAAGACCTGGATTTAAGGCTATGGAAGTTAAAGCGATCCTTTTTACTCACTTCCCTAGGGTTTAAATCAGGCCCCAGTTATCTTCATCTCCCTGGCATTTGCTTTCTTAGAATATTTGATTTTTCGTTACTTCCTTGTGTGTTGCAGACCCAGCTAATGTGGAAACCTCTGCTTCCCCAGCCAGGGGAGACCCACCTTCTGGGACTTTACCTTAACCAGAAATGATCGTCTGGGTTATTGAGAAACCTTTCTGTAAATAACACCCCTGACAGATGTCTGCGTAATTAGAGTCCCTCGTGCATATGATACCTTGTGGCTTAGGATAAAGTATTAATTGATCTATGAAATATTCGAAAATCCAACTGGACTCTAGTTTATGTCCAATGAGTTTCTCTTTGTTTTTTACTCCTTGCATTATATTTAGACAAATTAATCACAACCCTGCCAATCAATGTTTGCTTCTAATGAGATCCTACGCTTCAAAATCCATAGCAGCAGTAGTAAGAAGTATCCAGGCAGCTTTCACTTGTACCCTCTACTGCAGGGCATACGTAATTTGCTCATTTAATAATGATTTTAAAATGTTTAAAATCTAAACAAAACAACAAGTTCCTACTCTTGTATTCAGGTGTGATTTACCCGTCTTTCATGATGAGACAGGCATAATAATAATATAAGCCCTTGGGCTAGTATACACGAGCAGTACAGTGAATTATGACATGATCAGACTGCTAAGGAAAGCCACAGTTATTTTGCAGAAATGGGGCCAAATTCTGCTCCCCTGGAGCTGACTGCAATGCTACAGAAGTCAGCAGAGTTGCCTTCCTGCAAAATTTGCTCCATGCAATCTAACGCAAACTTGAGATTTTCGCGTTGTCATACTTGTGCGCTCTGCTGCCAAGATAACAACAGTGAAACAAGGCGATAATTGTTCAGTTTTACATTACAAGTGCACCTCTAACGCTCTGTGAAACAATGGGAACAAAACAAGAGATGACTCGAATACACAGATTTAAAATATGTGTGGTTTCCAGATGCGAAGCTTAAAGGAGGAAAGCGAGAGAATTCTACAGCTACAATAGTTTGACCAAAGATCAGAGAAGTCAATGGGAGTCCTTCCATTTTTCTTTCAATGAGATTTAGATCAGATCCCTTTGGGGAGTCATAATGAAGTTTATTTCCATTATAAATATACAGCTGATACGTCAAATTATACTACCATCATGAGAAAAAGATTACACACAGAGTCACAGCCCAGCTGAATTTCACATGAAAGAAAATTACATTAAGTTACTATTGCCAAATTCTAAAGGCAATGACATTTGACAAGAAAAACATTCATACTTCTTAGATACAATCACTAAATTTTATTCTTTCTGTGGTGATAAGTCTACTGCATTCGCTAATGAGCAATCTGTCCCTCTTAAAGACTGATCCTTGCTGACCTTTCTCCATATCTTCCTCCTGATCTTAGTGTATGTCTCAACAGGAGGAAAAAATTATGTTTTTACACCAAAATAGTCAACTGCTAGTGGAGACTGGGTAGATGTATTAGTTGCGACTAATTCATTTTGAAGTAAAAATTTTTTGTTGTCTCCATGGATTTCTTATTTCAATGGTTTATAAATTAGCTTTTTTTTGGTCTTTTTTTTTCCCCTCTAGTGAAGACAAAGCATTAGGGAAAGGTAATTTCTTTTTTACAGTCATAAACTAGACTGTCTGATTTATGGCTTCCATTCTCTGAGTGCTATACAGACATAAACCCTATCCTACTTCAGGATGAACCACAACTTTTGTGAAGACCTCTGTACTTAAAAAATGAGCAAAATCAACCAGCATGTTGTTAATTACACAGAAAATTGATATGGAAAAGAGTCTTTGACAATATTTACATCAGAATCTGTTCTTTCCCATTTGAAAAATGAGGTGATCAACACGCTTTCATCAAGCACTCAGAATTCAGAATTTTCAACCATTTCTACTCATTATAAACATAATTTGGTTTTGGTGGGTGGAATTCTCATTAGGCTCTGAGCTGGTTGACATGTTTTGATAACTGAAAAACAAAGTCAAAATCTCAGCAATGTGAAAACAAGCACATTTGTTTATTTTCCCAAATGACCCTACTGAAATTCTCTCTCCAAATTAAAAACATTCTAATATATACCGCTAAGTTTCGCATGCCCCTAATTTTGAGAGATATCATTCATTTTGATTCTAAATTACTAAGCTCTCCCTATATTTCATATTCTCTCATGACTGTATGCACTGACAGGTTGTAAAGAGGACATAACAGAATGAAGTCTAAGAAGAAAATTACAGCAAAGGGATGAGGGGCTGATTTTTATCTGTCTGTCTCCTGAAGTCTTCAGATGGTGACTAGATGCCTACAGATAAGACATTTTTTAATCAAGGAGTTAGAGAACTCCGTAGTTGAAATGACACTGAATGAGTCATACAGTGGATCAGACCAGATCATCTAACGAAATCTTCGGTTGTTAGAATATACATCCCTCCGAATACAGATAATAATTTTCCAAGAGCCAAAGACCGGATCTTCCTAAATCAGTTATTTCAGTGGGAAGAGGAGCTTCAGGGGACCTACATGTCATTTTGAAAAGACCTAGATGTTAGAGCTGACCTAGGACAATGTGACAGAAGAAACTGGCTGAAATTCTGGCTCCACTGAGCCCAAGAGGGAGTTTGAATTCAGTGGGGCCATGTTACCACCCAGTGTGTCAATGGGAAAATTGCCAGTTTAAAACAAGAGAATATGATATATTTAACCCCAAGAAGCAAAATAGCAAGCAAAAGATATTCCAGTCCTCAGTCCCCCACCTCCCCTCAAACCCTCCCCCCTAAAGCCAAAGGGAGAGTGACATCAGATTTACTGGTCTGTCCCAGCACAAGAGATGTGTGAGACAAGCCTCAGCAGAAGACATATGTGAGGCAGGAAGGTTTTTTCTTCTAATACATAAAATGCATGACTAAGGGAGTGAGAAATCGCAGATTGGACAAAATGAAGCTCATCAGTGGATTCACAGCATCACAAAATGGTTGAGGTTGGGAAGGACCATTGGAGGTTGTCATGTCCAACCCATCTGCAGGGTCACCTAAAGCAGGTTGCCCAGGACTATGTCCAGATGGTTCTGTTTCACAGAAACATCCAAGGACATACTCCACTCTTCATCATCAAATTTCAATGACCATGCCATCAGACCTTTCTTCTAGGTGCAAACTCTTCTCCAGCTTTCTCAGTACTGCTGTTTCTCATGGAAGATCCCATGAATCTTCCAGCAGGAACGGCTCGACATGTGGGTAGCTAATAAACCCACAGTCATTATGAGAGTCAGGGTAGAGCATAATTCTAATTACAGGAAACAGGAGGAAGAAGGGGTGACTTTCAGAGTGTTTTATTGTAATTTAAGTAGGTTTCTAAGATATGAGAAGCCAACAATCATGTCAGAGGTTACAAGGAGTTTTCGTGCAATTGCAAATCCATATTTCTCCATCCTAACACGCAATCTGGGAGAAGGGCAGCCAGAGGTAAGTGGCAGAACCAGGAGGAGGAAGAGAGCTGTTAGCCGGCTCTGGTTTGTCTCTCCCTCTTGTCAGATCATAACTTCACAGTAGCAACTTCCACGGCAAACTCCTTGTAGCCCGTCCAGATTGACTTTCAAGCCTGACTCCCTAGAGATGGGAAATTTCAGACACACGAGAGCAGCAGCTAGCGAGGCAGAGGAGCCGTTCTTTCTGGCTGCAGTGAACTGCGTGGGATCCTTCCATGACGCAGCTTGGTTTCCTTTGCATACGAGCCCTGCAGGTTCCCTGATGAGATGGACTAGGTTAATTTGTCATTTGTTACTAGGAAAATCCTGACAAAGATCAAGACCATGCTGTGAATGTTTGATGGGCACCTGTCTGTGTTTTTTCTAATTGGCTAAGGTTTCCTCTGCTGGATATGTATTTCAAAGTGCTATAAAATCAATCCCCGCTCAACTAGTTCATGCTGGTAGGCATCCCAAAGAATGTCATTGAATGAACTAAAGTAATTTGGGATACTACTTGGCATAACAGAACACAATTGCTCTGCTGAGATTATTCCAGTTTTACATTCACTTATGAAACTACGACAGAAATATGTCCACTGGCAAGATTTGAATTATTATTTTAATTTTTTTTTTTTGGTTTTGCTTGTCAACCAGCTTTTCCAACATTTTAGACGATATTTCCTGTTTTAAATCCATCCGGGGTACAACTGGTGTTTTTTTTCCTTGCAGTTCCCAGGGCAGAAGGAAGAAAATGGGCACCAGTTTAGATTGTCTCTGCCAGGAAATATACAATAATGCTGTCATTCTTAAGAAAACTCTGCAGCAGCAGGCTCAGACATCTACAAAGTAGAGCACATGCATGGATTTGTCATCCTGCCTTACTCTTAAACAACATTGGCTTCTTTGTCAATTGTGAGGAAACAAGGGGGAAAACCCCTTGGAGATGAGCCACACATTTATTTGTTCCTGAGCTCTGATAGCAATGTTGGCTGCAACACAATCCTTTTTTTAGAAAGGAGAGGTGAGCATCTGTGCAAGTTGTTCAAAAAAGTCAACAGATAAGTTTGATAAATGCATTTTCTTGACACATGTTGACTTGCGACATCCAGGGACAGGATGTATGTGACCACATAAATCCGATGTTCATGACAGATCATGAGTGTTGCTACCTGTCCCCTACAGCTCCACTTCTGGTACGAAGAAGCCATGAAGTGTGGGAGTGATCTATGGGCCAGAGGTGCCTTACCACACTACTGACACAGCGTGAAGCAAGCCTTGGTGGCTAGGTGGGCAGAAATACCCTTTTTGCTCTTCTGCATCAATGTCCACCATCATGTCTCTATTCAAATTAGTGATTTAGTAAGACTGGGTCTTTCGTCAATTTTAGCTGACTGTGGCAGGTCCTTCTAAGAGGGGACACATCTGGCTTTACCCCACCTCCTTCTTTTTCACTATACTCAGAGCATGAAGAAGTTCAGCTCTACTTTTATCATGTGGCCAATTCAATACTAGTTCTATGGAGCTAAAGTCCTACCAGTTCCCACAATGTATCCTTCCAGTGCGCCAGTGGGAAGAAGATGCCTTCGAAAGTCCCATTATTCAGTGTTGTAGATTACTCAGTATTTTTGCCTTCACCAAATACTTGGGAGATATCATAAAAATGTTTGTTTCTAACTGCAAAGAGAAATGCCTTTTCCTGGTACATTCTGTGTTTTTCTCAGGCCATGTGTGGGAACTGAAGCCCAGTGCTTAAAGATGCCACTTAGGTGGTTGCATTCCCCATCCTTACCAGTGCCAGAGACTTGGCCATCCCAGAGGCTAAGCAGTGCTGTGACAAACTTGTGACACAGGCTGGTAGTGACTTTAGAAACATGCTCTACAGATCCTTATAAAAGGGTACAAGCAGTCTAAATCCTGACTCAGGAGCACACTAACACCACCTGAGACATACACACAGCCCATCCAAGCGCTTTGCGAGGGGAATGGTAGTATTTCTAGTGCCTCCCGGCAAGCACATATTAAGAGGTTTGGTAACCCAATGTGAATTCTAAAATGTACAAGCACATCTGTGTCAACCCCTAATGAGAAAGTGCCTCTGAAGCACCCCAATAAAACACCTGCAACCTGTACGACTGTTTTGTATTGCCTTTACTGCCTTGCAATAGCTATCCTTGCTGTTTAAGCTGATGTAGTCGCAGCTCATGGAGAATGAAAACGAGTACTGGTAATATTACTGCTATAAGACCTCATGACAAAACACAATTCCCTTAAAAAACGAATGTCGCAAGTGGTGGATGAAATCTAGTTGAGTGACGCACTTCCGTACACATTAGCACACGCTTTCCCCAAAATAGAACTACTCCATTTTAAAGAAAATCTCTGCAAGGGAAGGGAAGGAAATACCCTCCTTCCTTTTTGGTGCATTAAGAAGGCCTGAGATTTCCTCACGCTCCCACTTGTTTCTAGAAATTCAGCTCCTGTTACAGTCACAGGCAGCATTGAATGCCCATTTCCCGACCTCCTGTATAAAGGGAGACTCCTGTGCAGTCCCCCATTGGATCCCAACAACAAAAGCTGACAACCAAAATAAACGCATTTATTAGCACACAGCGCTCAGAGAACATTTGATGAAGCAGGCCGGCTCTTTTACTGTTTCTTATTCACCACAGATGTCCCCAGCAAGAGTGCCCAGAGCTACCAGAGAACCCTGTAAAGCAGCTGAGGCCAACTGCCAATACTTAGGCATAATTCAGGTCATCTCACACTAAAAAAGAGCCGAGGATAAACTGCATCAAGCGCTACCTCTTCCCTTTGCCCAGCCTCTCCTGGACTCCCCCACCACCACGCCACTGGAACGTGCTCTGTACCACCTCTCCAGGAGATGCTGTGATGCTCCAGAGCTCCCTCCCCTCAGCTTCCCAGCTAGTCCTAACCTCCATTTAACAGGTTAACATAAATAATCGTGATAGAGAATTAATAACTAACTAATTGAGGTTTAGAAAGACCAGCAAAATCATCACAGAGCTAAGAGGCTTTCCGTAGCTTATGTTTGAGAAATAGTTGACACATGAACAATATTTAGCTTCTAATCCTCCTCTGTCGCTTGCTCAGTCTCAGTGAGAGAAACTTACCTTTGCATTTCTCCTCTCTTTTAGATTTTGTAGTTCTCCTCATTAATCTTGTGTTTTTCCGCGAGTGAGTCCAGCTCTGTTCCCGTTCAGCCGCAAGGCTGGGACCCTGGAAAATATCTTCTGAATCTGCAACAAGTATTTGTCTCCCTCATCACAGTTCTTACTCCTCTCTTCCCTTAGGAAACATAACTCATTAAAGATCAAGAAGAATTTAATCCAAATATAGGTTTTATTTATAGCATTTCCCCCTCCTCTCCCTCCCCGTCTCCACGGCACTTTTCTGAGTCTATTTTATTTTCACCAGCTGGACTATCCTCTCAAAAACAACGCTGTGACTCTGTAACTCCATCCGTGTTAACGCAGCGATCCTGCACTTGCAGGGCGAGTAAAGGTCCCGGGTTTACACCTCTTCATCATTTAACCAGGAAAAGCTGCAGTTTACAGGTTCTGCAATCTTTCAAGCCTTCCTCAATACGGACTACTTGTGCTTGTCACAGAAATGTAACTTTAGGATTATACAAGAATAAAACTTTCTTTTGTCTTTTCTTCCAGGTGTCCATATGTCTGCAACAGGGAACCTGGCCAGCTCGCAGAAACTGCCTCTCCTCCAAGAACTGCATACTGAGGCAAATTCCCAGCTTATTAAAAAATAGTTCTGTTATTTTGCCATCTTGTTTGTTCTGCAATGCCACCGTATTTTCCCCCTCTCTTTTTTATTTTGCCTCTGGCTTTTAGGGAGAAAAAAAAGGAAATGGAAAAAAAAACAAAAACACCAAAAACCAAAAACCAAACCAACCAAAACCCCAAACCCAAGAAATTCTTAAATATATCTTTATTTTGGCTTTTGTGTCTCTTCCAAACTTCTGTAGGAATTGATAGGAACATCCCAATATTCAGATGCTTTTTGTTCAGTGAAGAGCTATTTGCATGATGAAGCTCACAGGAGCTTCCAAAAAAACCTAAAGACCTTGAAGTATGTTATAAAGCTTCTCTTCAGCTTCTGACAGAAGTGCCTTAACTTCACGGTTGCTTAACTCTTTTCCAAAGAAATTAAATCAAAGCTGGAATGGCTAAAACTTGAGTAACGCTGCCCTAGAGTTTAATGTGGTCCGAACACTCAGTTTCAAAATTTAGGTTAGTTGTTTTAGTTTCCCTGAATGATTCCGGAAACAACTTTTCAATTCAGTGGTGGATTTTTACAAATTTTTTAATTTTTTTTTTTTTTTTTTTTTTGCCTCAGCTTATAACCTCCAGGATCTTTTTCTAGATTTTGAAGGTTATGCTGACATCTGGGAAACTGGTCCTTTAAACTAAAGGAAAATATTATGGTCTATGGCTTAGTTCATGAAGACACTGAGTTGACCATGGCAACTTATTACATATTTTTAATTATACTCCATCCTTTTTTTTTTTTTTTGAAGGAAAGGATTAACATACAGAGAGCAGAATGCCTTATATCTGTTCTTCTTTGAGTACTATAAAAGTAGCTGGACATTAGGAAAAAATTTTTCACTGAAAGAGTTATCAAACATTGGAACAGGCTGCCCAGGGAGGTGGTGGAGTCACCATCCCTAGGTGTGTTTAAAAGTCATGTAGATGTGGTGCTTAGAGACATGGTTTAGTGGCAGAGCTGGTAGAGTAGGGTCAATGGTTGGACTAGATGATCTTGAAGGTCTTTTCCAACCTAAATGATTCTATGATTCTATTCTAGAAATTAATTATTTTTCCTAATACACACTTGTGAAAAAATTGGAAAGACCGTGTAATATTCAATCATGAATCATCAAAACGGCACCCAGACTCCCTGCTCCAGCACAACAGACAGTTGCGTAGCTATTTGCAACTTCACTTAATTGAATTTTGCAACGCAATTTCACAACGCCACTTTCTACCGCTTTGTTTTTTAAGAATCGGGTTGCTTACTATTTAAAAATCCCAGTCGGGCTTCTGAGAGGAGACTTGCCGTTCTGCCCGCTCCTGGCTGTTCGTAGCCTTTCCCGGGACCACCTCTCCTGCCCGCCCCAGGCTGCCCTACCTGCACAGCTCCTCCAGGGGTGTTGTTTGGGTACGGGAGTTACGCCTCCCAAACTCAACACCTGCTTATCCTTTTACATCACGCTGCGAACCGACAGCCTGATTCCATCATCGACAGCCTTTGGTGTCTCTTCCTTGCGCAACAGTTGTGGTTTTAATACGGGCCCCGCGTTTTTCCTGCTCTACCATAGCAGAGCCACAGAGACTCCTGTCCTGCAGCAGCAAACCCTCCTGTTTTGGTAAACTTTTCAACCCTCCTGACACGCCGTGGAGCCAAACGGTGGGAAGAGCTCGTTATGCCTTAATGGCCTGAGTGGGTTCAGTGTAGGGCTGGGAGCACGGGTGTTTATGGAAGGAAGAAAAGCGAAAAAAGGGTTTTACGGGGAGGTATGATGTCACCCAGATCGCAGCCTATTTCTGGAACTAAGCTGTGAAACCCATGATACATTTTGACACATAAATGTTGCCAAGTAAAACTGATAATATAATTGTTAATACGGTCAAAGCCAACTGTTTTTCAGATAAGGAGTTAAACTCTTCTATGCAATATAGTATTTGTGGAACGTAGCACCTAGCCGGTTCCATGCTTTCATTGGCTCTGGGATTACTTACTATCATATTTAAATAAAAAGACTAGATTATTGGGTACCATAAGAACAATGGATTGCTTAATGGTCTTGAGGCATTTATCTTAAGTCAATACAAAAGTTTTGAGTTCCTAAGCCTATGTCAAGGGCAGTGAAACAAGGGCCGCATTCAGTGAACCAGTAATTTGTTTATTTTTTAATGCACATTTGAGTATCTTAGTTTGAGGACTCAGATATACTTAGATGATTCAGTTAAATACAGATTAATTTCCCAAAAATTGTGTCTGTCTGAGGAACAAAATCTGATAGAAAATACTAACGGTTATTATGTGCAATTTGTTCTAGATAAGAGCAATAATCAAACAGCTTCCTCATCTCTTTGCCATAGCGCAAATTCCCCTGTGACAGAGGTTCATTTTGTATAGCATCCTTCATCCGAGCTTTGCTCCTAAAAGCATGACAGGGCTCCACAGTGCAATTATAGAGTTATTAGGAGTAAGTAATACCAGAAAAGAAGAGATACTCTAGAAGTGTAGATATGGAAGGGAAGGGAGAGGTTCAGATATGAAACACAGAGAGACTGTAGCCAGGAGACATATGAAAATTGCTCAAGGGGGCTCAGGACACAGAGGCAAAGAGTGATGGCAGGACTCAAGGTGTGCAGGGAACAAGTGGGGGACGAAGGGTGAAGCCTGGGCTTGAAAAGCAAGTGGAGCATCTTTGTACCTGCAAAAATGCTGGCAGGCCAGAGTTTAGAAGATATTTAGGTGACCACTTAAGAGTTTCAGAGAACCAGAAGTCTCCCTGGATCTTACACTCCTATGTGCTTCTCAAAGGCTCATAATGTCCTTTTTTGCCGTCTTTACAGACAGTCTTTACAGAATTTTATAACCTTATACTTTTAAGTATAAGGTTATAAAATCTTACAGTGTTTAATTTTTTAAATCAAAGCTCTCTATCTCATAAATTCTGAAATTTCTGATTACCATGGAATAAAATCAAATTTTTGTCCTGGTCTGAAGTTGATCACTGCAGTTCATTTCCAGATATGGACAATTTATTATAAAAAGAAAAATGCATCTCTGGTTGAGTTTTTCCTTCAAACACAGCATAACATCTCTTTAGCGCTGACCCTTCCTTCTTGCAGTGTGAGGACGGAGTGAGTGATTTTGCCCATGAACACACTGTACTTCTGACTTTGGTGGTGTCTGAAGGTCCATAAACAATTCAGATGGGAACAATTTGTGTTGGTGTTATTCCCATTTCCTCGAAAACAGCTTTTCTGCGATGATATGAAGGCGGCAGCGTGGAGGCGATGCTGCATTATCACTGAGGTGGGGTGCGGGGGCTGCTGGAGGCTGGGGCTCCATGGCTGGACCCAGGCAGGAGGATGGTGGTGCCTCTGAGGAGCTCCCTCAGCAATGCTGCCCTTTGCCGGCTGCTTGCTTGGCTTGTAGCACCAGCTCGCCGTGTTCGAGTATCTCCAACGCACAATCCCCCTGCCGTGGAAAGTGATCTGGTGGCAGGATCAGTGAGCTCCATTGGACCGTGTTGCATGTAGTTAAGGAAAGGACATCTGAGAAAGAACCACTTCTACCTCCTCGAGGCCAGTTCTTTCCCCCAGCCTGTCTCTTTACCTTGCCCAGCAATGCCTTTAGGAGAGCTTGTCTTTCTCCTTTCCCTGGCTTAATATACGATATCACACCATTTTACTAAACTAGAAGATAAGCTTAGGCTCTCTTGTCCTCTGATTCCCTGCCTTGAGCCAGAGTTTCGAGCTATTTTTCTACTGTACACTGATTTATCTTTTGCTTTCTCAAGTAGCAGTGTCCCAAATAACGGGTCAGGGGCTGAATGGGAGCATGGAAGTGGGCTGCCAGAAGACATTTATATATATTGTTCTTCCTTACTGAAGACAGAACATGAATTCCAGAGGATTCAGTTTTGTTGCCAACTCAGCATCAGCTCAATCCTAACCTTTCCGGCGCATCGAGCGGCCATTTGCTGGAGAGCAGCTAACACCAGAGTGCAGTCTTGCCTGCCGAAGCCTGGATTTCTGTGTAATTGGTTCCCATGTTACTGAACTTACAAGGTCAAATTACATCCGCTCGCCTTAGCAGGCACCTTTCCTTTGGCACGCTGCCGAGTCTGACAGCCACGTGTCTCCTGTTCAATAACACGTGGAGGACCAAGCTCATCCATCTGCCTCCTTGGGCCTTCTATCTCGTACTAGTTGGAGACCTTCAAGTCTAGGAGATGAGTTGGAGGTCTTCAAGTGCCGAGCCCATAGGAGACGCTCATCGCAAAGACTTGGGCAGCCTGTAGTTCAGATGAAGGTAGATCTTATTAGAGGGTGCAGGGGATGCCCATTTGGAAAGCTTTATTTATTTGTTGGCTGAGGAGTTTCTAGTTGGGGACAACACAGCTAACGTTGCGATGCAGAGATGGAAAATTTGCTTTTATACCCTGAATATCAACTGTTCTTGCCAGTTGTGGGAATCGTAACACTTGTGGAAACAGGTGCTTGTTCGCTCCAGTGTTCACAGAAGGACTCTTTTCCCTACAAGAACCACAGTTTGCAGTGAAAAGGCTTACTTGTACATCAATAACTGCTATGCATGTTTCAGATTCCTAATGTCTATGAAGTTTCAATTACCCAGTAAAGGAGAAAAAAAAAAAGTATCATGTGACTGATTCATTTAAGAAATTATATGGCCCCTCAACACTTGGCGATCTGTGTGTAGCTGGTCCTGCTACGCTTGTTTTCCTCTCATTATTAACCTCTGTACAGATGGGGACCTGAGAAGTGAAAAGATGAAATGCCGTATGACAGCCAAGCAGGGAAACTGTGGCCGAGTCATGGAGAAAACTCACATTTCCTAAGGAATAAACACCCAAAGCCATTTCTAGCTGACAGAGGAACTGGGTAGGGAAAACCCTAGCAGACCATAGAAAGTCAGAGATAAGGGAAACATCTTAAGGACTGGTGTAAAGGTAGTGTGAACCGGTCTTACCGTGTGATTAAACGATTCCCATCAGCTGCGGTGTCACAAACAGAAAACATGCGGGCATTTCTGCCATTCCTTAGCCCTCGGCAGCCTGCTCTCTTCGGTACTTCTTGAGAGTCCCACCTCTCTCTGAGGCACTTGCAAACTTCACAAAAATCAGCAGGAATTAAGGTTGGTCACGTTTGCCTTGTGAACACAACAGGTAATTGATGTTGGGGAAAAAAAAATAATCAGGAAGGAAACGGTAAAAAAAAAAAAAATCATAAATATCAGTCTTGCCTCTACCCTTGCTTCCCCATTCCACCTCTTAAGGTGCCCCATGGCCAGCATGGCCATCAGCACCATGGACTCAGAATTTGCCACCACCATAAAGGTGGGAACTGCTGTCGGCAGCAGCAGCTTCCCAGGTGGGAATTGTCTTGGATGGAGAAAGCTTCTGTCTTGGCAGTGGCTGACCTGTGTGACACGACTCTCCCCCATCCCCATGTCTCCATCCTGCTCCTGTGCCAAGAGCCAATCCCATCACTTGTGTCCATAGCCTACAAAAGCAGGTGGAGGCCACAAGCAGAGAGGAGGTAGGAGGACAGGTAGGACTGGTGGAAGATAGGATAGCATTGGTGACCAGAGTAGTGGCGCTAAACCCCTTAGCAATAACAAGCTAATTATCTTTGCCCAAACCACCACTAGTAAACCAGTTACAACTGGACAGCCCCAAAAGGAGTGATTTCTTTGGGACAGCATGGCCAGGCCATGTGTTGGCAGGGGACATTGCAGAACTGAGGCCACTTCCCAAGTCTCACCCACAACCTGGCTGGAAATCTCTTCCTTCACGTGTCGGGGCAGGCTCCAGCACTTCAGTTGAAAGGCAATGTCAGCCGAGCACAGGTTTCTGTTCCACGGGAGCGTGGTGACCATGCTGCTTTCTTGTGGCTATGGATGGTGAAGGAGAAAATAATTCGGTAAGTCTGCAGAATGTTGTTATTGTCATGTCAACAAAATATTTTCTGCCTCCACAGACTGTGGAAGTACTTAGCATGCAGCATCCATCCAGTTTTGGAAAACACTTGAAAACCACCGACAGAATCTCACTATTCCTTTTTTTAGCTACATAATGAAAAAGCAAACAAGAAATATGCTGATTCCCAAAACGAACTAATTTTTTTTTTTCTGAAGCAATTTAATTTTTTAGCTTTGATCTGATACCAGAACCCAAAGGACTTACTTGCTATTTCTAAATAATGAGTCTAATGTTTATGCTCTGAGCCTGAACTTTTCTGGTTTTGGAAAAAATGTGACTTTACATAAAAGTCCTTTGATTAAGAGATCTGCAGTCAGAGGAGTTTTCGATACAATAATGAAAAGGCCTTTCAGATCGCTAACTCGAACACTGCTCAGCACGATATTACTCAAGAAGGAGAGAAGCCGACAGAACAATCACACTATTAGTCTTCGCTTTGCCAAGTGTTGTGTTAGTCATATTCCTGCTCAAATCTCCCAGAAGTGGCTGGGAGAAGCCTTACATCGCACAGAGTGATGTTTGCCTGATAAACGCACCCTGACCTGGGTGGTCTGCTGCTCCAGCTCTCTCCTTTTATTGTTTTTTGACCCTGTTTCATTGAGGCTTTAGGAGGAGATTGCTATACAGAGGGAAAGTGCTTGGAGGAGAAAGAGAGGCTCTTTCCTCTCGCTATGGCCCCGGCTCCCCTGCAGCGGGGATGGCACCTACAGCCGGCCACGGCAGGCTGTTCTGCCAAGCAAGGTGACAGCGCTCTTGCGTGCGCAGTGAGGGTCCCGTCCCCTTCCCCACGGCAGCGTGCTGCTCACCCACCTCTCCCTGGGCACCGGGAGCTGCTGCCAAGGTCACCCCGCTGGTCCCCGCTTTCCTAGACCTGAGACGGCAAGAGCGACTTTCGCCCCGGCTCAGTAGGTTGAAGTTTGGAGGCTGAACGCCGGTGTTATTTATGCAGAACTGACACGTCTCTTTGTCCTGAGCCATGTGGCCCAGATTCCAGCCCTTGTATCTACAAAACATTACTCATGTGCGCGCTCCCCTTTCAAGTCCTTGATTCCAACGGGATTACTCACATGTGCACGCATACCGCGACTGTGCGCCTGACGGCAGCTCACGTCTGCAAAGCAGGGGTAAATCCTGCTGCTTTCAGCTGATTTACACCAGTATGCCCGAGATAAAAACCTGAAACAGGAGCGGCTCCCTGGGAAAAGAAAGATCAACCTGATACCTATTTCTCCTCCTTGTTCTCCTTCCACGTTTCCCATCTCCACTGTCACGGGGGCAGCCTGCGGGAAGGTCTGCTCCTCTGTACCATCGGGGCACCGCTGCATACCAGGGGTTAAAATGAGAAGGCACTTTGTTTTTGGAGATTTATTGCTTTCCTTCTGCTATATTTGTAAAGCTCATCATTACAGCCATCCATCCCCACCCCTGCAGCTGTCTGTACATTTTTTCTCTGGTTCTAGAGTTGTACTTTACTGAGGAAATTATAATTATTAAAACACACAAGGTCACGCTCTAGATGAACTTGGAAACAGTTCAAATATGTTTCAGGTTTGAAACTATTTAGCAGCTATGGCCAAGTGGTGAGTTCATAACAAAAGAATGGTTAATTTCACACTTCAGATAACATTTCCCCCGGAAAGCGGTAAAGCATGTTGGTACAGAAATTATTAAAGGTCGAAAAGACTGGAGACACACAATCAGTCATTAGTCCCAATAATTAGATATTAAAGGCAGGCTCAGGGAAGGGGCAGAGCGGTTCTCCCTGAATGAGCCGCTGTCTGCCCCGCACCTCTAAATCACTCTCCCAAACTTTTTCGTGCTCAGAAAGGCGCTGTGACTTTGTGGACTTCTGAAGCGGGACATCTCGAGAGCTGCCCCGCCAGTGGCTCTTCCCCCTGCTGCAGATGACACAGTCCTGGTCGCGTGTCACCAGATATCATCGGGCCGTCGCTAAAATTAAAATTTGCAAACCACACACTGAAATAGCAGCGAAGAAAACACCAATATCCCTCTCCCTGAGTTACCTTCCCCTGTCCATTGGGACGGTGGGAGGAAAGCAGTGGCAGATGTTCGTGGCCTCCCCAGCAATGTGCATCAAATATCAGCACTGCTTTTTCCTCGCAAACTGCGAAAGGGACTTTGACAAAGCAAGTTTTGAAAGATCAAACCTTCGTTGTGCAGACGGCAGCCTGAAATGGTTCTCTGTAAGCCTGTGTGAGATTTGTGGCTAAAGCAGGTTGATCTTCATTGGTTTTCTTCCAAAACTCAGGCTGTCTCATGCAAACCTCCCCTCCTCCATTAACATGGATTTCAGTGTTGAGGTTTATCAGCAGCCCTTCCAAAAATTGACTTAAAAGAATGTTTCTCTTAAACAAAACAAAACAAATCCCCCAAACTATCTCTGCCTTCCTGGGCACTGACATCCAAAAATGAATGTTAGACGTTAGAAATCCTTCCTCAGCAGCTTTCCCCTGGAAACAGCAACGGCCCAGCCAGGGTCACCCAGACGGCCCCAGCCGTGCCCCCGGGTCCCCAGTCTCTCCCTGCACCAGGGGAAAACACACAGGGCATTTCGGCTTTGCGGCTGGAGTTGGCGAAAATCTACTCAGCAGAAAACCAGGAGGCGACTGACTTTATGAGCACATCTCAGAGGCATGTGCTGCTGCCACCTGCATGTCCCACCGCCGTTACGGGGGGTGAGATTGGACTCCGATCTGTGGCTTTGGGGAAATCGGTGACACCCCTGGCTGCTGGAATGGGGGGAAAGGTGATGCTTTATCTGGGTTATTGCCCTAGCTGAGGGTCTTTTATTTTCTCAGCTGTGCACAGCTATGGACATGCCCGCAGACTGTCTCTGAATCATGTCCCGGTGCTGGCTGTTCAGCTGCACAGCAAGGAGGTCACCAGGCTGAGCCTTACCTCCAAATTTTCCGTCTTTCCCAGGTATCATATTTTATTTTCAATTTAGAAAGATCTTGCTCATGTCTTTGTGAAAAAAAGAAAAAAAAAAAAGGAATGGCAGTGAGCATTCAACACTAGTTTCATTTTTCATCACCATTATCAAGGTTTGGATTTTAACTTCGGAATGTCCTTATCTGGAATGAAATCAAATCAGCACTTTGTGGCAGGGGGTCCTACACTCCCTCCTCACGCAAGGGAGCTTGTGCAACGTGTAGCGTTTGCCCCACTGCCGCACGCTTGAATCGGTTCACCGCCGTTGACACACATACACGTCTACCTACATGTAGTGCCACATGCCCATATGGCTGGTAACTTATTATTCATGCTCACCGGTTTACACCGGAGCAGGATTCCCAACCTCCAGGTACAGATTAGGGTGGCTGTGGGTGCAGTTAAGCTCATGGACAGATACCCAAGCAAAGTGAAATCCATGTTAAACCTAAAGTCTATTTTTAATGACCCTAGTGTGGCACACGGCAGGAGACAAGCAGGAGCCCATCCTCATGATTCACAAAAAACCAAGCTCTGCAGAGCTTGCGCCCATCTGTCACAACTCCAACCGGGCCGTGAGGACCTGGGAAAGGCCTTCACATCATCCAGCCTCATGACCCATGTACTTCTAGGGCACGTCACCAACTCTAGCTTCTGTCAAAAGCCAGACACAGGAAGAAAAGGGCCCAAGGACCTGACGATGGACTGAACCCACCACATGAACAGACCGTCCAGATGGGCTGTGTGCTTGTGTGCCCACGATGTGACAACTGGCGAGTTGGAACTGGAGAGCAGCCGTGGGCCTGGGCTTACTTGCAAATATGGACGCAGACACCTCGTTTTCTCCCAACCCTGTTCATAATTGTGAAAGCTCGCAAACAAAAGCAAGCTGATTCCTGCCTCTGCTTCTACCACGCGAGGGATAGACAGAATGAGCCCAAGCGTTATGTCATCTGCCTTCCGTGGGGTGGGGAGAGCTCAGCTGAGTCCCACGCTCAGACTTGGGAGGGCTGGCGGCCCTCTGGTTTCTCAGCAGCTTCTAGGCTCTCTTTTCATCCTGAACCTAATGGGTGAATGGCAGCAGAGTTCACGAGGATTTTCAAATGAGCTCAGAGAAGCTTGTTCCTGAGAATTTGAATCCTTGGCAAATAGCCCATAATAGCTGATATTTTTCCAGTTTATGGGGGAGAGCGTTTTCCAGCTATGCATATTCTTTTAACTCCCATAACCAACACATTATTTTAACACTAATTCCTCTGCATCCCCTTTGGAACCATGTGCGCTCTTTGGGTGGACACATGCCCCCGTCTCAAAGATTCATGGGCTTTTCACATGGGTGTCCTCTCACTCACTCCCATGTATGAAGTTTGGCTCCTGGGCAACCTCATCAGGTTGCACGGGAAGTAGAGCTGCTACAGGTTGGCAAAATGGAAGGGTGAAACCTCTAAGACATGGGTTAATGTCACATCGAAATTAATAGATGAAGGAACGGACATACCAAATAAACAAAACTAACAAAGGAAGTGAGAGGAGGAAGAGGAAGGAAAAGACAGGTCCCCGTCAAGCTTGTGTTGACATCGCTCTCCTGACCCGCTGGCTGGAGACTCCAGTGAACCTACTGCCCATCTGCGTCCACACCTCAGTATCGCCCTGGCTGCATGTTGTTGTCTGAGTAAATCTTGATTCTTTTGTCTTTTATAAACATCGGGGCTATTATCTGTAATATTCCACTCTCATGTCATTGAAGAAGAATGTTCTGAAAACGAACCGCTGAAGACTATAGGCTTTATAAATACCAAGAGCCAAGAGTCAGCTCTCGTGTAAGTCCATTGCCTTGGACAGAGTTACCGCAAGGGTGATGCCCCCCCACCCCATCTTAATCAGTACCATTTCACTCTAATTTCTGTAATAGTTTGGAAGTAGCACTGGGAAAGGCTCTAGCTGATTTTTTTTTTTTTTTTGGCAAAAACATGGATTCAGTAACATGAAAACGCTTTGTGAATTTGCCTCATTTCTGCTGAATTGTTCCTTCTGAGGCAAACAAACAAACATTCAGAAAAAGCACCCTTCAAAACAGAATGTTTTGATTTTCCAGCCAGAACAAATATCTTAACACTTGCCACCATCCTTAATGCCAATTAAAAAAATAAAATTTTAATGAAATTTCTCAAACTTGAAGGGAAACACAACCTTTTATCCCAGACAAGTTATTGTGTTGGTCTCAGAGCTAACTGTAAAGTTTGTTTGTTTTTTCAGCTTGCTAAGATATGTACATCTTTGTTTTCTGGGTTGAGCCATTAATTTCCATACTGGTTTATGAAATTGTCAGAGGCACAAACCAAGAAATACTGACAAGCAAACAAAGAGTCATCTCGCCCGGCCCTACATGGAAGGCTGGAAAGAGCACGAGTGAGTGAACGGAGCTCAGGGGTTGACTTACACCACTGCAAACTCGGTGCACGAGTGAGATGGGAAGATGAGACCTCCTGGTCCAAAGATGACCTTCAGCAACGTGCTGCCTTTACAACGCTGCTTCAGCTTTCAGAATTCTCCGGTTGTGACAGGGGTCAGAATTCACCGGTGCTATTTCTGTATGTTAATTTCATACCTTCGCAGTTTGTGAAGGTTGCACCTAATCTGCTGTGTCATTTCCTTTCAGTGTAAGCAATATGCAGAATTGTGTTGGTACGGTGTTTCCGCAAGCCTAGCTCTCATCTCGTTTTTACCGGCCTGAACCATAACAAGACTGCTATAATCAGGGTAGCTCTATAAGATAACCCTGGGGCAGCCATCTCTCTTCCAAAATCACGGCTGGAAATTCAGCAGCAATCCCCTGATTTGGGAAAGGTTGCTTTTTCTTGGATTTCCTTGCGTGCCAGGAACCAATTTGAAAGCCAAGACCTCACCCTGACTCACACACACAGGTTGCTTTGTTAAACAATGTCAAAGTTTCACTCCATTGCTTCTTCTTCCGGAAGCAATGAACCAAATACTTAAAGATGAAAAGTTGTACAAACTTGTACAAACAACACAATTTACAGCACAATTTACAATGCTTTTGCTCAAAACCAAGGATTTCCCCTCCGCCTTCCCCTCTCCTTTAGCATCTCTCCTCTGCACCATATCCTTGGCAATTCCCACCAGTACACCTCGATGGCGAGGAATTTTAAAGATTTTCAACTGGTGGATCGCAAAATTTTCTTCTTTTTCATATCTGCATTTCTTTTGATGTCTCACGTTCACAAACTGCTCTGTTAAAAATGTGAACTTATGTTTCATGGTCACTTTTGGTGGCTTCTTTCAGGAGATTGCAAACAGCAGGAAATGGGGAAAAATGGATGGATCTGGAGAGAACCACGGTGCAGACCTGAAGGGGAATGCTGGCTTGCTGCCTAGCATCGAAACCGCTGTCTGCATGTCCTTTATACAGCACCGCCCTCTTCAAAGAATATCCCAGCCCCTTTGCAGCATAAATTAACAAGTTTACCTTGAACTGCAAAAATGATGTGGACACATTTCTGATCCTGTTCACTCTGCTGAGAGGCAGGACCCTCTATTCATTGAAATTAAAAAATTATAAAAATAGTGTAAATGTAAGGGCACTCTAGCCCTGTCTATTTTGGTAAGGGCTGAAAATACCATTAGACTGTAAAATGATGGGCTACTATCTGCTTTCAGAAGAACACCTGGGTTTCCAGTTGGGCAGGTAAAATATTGGTCGAGTTGCAAGAGCAATACACTCCCGTGGCAGCTTCTTCCGTGGTTTCCTAGTTTCACATTCACTAGAAGAGCACACGGGAGAGAAGCATGGCAAAGGGGAAGTGTCTTTGGAGCCCAGAGCCTAATGAAACTTGACATGTCTCTACCATTTCTCTATGGTCAATTTTGCATCAGAACAAAATGAGTCGATTTAACTCATTGAAGAGGTGCTGCTTTACATGTGGGACTAATTCAGAAACCAAGGGAGGGAGCTACTTGCTTGCTGTGAGAAAATAAAGCTCCATTCAAGCTAATGGAGTTACACTAATTCACTTCCATGGGGATTTGCTCCCGTTCTCAGAAGTATCAGCTCACAGTAGTTGATGGGCGCTTTGGCATGGACTTAGGAAGTCCCAGAGTATCGTCCCAGTTAGTAGGTGGTGATATTATTAAAAATAAACATAACATAAACAGGATAACATTGAACAGGTAAGCCATGATTTTAGTATTATTCAAGACATGTAGTCTGCAAGATAATTTGTTTATTAAAAATATACGAGAAGTGGATATTTCAGGTACAGTCTGTGTTGTGTCAGCCTGATGACATCTAAGTGGGTTATGCACTTCGTGACTTGTCAATCCATAGTCATTCTGCTGTTATAAAGCTCTAAAATTGATCCAGTTAACTTTATCATTATCTAAAGAAAGAACTTGAGTGGCTGAACAAAGTGCTCTGAACTCCATGGCTCCATCCATCATCTTGTCCTAAGGACCTTGCTTCCTTGTTTTCTTGGAGCTGGCTCCTGTTCAGAAAGAGATTAAGCAGCAAGTCTTCAAAAGCAAGATGAAAAGCAGAACTACGGCCCGTGCTTGGCTTTGTTGAGCCACTTCTACCTCCCTTCTTCGGAGCAAGGAGGGACGGGTGGAGAAGCCAGGCTCCGCAGCTGAACTGGGCATGGGGTAGAAGAAATCGCAGCGTCGGAGAGAATAGTATGCGCTGGCATGCACTCAGTTACAACTGTGTTAACAAGCGGATGTTGTTCGGGGGAAACATGGTAATCTGGTTTATCTGCACACTGTCCCTGTTTAGGTTTCACAGCCATGTCCCTTGTCCCTGCAGGAATTGGCTGAGACACCAGCTACTAACAATGGGAATAACGGGGCACCGTGCGCTCCCGGTGTCAGCCTGACCCTCCTTTACTCTTTTATCACTATGTTAACTAAACATATTTACTGTAGGGAAGTTCTAATACATCTAAACGTTTCCTGCTGCCTGAAATACTTTCTGTCAAATACAGCTGAGACAAGAGCAAAACTAAGAGAAATGCCCAAAGAAAATCAGGGATTTCTAATGCCCTGTGTGATGGCCAATCAGATAAGGTGTTTGTTAAGGTCTTGCACACTGGGAAGGGATATAACACTGAAGACTGGATGTTGCTTCACACTGTTTGATGTATGGAAAGGGAAATCTTTTGGAAAAGGGTCACTTCTGTCTACAGAAAGACCAGCAGTAACATTTGTAAAGCAGACTAACAGCACAGCTAATGATATATATATATACACACACCAATAAATCGTATCGTGGGTCTGATTTAAATGACACTCAACTAAATGGCGCTGCTCAGGACAGCCCCAGATGTGGGTAGTGTGAAATGGAGGGACCCTCGTCATCTTTCTGTCAGGATGCGGAAAGTGGGTGCCCATTGCTGATGCACAGCACTGGTGGGTGCTGGAAGGACCGTAATGCAAATATTCCAGGCAGATAAAGGCACTGTTGCTCCTACAAGCATCAGTTCAAGGCAGGTTGCCCAGGGAAGCTGTGGCTGCCCCATCCCTGGAGGTGTTCAAGGCCAGGTTGGACGGGGCTTGGAGCAACCTGGTCTAGTGGGAGGTGTCCCTGCCCATGGCAGGGGGGTGGAACGAGACGATCCTTAAAGTCGCTTCCAACCCAAACCATTCTGTGATTCCATGATAATATACTTCTATGCATTAAAAAAAAAAAAAAAAAAGTAGGCACAGCAGCCGAAGACTCACTTCCTCCTTACTATCCAGTTTTGGGGACTGAATTTTATCCCGCCCTCCCCAGGAAAGGGAGAGGCAGCTCCTACCGTGTCTGCCTGGTAGGCTGCTCTCTATACAATTTGGGTGGCAACTGTTGACTAGTTTTCTCCTTGATGGATTTATAAGGGCTCCTGCAGTAATGATTAAGGTGTCTAAGGAGGAAATGAGGATAAGGTCTACATCTTCCTTGAATATGTTGTTCAGTTAGCTAAATGGCAACTAGACCGTCAGACACCTGTTAAAGTGTGATAGAAGGCAACAGCCCACTAAATTGACTTAATGATTTCTTCTGTTATTTGGAGACCCTCCATGTAAACTCTCCAGGATATTCACAGCCCTCGGAAAAGGCAAGGATGCATTTAGAGCACAAATACTAGATCAAGGGCACACAGAAAAGATGTGCCTGAAGGATTTGTTCTGTCCTGGGAAAGGACGAAAGACTCCAAGGCTCCGAAGCAAAGGATGTCTCCAGGGGTGTCCAAGCCCAGTAGGATCTTACCTCTCCTTATGCAAAAAGCAACCATAAAATCGCGAAGGCATACACCAGAGCTTCAGCTCTTACATATTATTTTCATGTGTGATGATTGTTAACCTGGTTAAATGAGGCAGTTCCAAGTAAGAGGTTCCGGCACTATTACTTTTTGGTCCTTCCTGAGTGATTTATATTAATTGTTCAGGAAAACCAATATAAAAATACTGGTCCCTTGAGGCTGCAGGCTTTGTGGCAGTCTCAAGCAGAGTACAAATAACCAGTTGTATACGGCTTAGCAGTGGGCATGCACTCTTATGCAATTCAAGTGGCCGAGAGCAGAGTATTTTACTCTTTCAGTTTAGGGCATCTATCCAGGAATTACATGTTAAAGGGTTGAGAAACGAAATCCACTGGAGTAACTGATGTGCTGTTGTTGTTGGACTCGCAGGGAAAGATTTCAGCCAAGATTCCTCCTCAGACGTAGAGATCAATTTAACTGATGGCTCCTTTCTTGGAATCACGTTGCATCGAACATTTGAGCTGCAAACAGCTTTGTTTCTCAAACAGAGCCGCCGGATGGCCCGAGCAGCGCACGCAGACACCGCTACTGCAAGGAAGGCTTTGCCTCACGCAGGATGCAGTCGTGGATGCTTGGACTAAGTGCTCAGCCGAGGTAAACTGGCACGGTCCTACTTGCTTCAGTGATGTTATTGCAGTTTTCAGTGGCTGTTTGACTTCTTCAGGGAAGAGAAGTGGTGGCTGGTTATGGTGGAGTGATGTTCTGGGAGCTGCCCCAGATGGTGCAGTCTGGGCTGGTGGTTCATGTGTTTGCCTCCACGCAAAGGCAGCAGTAGGTGTTGGCACTGACAGACAGTCTTGCACCATCCGATATCTGGTCCTGGTTTTTATTCAAGGGCTGTTTTTAAAAGCCTGACTCAGGTGACACCTTATTTCACCCAAGCACCCAGAAGGTGATGGCAGTAAGAGGTGTGACAACCCCGTTCTGCTAGCCAGGATGTATGTGGCCACCACCAAAACAGTGGCAAAAGAGACTGGGCAGCTGCCAGGTGGCCCCGAGCAATGCGGTGGAGCGTGCGACCCTCCCTGTTAATGTGAACGGGTGACAGCAGGGTTAAAGCGCTGCACTGGGGGCTTTCCTGCTAAACCTGCACCTGCCTGCTTGCACATATCTACACAGTAGATTGAGCGTCTGGGACTTATAAATAAACTGCTTCCTGGCAGGTCGTTCGAGATGGTGTAGAATGGTATGTTTTTATATCTTTCTTTCCAGATAGGAGCTGATCTAATCACCGAAGATAAGCAACATCAGGTCTGGTCAGTATGGAGATGAGAGACCTCCAAGAAAAACGCAGGTGCTCCAGGAAATGCCGCTGCTGATCCAGCGCTGCAGACAACGTTGCATGGGGCTTCTAGAGCACGGCTGCAGCGGCAGCAAATCCACCGGGAGAAGCATAAATCCCTGGTACTTCTCACGGGAATGGGGTGTGCTGTCATGTTGTAATTCCTGCAAGAGAGAAAGTTCCTGCGCTGTGCTTCTTCTCATGCAACAACTGACGTACTGGTGCGACCACGATGAGCGCTCTTGGAGCCCTTCATGGTGGCTGTAGAGTGGTTTTAAGGGGCACAAGCCTCTCAGGTGAACCACACACGTGTGATTATTTGACTAGCTCAAAGGTGACCTGCACCTTGTTGTTCCTCATGGCTTGTTCCCCCCTCCCCAAAAGGTGTGCACCGTGCCTGGTGCAAACCCACTGCCCTGCTCCACCATGGAGGGGGTGAACGTCAGCGCTGAGTCTGTGTTTCTGCAGAATGAAAGACGACAGGAGCTTATTATTACCTCTAGAGATGATGTTGCAATATTGGTCAGTCACCACTAGCAACTGGCTCTGGATTTATTCTCCCTTCTTGTTTTGGGAGGAATGGATGGCAAAGCAGTACTTTAGAGATGAAGTCATATTTTGTCTCTAAAGTACTGTTTTTTCATACTGTTGGGTGGTTGTTTTGGGGGTTTTTGTTGTTGTTTTAGTTTTGGTTTGGTTTTGTGGTTTTTTTTTTATTTTTATTTTTTTTATTTCTGCTGGCAATTAGACTGGTAGACAAATATCTGGCCTTACTGGAAGATTTAGGCAACTTTTGTGTTTTGATGTCTCCCTCATTTGCTAAAGAAAACTTGAATGTTGCAATTTTCCCAATTCTGAGAATACAACCTTCTGTGAATTAACATTTCACAGAAGCTGCAATTATGTGTTTTGGAGAAGGAAAAGGTGGGAGGGAAAAAAAGAAGTGAAGACGATATTCAAAGAAATCTCGGAACTGTCTGTAGTCCTCACCAGATGTGTGAGAATGAGAAGTGTACACCATTTCTAATAAGGGAGCTGTGACAGCTGATTTCTCCACACAGAAAAAAAGAGCTATATTATGCCACAAGGTAGACTGAACAGCAGCCCAGTTTATAGTTTAAATGGCTTGGGAGCTTCCAGAAAAATCTTTTGTGTCAAACCTTTACTACTATTGCCACCATGTGGTGAAATCCGACAAAAGGCTCCTTTAGCTGCCACAAAATTTATTTGTTCGTTATGATTTGTCTCATATCAACTGTACTTGGAGAGAATTAGAGACGACTGTATTTTTAATAATGACAGGAATTACAATCTTTATTTTGGCTTCTTGGAGAAAGCCTTGCATCAGATGCAGCAAGCTCCTCCGCGTTTTAAGACACAGCATCTGTCATAAAGTTACCCAAAAGGAGCTGGCATTTTCAGCTGGACCTGAGCTCTGGGGAGGAGGGACCCTCCAGCTTTCCCGCCACATTCCCAGCCTCTTCCTAAGTGTCTCAGGCTGTCGGTAATCCCCCTCTAACCAGCAATGTCATGGGTACTGCAACAAAAAACCCGCGTTTCCATCCCGAAGAGCTCCCCTAACCTACTTTCCCCGAAGATGCAGATGGACACAGCAAGCAGCCGTTCCTCTGCTAAGCCGCCGGCACCCGTCGTGGGGACTCGTAACCAGGCTGGAGAATTTCAGCTGATGCAATAACCCCCATGACACGCAACGCCGTGTTGTGCTGCTTGGTTGAAAAGACTTTGGATGAAAGGTAACCCCATGGGACTGAAACCGCAGGGCAACTCTGGTAGCTCTCTGCAGAGCTCTACTTTGCTTCCCCTTAAAATATGTCTATTAGAGGTTTTTCAGAGCGGAGAAGAGCAGCCAGATGCCTTGCTACTAATGCAAACCTACAGGGCTTTTTTTTTTTTTTTTAAGGTCACAAAGCCTGTATTTTGTTTATTTCAGCATTTTGCCTCATATTTTAACCAGTGGGTTAGGGAATCCTCCTACAGAGTATGTCCCAGTTGGACTATCACGTCCATATTCCCTCAGGTCTGGTTCCTCCACTGCTATTAAACACATTTTAGCAGATAAAACACTTACCAAGCATTTGATCCATACCTATCCCCATGCCACCTTCCTTCCAGTTGATCCTGGCCTCTGTCCTGCCTTTTTTTTTGTTTTTTCCTTAGTCATTTAAAGCAGCCTGGCTTCAAACATTTAAACTGGGATACCAGTTTTGCCTTCCTCCCTTTGTGTGGCCAAGGGCCTGTCCTGAGAGCAAGGGTGGGAGCAGGGATTGTGGCCGGTGTCCGTATTTTCCCGTGCTATGGGCTAGGTGCGAGAACACAACTATCGGCTAACATGTCTGATGCCTCTGTCCCTACAGGTGGTCTAATGCATCTACTGCTTGCCCCATTCACAAGGTGGATTTATTTAAGCCCTGTTTCCAATTCAGGCTCTGTTTAGTGGTTCTTTAGGGTTTTTTGGGTGGGAACTGAGTTCATTCCAGTTTAGTGTCTACAGCTAGTCACTCTACATCCCCTGTCATGGTCCACTTACAGGAATGAGCACTTACGGCACCATTCAGCTGACCCAACTGAGAAAGCTGCAGCAACAGACACTAGTCATTCTTAGACAGCCGTGAGTATCTTGACTACATCTTGCTTGGTGGGGAAGGAAACCCAAAGTGCAATCTTGTATGTAGACACCATACAGATGCATGGATCACCATATATATATATATATATATATATATATGCAATGAGCCCCATCTTCAGTCAGCCTTCTCCTCCCCTCCTTTGTGAGGGACATCACTGGAAACCTTGGCTGCTTCAACTTTGGCTTAACTCAGACCAGACCAGACCATGCTGAGGCTGCCTGTCCTTCTCCTGAACAAAGAGCTCCTCCAGGCATCGGCCAAGGGTGGCTCCTGGGCTGCCGCGTTCCCGCCCGCCACGGGAACAGCCCGTCCCCCTCGCTGCCAGACAGCTCCAGTGACTGTCTTCCTCCCTCTTCAAAAGTTCAAAACGGGGGAGAGGAGGCCCTGACTGGTAGACGTGGGCCATGAAGGACTTGTGGTGGTTCTGAGGCCAAACTGGGAAAAACCAAGCAAAGCTGAGGAAGAAGCTGGTTGAAGTGAAAGAGGCTTGCGGAAATTTTTGAATGAAATGAAGTAAAATACTCCCCCCTCCCCAAAATTTTTCATTTTGGTTAACCAGGCATATTTTTGTCTGACTGAAAATGCAGAGTTGTCTTTCATTTTCGGGCTATTTATCCTTCTCAAGGCTTGTGAAGTGATTTTTATGAGAAGGAAACCACTGTTTGCAAAACAAGAAATCAAAGAGTTTAACTTTGGGAAGTGTCAAAACATGAACTGCAAAGGTTTTCAGAATAAAACATTTCATATAAGAAACATTGAAAGAATCTATTTAATCAAAATTATTCCTTTGCCTTTATCCCTTTTTTTCTTTTTTAACTGAAACGATTTCAGAACAGTTTTTGTCCTGTATTTTATTTTTCACTCATTGAAAAAAACATTAATTGACTCGTTTGAAAAATGACCAGATCGGGAGGGTCTAAGCCCTCTAAACCATGCTTTAAACAGGCAGACATCTGTGTTAGTTATAGCCGGTCATAGGTGCAAACCAGCAAAAGAATAGGCTATGGGGAAAAGAAAACCTCCGCGCTACCCTGCGGTTGTCTGTCTATCGACGCGTGCCGTCACCCGCGCGCCATTGCTTTTTCTGTGCTGGCTCGTTCGTCTGTCTTAGAGCTGCCCACCATCCCTCAGCCACGGCAGGTGGCCCACCCGCGCCCTGACGCACGGCCGTTGGGCCGAAAAGCGGCTCTGCTGCCCTCACCGTCCCCTTGTCCGATGGCTCCGGCGGTGCCTTTCTTATGACTCGTGTTATGCTTCTGCCAACCAGCAATTGCGCTTCTGCCCCAATCAGCTCCCCACCCCCAAAGCTCGGGCTGGGGGTCCAATGTTTTTCCTCTTATTTTATCAAATGTATCCACGGAACCCTCTGAGTACTTATAACGACCACAAAACCCCGTCAATTTACCGAGAGAGCCTGCCACAAGCCTCGTCAAAAGATAATAGGGCTTTAATCGCAGCAAGACTCACCCTTTTGAACTCTGCTCTTGAGCAAAAAAAGTACATGAGGCAAACACAGTCTTTGGCACATCTACATGGAAAAACTTCAGAGCGCTCCACGGCTTGGCCTCCCGAGCGCGAGCCTGAGCTCTTGCTCTGTCAGGCTGATGGGATTTTTTACTACAAGTTTTTTTTTTTTGGCTGCTCCATCGTTGGGCGAGAGGGAATCTCTATGTGCCAGATGCCAATCTGTGTATGGTCTTATGGAGCGGTCAATGAAAAAACCTATTTCCCTTGCTATACATGGTAATGAGAGCCCTGTTGCTTTCTCCAGGCTTTAGTCTTCTTCAGGCTGGATTTGAGGTAGGTTGTAATGACAGTCGTTGAGGTTCCTGATGGAAAGTCAGGTCCAGATTCTCAGTTAGAAAAAAGTTCCTTGCAATTAATTTTATCCCAGAATCTCAGAAGCATCAACCGGGCTAAAGACACTGTTCTCAGCAAGGCAAGCTGCTAGTAGTGATTTTAGCAGCTATTCCAGCTGAAATAACACCAGGACTTTCTTTTTCCTCTTTATGAGCTGAACTTCAGCAGCGTGACTCCGGCATCTTCCCTTTCAGTGTAATTCACCCTGTTTTTTCTGTAAATAGCTGTACATATTAATATTAGAGACAAAAAGTATGTTAAACTAACATTAAGAGTTCAACGCCAGTAAAAGCCAGGGGGAAAAAAAAAAAAAAAAAAAAAGCATTGAAACCATTACTTGACTTTAAACTCGCTGTTTGTTTCTGGCAGGGTGCCAAAGCATATGATTACCAAGGTCACGCACTTTGATGAAGTTCCCTGGCACAGTGGGAGAGTTAAAATAATGTATCGTAGTTCCTTTTGCTGGGGAGTAATATTACAACCATTGTTTATTTGGTATCTCTCCCGCCTCCAGCCATCCCCGCTTCAGACCAGGGAGGAATCGGCTCTCACGTGGTAAACGGGGTCAAAGCTGGTGAGGTGTTGGGATGCGAACTGGGTGCGTGTTTGTGGCCAAATATTTTATGAGCAAAAAAAAGAAAAAAACGTGGATGCGAGTCCTTCTGACAGGCTTGTAAATTAAATCAAATTTCTCAGGTGCTTCAGCCAAGAGAAGATGATAGCTAACAGTAATTCAAAATAATACATAGTGCTCTAATCTTTGCTTTGCAAGGTTCTCAAGACGAAGGTTTGCTTTGCTTTGATTCCAACATTTTTGTTGGAACTTTTGTGTAGAGATGGATCTAAACATACTCATGCTTCAAGGAGAGAGGAATAATGGAAATTAAATATTTCATGAGTGATTTTTGCTTGGAATGTTTTGTTTGAGTGAAATTTAAGATATTTTTTTCCGGTTCCAGATTGAGTATGTTAAAAAATCAGGTGGAACATCATCCTGTAGGGATGGTCAAAAAAACCTGAAGTCCCTTCCTACAGCTTTGTATGGCAGTCCTGCTTCCCAGAGGGAACAGTCCTGGAGCTCTGGCAGGTGAGCATTTTCGTTTAGATCATGTTGATTCTCTGCTTTGGGAAGTTACTCCCTGACACCTGCTGTTCAAAGCTAAAAATGAGGTGCTTTTTGCTCGTAGGTATTCATCCCCTGCTGCTTCTTGAGAAAGCACATTTGCCAACCAAGGGCCAGTGCCTGGGGGCTTCACGGCTTTTCGCCAGTATCCCACTTGGTTGTGGCACCCTCAGGCCTTCCAGCTCTTTGGATCTCAATGCCAATCTTATTGTATTTCGTGTATAAAAATGCCCCAGCTCCTGGAGGTGAATCATCATGTGACAATTTTATCTTCATTATGAGAACGTCATCTTCAACCCTCTGGACTTACGAGGAACAAAACTGGCTCAGTATGTCCCAAGTCACCCCTTATTCTCAAAAGCTGGATGGCAAATGGAGAAAACCCAAAATGTGGAGAAGGTATTGACCTGGAGGGAAGGGTTTGAGCAAAATTGCAGGTATATTAAACAATTTTTGGTTTTGATTCTTGAAGTGTTGGATGCTGTAAGGCAGGCGATGCTCCATCCTTCCCCCAGCTGTTCCCTGAATGTTGCTCACTGCACCTAATGAGATACTGGTTGCTTGCCTGGAAGCAACTGCCTTTCAACACCGTTTCCTGGTTTTCTACTTTGTTGACAGGTGCTAGAATGTACCTTAGCACGGTTAATTTATATTTCTTATTGTCTGTCATGGTAACTTTATTTATAGTTGATTAAAGCTTTTGGTTAGGGAGGCTGAATTCATACAAGCAGCTCTTGGCTGTTCAACATTAAAGTGAGGCCAATATTTATGGAAAACAGAATTTGGCAGAAAACTTGGGGCTTTGTGGTTACTACAGAATAACTCCATTGTCTTCTGGTGTGCTTCCCTCACCGCTCGCCTTCAATGGCCAGGTTTGCTTTTGTTTCTTGACAGAACGGCTTGCCAAAACCATTGTTTTCTGATTAATATCACAGTCTGACAGCACTTCGGATGGATAGATGGAGGAGATCTTCTCTCTGCTGCCTAAGCAGATAACAGCCCTGAAATCCCCATGCTGATCCCTTTTAGGTGAAAGGTGCTGCAAAACAGCTGGCTTTGCATACAGTCAAAACCAAGACCAAGAGCCTGGGAGGAGTAAGGACCTTTCAGCCTCCCCAGGGGAAAAGATAGCATCCTCAAACCCAGATTTCTCCTGGCTGGAGCGTTGTCTTTCTTTGCGTTTTGCTTTGCAGAGCTCTGGAGGAGCTGGAGATGGTGTCCCAGCTCCGGGAGGATCACAGAGGAGAAGGGTGCCTGTGGGGGCTTGAGGTGGGCTGTGGTTTCTGCCACTTCTCCACGGGTGAGTAAGGACATGGTGGATGTCCTAAGTGGCCCTCTCTGGAGACACTTTCCTTTGAGGACCATGGTGGGCTTTGCCCGGTTTCTGTTCATACACGGCGGGGGTTTCCTGCAGGCTCATGAGAGCGGTTGGGTGTGTGCACATCCATCACACACAGCATGCTAACAGCGGTGTCCCCTTCCTCCAGCCCGCTCCCACCGTTTGCCCCCAGCTCTGGCACCAAACCCGAATCCCTTTCTGCTCCACAGACCCCAACCAGGCTGACTCAAACCCCCAACTCATCAAATGCAAACCAGCAACGCGGAGTGACCCTGAGAGCCCAAACTGGGGGCTCTGCTTTTAATCAGAGAACTAGTCTGAAGGAGGAGGAGAGATCCTTGCAGCTCGCCTAATTTTAACCATAGTTAGCGCCTAATTAATGAAACATTTAACTTGTCTGGGACATGGGCTTGGTGGGGGGAGAGATACCTCAGGCCAATCGGCACTGATGTATTCTGTTTCTCTTGCACTGAGGCAGAGCATTTCTAAGAGATGTGTGTGTGTGATTGCTTCCAGATTTACGATTGCTTCCATCCTTTTAATGCTGGATTAAAAAAAAAAAAAAACAAAACTCCAAAGAAGTTGGTTTGGCATAATCTAATTTTCTCATGTGAAACAGTTTGTAGACCAGATGACCCCAAACAATGGGAGAGTTTGTCTCAGCCTGGCTGTTCTTGCTGCAGGCAACCTTCCTCTCTGCCGCCCGCCTGTAACCAAATGTGACAACTGTCCCTTATTTATACTTGTCAGCTCTGCTCGGGGACTTCAGTGCTGCTGCCTTAACCAGGTCGCAGTGCTGGCAAGCGATGAGCACGTTACAGCAGACGAGACTGGATGCGTCGCCCGCCAAGGAGAGGACCAAAACCAGACCGAGTCAGAATTTCTTCCCCACTCAACAGCAGATTTTGGAAATTCTCTGTGAGACTAGCCAGGGGTTAAGGGTCATGATCTCAGACCAGTTACGACACAGATGACCTCAAGAGTTTTCAAAACTCATCTGACTGAATTGTATCTTAGGTAGCTCAGTTCGGACAGCTTCCCTTAGCCATCAAACAGCCTTTCACCCAAGGAGCTGCTGGGAGGCTTCTATGAGGACTTCTTGGCTGGCAAGGCAAGAAAGATCTTCAGTGCTTTAGGCTTGCGTGTGGGAAAAGAGCAAGCCTGAGGTGTGGGAAGGCTCCAGGAAGCTCTGCTCACAGCAAAGACAATGTCCTCTGCCAGGATGTGACCCTATTAGTACATGGGAATTACTTTAAAATGGAAACTAAAACGTTTCTAAGGCTAAAGAACTGCACACCTGCCCTGCCCGCCCCCTCCCTTTAATTTGTTTCACATATTTATTGTGTGTTCCTTGGTTTTCATGCCCTGACATCTAAAACCGGGTAAGGAACCCTGCTCCCTGCACTAAATTTGGACATGGTGAAAGGGACTGGACCTCAGTGTTGTGGTGCCCTTTCACACCTGGTCTGGCTTTGGCCATCAGCAGTACAGGGGAAACAATAGCTCAGAGGAAAGAATTAGCAAATAGAAGGGAAAAAAAGAAGATCAAACTTGGTTTTCATTCTTAATGAATAATTTAGATCCAGTCCAACTCTTCTGTGATCAGGGTGTAAAAAAGAAATGGGGAATTAGCGGTCTTCCTGCTCCCAGCTTCTGTGTCTGTGGGTTCTGTGCTCTTTCCTTTGTGGAGTTTTTCTGTTGTTTTTTTTTTTCTTATTGATTTTTTTTAATACAGAAAATAATTCAGCTAGACAGAGGAATGCATGGTTTGTTCCAAAGGGAAAATGTTCTGGATATTTGTATTCAAGCATCCCAAGGTGACAGCAGCAGGGCAAAACCCAGCATTACTCTTATCTTCCCACGCTGCTGATGCTGGTATTGCCACACCAAATAAAACTTCATATGGCGAGTTCTGCACATAATTAAACGGGGTCACAGCAGAGCACGCTCAGCCAAGTAGGCAACATCACTCCTGGTGTCTGGCATGAGATCGATAGGAGGCCTAGTCCATCGATGACTGTATAGTTTGTTGTGTAGTTCCTTTTTCTTTACAAGTGGCCAGATGTAAGCAATGTATAGGGTACAGATCCTTACAGGAGGAATCTTTCTAGTCCTGAGCTGGGAAATCCAAGGGTTTAAGTCAGTGCCAGAGAAATCAAGGAAACAATTTTCCAAAAATTAATAAAAAAAAGAAAGCAAAGACAAGAAAAAATCCCGTGACATTTAACTTGGAAAAACTCACCGAAGCATTGCAGTGATCAAAATTTTTCATCTGAGTGATCAAGGGGTGAAGATGGAGCAGGAAGGAATTTTTTCATCATCTTGAACTAACTTCTTTGAAAGTCTGATAACACCTGCCGGTGGCCGCTCAAACTCATTGCCACGGGGTAGAGATGCAGCTCAGTTCTCAGCAGGTCACTCCTCTCCCCACCTACAAGGGGACCTCAACCTCTGCGGACTTTCCTGCCCTGTTTGTGTTATCTTTGCCATTTGCACTGGCCCGTGGGACAAGAACATGGCCATGATAACTGGTAAGAGAGTTGGCTTCTGTATCTCATCTGTGTGACAGTCGGATTGTAGGAAGAATTCCCAAAAGTTGGTGGCTTCAAAGGTCCATCTCCATCCAACACTCTTTATTATTCATGTCCTTGAGATCTACCGTAGCCACACATCTTTTTGTGTTTGTCTTTGTAGTTTATTTTGCAATCCTTCCAATTAGCATACGAGTGAATGACATTGTGAATATTAATATGATTTTCATTTATTTCCAGAGACAATAGCCATTTGAATCAGCAGGGCTCCACTAATCTACGCTGAAGATTTCAGAGTTGTTGAAGCTAGTTTGAAAGGCATGGGAACTAGTGGCTGTGGAGTAGCTCATTATAGACTCATTACGATTCCATCCTTGAAGGTGAGGAGTATTGAACATTTGATTAGATGCTGTATATAAATAGAGCAAACGTAGCTGAAAAACCTGTGAATTGTAATCTTACATTAAGAGAAAAATCTAATAATAAAAGAAAGCCCCAGATAAAGTGTGGACAGAGAGACAGACTGATGTTAAGCATAGAGATTTGCTCTTCCCAGCAAAATACGCTGTAACGTTGATCAGAAAGCCTTTCCTGTGTGTAGAACTGTGGGTTGCGTTTGACTGCGTTGCTTCAGATTACAAAGACATTTTTCCGCTTCCTTCTGAAGACAAAACACAGAGCTGTGGGAGCTGGTTGGAGGTCAGGGTGGTCTTAATCTCCTTCTGCATCTTTCCTTCTCTGCCCTCTTCTGAGGACCTCATTTAGATAGCCACGGCAGACTGTCCCCGGGGCTTGGTGAACGCCACCACCGTGCAGATCTCCCACCCCGCTTGCAGAGCCACAGCACGATGTCGGAGCACGTCACCCGCTGTCCCCATCCTCTCTGCCTTTTCCCCGGCCCTTTCAGCCTCCACACACCCCTGTGAGCTGCCACGGGAGGGCAGAAGCAGAAGATGCATCCAGCTGAGCTGGAGGATATTGCCTTGATTTCCTGCCCTCTTACCTGGGTGTCTAACCTGTGCCCACCGTGGCCCGCGCACTGGGCTGCAGAGGACAGCAGGAGCTGCAGAGAGGGATTCACGTGGGTCTGGGAATTCCCCTCCTAAAATTTCATACATAGGCCAAGATCTGTTGGAGGTAAGCAAAACATTACTGAAACGTTTCATTACATTTGTGAGGCATTTGCAAACAAATATGAAATCCAGGTCAGGAAGGAATGTGTTTTCTCTCATTGCAGTCTCTGTGCACGGACAGACATAACAAAATCTCATTTTTAAGGCTGATCAGGAGGTGGCTCAGGGCGCAGAGCCACAACCGGTTAACCGGCATATCCACACGGGAAGGCGCTGCCCAGTCCATCTCCATCGCTGGAACACTCGGCTGCCATTGCCGAGCTTCCAAGAGTCCCATTGCAGCAGAATGAAGAACTTTTGGGGCATTTTCAAATTGACCGAGTCTTGTGTCCTTACATGTCTTAATCTCACTAGAAGCATTCTGGATGCCTGTTTGGATCGATGCCCTTCTGGAATTTGGGAGAAAACATTCCCACTGTTGGCTCTGCTAAATTAAGCAGAAGAAAACGATTGTGATCTTCTACCTGACTGCCTTTAAAATATTACTCCCAGGGACTTCTTGCAGCGATTATCCTGTGAAACCGTATCGTTTATGATTCTCTCAAAGAAAGAAATACGATGTAAAGATTGAGCCAGGGACTCAGCAGCGTTTGGAAGCGCAGAGTACTCCCAGCTTTGGCAGCTTCAGCACCCTGCCCACCCAAGCGACAGCTAGTGAAAAAGCTCGGTGGCTTCCATTTTTGGCTAACAGCGACCGGGGAGTGATGCTCCTGTTCCTGGAGACATTCCTCTGCAATTTCCTAGGATAGATAAAGCTCAAAAGGTTGGTGTTATTTGTTTATATTCTGAGGTCTGGGGACCCGATTCTTATTTGCACCAAGGGAAGACTTCCCTGGCCTCACATTTCTTTCATGAAGGGTAGTGGAAAGAAACGTTTCCATGAGCGACCGTAATGATCTTTTCCTTGACGTTTTGGCATCGGTTATTGTATTCCATTCTGATCTAATTTGTGGCATTTCCTCCTCATATTTGTTGTTTTATATTATATATTTAAATATGATGTATCCATAATATAGAAAATATGTTATATACTTCTGAGCACATTTATACAAAGGCTAATTCTTATGCTGTAATTTGAAAAACATGAATCAAAACCAAAAATTAAAAGGAACAACTGCCTTAAACATATTTAAGGTAATGGCATACTTTCAGGAAAAACAACAGCATATTCATTTTCATACCAAGTCAAATGTGCCCTGGAAGAAGATCTGGATATTAATATTCACGTATTTTAAAATCGGTGATGTATTGTAACTTAAACAGAATGAGATAATCAATCTTTATATGGTCATATAAATAAAACAAACTATTTAATTTATTTTAAGTTACAAAGACCTGGACTCCTAACAGGAATCGAGTGCATTTGTGAATTTATGTAACAAACATATCACTACCAACACCAAATTACATCTCAATCAATGTTAAAAGGCATCTGACATTTCCCTTTGATTTATGGATTAACCTTTACAGTTAATACAGTCTAGCATTTATTGTTTTCATCAGTTTGTGGTTTGGTAGCAACCCCAGAGCTCATTGCAGGGATCTGACTAAATTAATAGCTTTTCCCACCATGGTCAAACAACTAATGAAAAAGGTCTATTTTGCACAGCTGGTGGATGCTAATATTTAAACAAACAAACGAAACCTTTCTGAAGGACAAATGAGTCTTGGGTCCTGATTCTGCGCAGTAAAGTCATTTATCTGGGGAAACCAAGGTGCACTTATCGACTGGGGTTAAATCTGCCCAAAATGTAAAGCATGAAAACCTAAGTGACATGAACGCAATCCCAAAGCAGCAGCCAGAGGAACACGTTTTATTTCAGCATCAATTTGCAGGCAAAAATTAGAAAGTTTGCATACCTCATTGTCTGAGATGTTCTCTCTTTGGCATGGAAAAGACTGGGAAAAAAAACATTACAGGTACTTTTGCCAAGTTTTGCTCCCATTAATACTGTTCAGATGCTGAGGGATTATGTATCAGAATGACAAAGCATTAAGCAATTATCTGCATCACTTTGTGGAAATAATTCAGATACAAAAGAGCTTTCCTGAAGAAAGCATAACACTGCCTTAAAATAACCCAGCTAGTCCTCCAGATTACCCTGATTGAGGACTAATTATTTTAACAAGAAAAACATTATGCAACTTAAACTGATTTTAGTGATGAAAAGTCAGTTAACTGGGGACTTTTCATTTCAAGCATCATTTTACACACATATAATCAACATGAAATTCCCATTAACTTTTGTATTTCAAGCAAAAAGGGATTAGCACCTGGTTGAGTATAACACAGTCTGGGTCCACACAAGCCATGGAGAAGACATGACAGCCTTGCCCAACCGCCACGTGCGCTCGTCTTCCAGTTCGCCATGATCAAAGACAGACTGAGCCTAAGAACTTTGAGAAAATTGACAGATTTGGTTACATTTGTACAACTCTTCTGAAATTCTCTTATTTTTGTCCTAGACACCTCAAGGCAGTGGTGAAATTTCCACTCCGTCCCTTTTGGAGGAAGGAAAAGTTCATTAAGAAAAGTCACTCTCACCATATTTTGACATGTCTGTTTCCTCACTCTCTTAAATATTCATTTTTCTTAAGGTTCACGGAAGGTTTTCAAACCTTAAAAGTCAGGGTTTGTTATAGCTAAGCTTTTGTTTGAATTGCAAACATCTGGCATTGCAAAGAGACAGAAAGTCCTGTGCCGCATCCTTATTATAGCCCCAAGAGGTGCCACCTTACACCCTCAGCAGTGGCTGCAGGTGGAGCGTTTCTGTATTACAGTGCAGTTTTATCTGGTTTATTCACACTCACAGCTAGTTTTTGCTGTGGCTTAGTCACACAGGCAAAGCCCCAGGGACTTCTGAAGGACAGAGAAGGGCAGAGCTCATTAGTGAAAGCTCTTTTCTCACAAATCACACAGGCAAGTAAAAAAAACAAAAAAAAGCCCCCACCGAACAACTTTCCCACTTCTGCTGAACTTTTCTTCTGAAAAGGTTGGCCTGTCGAGAAGCCACGATCCATGACAATCCACTTTTTCTCAGCCTCTGCATAACGGATGGCTATGGATCATTACTTCAGGATGGCACGGAGACTAGGTGGGTAGCAAATGCTGAATAACGAGCTTGTTTTGGCCTGGGAAATTTCTCTGAAGGCAAAATCAAAGCTCTCTTCTTGTCGAGCCTGTGTAATAGAGATATTGAATACTCCCCCCTCTGAACAGGCTTGGGAATATCACAAGAGCTAGCCTGGTTTCTCCAGGAGGTTTTGCATCCAGGGAGCATCGACTGTGGCAAAATTATTTTAAGCTCCTGCATGGATTCCTTGGATTTGAACAAATATGCTGGCAGTATAGAGACCCTTTGGAGAGTGGTTCAATAACCTGTTGCAATACCATTGTCGCCACTGCTAGAGACTCCTCTTGAAATTACAGGAGCTCTCTGCCCTTTTTTACTGCCAGTTTGTTTTGGGCACCTTTTTGGAAAGAACTGGGTGTAAAATGCTTCCGCGTGTTATACCGGCACAAGGTTTGCTAACGCACGTGGCAGTGTGAGGCAATATGTGGTGCGAGTTGGAAAGTTCCTTTCATTTAGCTGGAGACACGGGTATGGTTCACCTCATCATGAAAACCAGGAACAAGAAGTTTATTTAAAAAAAAGTAACACCATTTCCCAAGCCTTGTGACCTCATCCTAGTTCTCTTTGTATTTTTTTATATTTCTTAAAATTCCCGTCCTGGAGTCATGTGAAAGCGGGAGAGCTGGCGGTTTTTACACAATTACGCCTGACTCAGCCCTCTGCAAAACTGATCTGTGGCAGCTGGTCAGTGGCAGGGTGGATGAAACACTCAGGCCCTACAGAAGATTAAAGCAGATCCAGGAAAGGTGGCAGCAAATGAAGAGAATGTAGGAGGTCAATAACGTAAGCTAGCTGATGTAGCGCATTTCTAACAAAATGCTTTGCAAAGCTGAGCTCTCTGTACTGCCTTGCAAATGGGGATGTGGAGGCACAGAGACATAAAATGACTTGCCCCAAGGCTTTGCCCATGTTGGAGACAAAATAGACCTGAATCTCCGGAGCCAGAAGGTTTTCTTCTTAGGCTATTCCAGAGAAAAGGCTGAAATACAGAAGCAAACAAAAATGTTATCTTGGCTGTAGTTTAAAAAAGAAATATAGAATTTCCTGCTATCTCGAACGAGTGCATTATAATCAGAGTATGGTTAAATCTAATATAGGAGTCCATGTGCCACCACCAGCAATACTCCTTTTGTAATTGCCTCCAGCTATTGCTACTAGTAGTTCAGATTGCAATTTCCTTGTACTGTATGTCAATATTACTGGATCACAAGCGAGGAAACAGGAAGCCTGATAATCAATTTCGGTAGCTATACAGTCATTTAGCTTGCGAGTTCGACAGTTGGAAAAATTTTAAACTTCAGCTCCAGTAATTGCAACCCAGAATTAAGACAGAGATATCAATTTCATATGTGCTGTGCACATGCCCACGTGCCTGTAGAGCCCAGTACGCAGAAAACTCACTTGCTAATAGAAATGTTACTTACAGGAATAAACTGCAGTTGGGTTTGTGGCTCAAGTATAGTCTTCACTATCTGAATTCAACTTGTGCTGTTGTCATAGTATAAATGATTCACATTCAGCCAGGCTTAGGGGTAAAGAAGAAAAGTTCCTATACATTACGGTATATTAATTTCTTCTCGCTGACATGATCGTCTGGCGTTAAGTAGCAAGCTACAGCTTTCTGATGCTGTAGCACAGATCTGCCGTGGTTATTCATTCTGCGTTGCAAAACATCCACTGAAAGAAGAACGGAGCCTCCTCTCAAATAAACATCTGTCAAACAAGGAGTGTTCAGGTGAGGGCACTTCGTTACAGAACCTCCTCTGCCAGCGAGTGGCAGTGGACGTGCTGGTGGTATCCACACCTAGCTCCACTGCCTGTCCCCATCACGGGTGGGGACACTGCATGGACTTCACAGCACGTGGGCAGCAAATGTCTCGTGAGAAGAAGATCCTACACTGTTTTCAACCGAGCAAAACGTGCTTTTCCCTGAGGGACTCAGACCCCGGCACAAATTAGGCGGTGGTGTCCAGAGATGAGGTGGTCTGCTCCTCGCCTGTCCTCCCCAGCGGCCCTGTGTCCCTTCTGCTGTCACCGCATGGGATGGGACATGGGGGAGAGCAGGCTGCTGGGAGTGGGGATTGCCTGGGAGCCATTCACGTGGCTTGTCCCCTCCACGCGCTCCTGGGAGAGAAGTCAGCTGAGACTGGGCTAAGGGATGGTCTTTGAGCTATACATGTCCCGGGTGGCAAAGGTCCTCCCAGGAGTCTTTATAAAACAACCCAGGAGACCATACCTGTGGAAAATATGTGTTTCTCATCCCAGATATAAGGTTCCCTTAAAGGCAAGGGAGATCTTTTCTAAAAAATAGCTCCACCTCTGCCACATCAAGGTAAGTGTGTATCGGCAGAGGACAGAGGTACTTTGATATCAGTCCTTCCTTCGTGTAGCTGAGGTTGGAAATCCCGGAGCAATCTGCTGCCCCGGGGGGCTGCTTGCCTTCCCGCTGCAGCCACCTCTGATCCCAGCTCTTCCCCAGCCGCTGCCCCAAGCGCGGGTGAGGACCGGCCGTGAGGAAGCGCTGGAAGAAGGACTGAATGGGGCCCCCTCCTCTCCTCGCCCGGCCCTCCCACCCGGGTCTGGCGCGGGAGCAGGCTGCTACTGCCTTTGGGTCATTTCTTCTCTGGTCAGTGAGAAATCCGTCTTCTCTTCTCCCACCGCAGCAAACCTGTTTGGAAGCGCACGCCTGGCTGTGTGCTTTCCACCCGGTATGGGCTTGTCTGGGTTTCATGCTCTGGGAAGCGGGAAGAGCCAAGCTTCCTCTGGACTTTAGGATCAGAACCTAAACCGGATTAAAATGTTGCTGCTTGAATTTTAAAATGTTGTTTTCCATGACATGATTATGTGACCTACCTTTGTTTATTATAAATCTAATACCACAAGTTACAGTTCAATGAATTCACATTTTATTTGAAATTTTTGTCTGAAGTAGCCTAAAGCTCTTCCAGAAACAATTGCAGAAAACCATATGAGAGCTGCTAATTTATAATCTGCGGCATCACAGCACAACTAGCTTTTCATTTGGTTAAAAGGAAATGGTTACTTAGAACAACAAAGCAAACCATGTGTCCATAGTTTATATTAAATGCCCTTGGTATTTATTAGGGATACACAATGTATCATCTTGAAAATATTTATTTTCCTGTAATTTCAACAACAGCAAAACAAAATAGAAAGTAATACAGTGTCATCCCTTTGCCAAACTGTAGCAGATCTTGGGACAGTTGCCTGTTGAAAGAAAACTTGAGATCCCAAGCCTGGGTATTAGCTTAGCGGAACTTGTTTATTTGAGTGTGTCCACCAGCCCCAGCACAGAGGTGCTCTCAAGTAACATACAAACATCTTTGCACCAGGAATCTCACCCCAGATGCCAACATCTGGTTCTGCTGTGTTCAGCCCTTGGGCTTTGGGGAACTTCTTCCCTATTTGGACACATTTCCCATTGAATTCAGGAAGTATTTTGTCTGGCTGAAAGACAGAGCCGAAGAAACCTGTGGAAACAAGCTGCTATTTTGTCTTGAGAAGACACCAAGTAACTGCTAGAAGGTATTTAATTTTCTCTGCAGTCCACATGGCCTTTAATCTGATTAATCTCTGGTCCTGGCAACAGAAGATGAAGCTGTGGTCCCCTGAACCCAATGGCAAACCTCCCATTCATTTCATGAGAGTCGGGATTCAACCCATGGAGCCAGTCCCAGACACTCCAATGCAGAACGTTATGGGCTGATTAGTACTGAAATGCCTCCCAGGGCTTGATAATCGCTCATGTAGCCCTCAGCCTCGGGAAAGCTTGAGAGAGATGAATCACAAAACACAGCTCATTGCACCTGTTATTTTCCACATTCACTTTTAGGGAAAGAACTGGTTCTTGCTCCCACTCTCAGAGCGGCCATGCTGGAAGGAGAGGATGGCGGCAGCGGGTGCTGGTTGCAGTCAACGCTAGCACAGCCCAACGCCTCCAGGCAAAGGGGGGAAGACGGGGAGCAATTTTGATGCAGGAATAAATATATGTGGCATGAAACCTCAAAAAGGATTTTCAGCTCAAGCAGATCTTGCTTGGGACAGATGGCTAATGGTCAGCGGAGCTTTTGGGCTCTAGAGGAAAGTTGATTCTATCCTCATTTTTTTCCCAGACAAAGGAACGCATGACAGTGTTTGACCATTAGCAGCTATGGAAACTGCAGCTTCTGGGAGACAGTTAGATTTTCATACATGGGGCTGTAAGGCCAAGTGCTTGTACTAACAAAAGGCTTTAATGACTGAGGGAAACAACATTGTTGTAGTTGTGCAAATTTCAGGAAGCCAAATTTTTTTCATTAGAGCCACTGATATCACGATGAAAATTGAACAAACTTCCAAGCGTATTAATTCTTCATCATATCTTCAACAAAGACCTAATAGGGAGCCACTTTTGTGCACAACAGTTATTTTGTGGAGCCGTAGCAATGAGAAAGCTGCGCTGAGCTGCACCATACAGTCAAAGAGCATCTTGGTATCTTATTTCCAACCTGCTCAAAGAGAAGGCAGCATGCGCCTGATGTAAACGCTGATAATGGAGAACGACAGCTCAATTCTGAAGTGCGAAACTTTTTTCTGAAACACTCCAGCAGAACGACAACCCCCAAAAGATGAAAGGCTGTTCCCGTTGCTGCCGACCCCTGCTATGAAGTGACAATGAACACTGAGAAACACTCAGGACAAAAAGAGTTGGTGGGGCTTACTGCGACTTCTAGTTTTCTTCTCTGACGGTACTCTGCAAGTGCTTATTTTCAGTTTCATAGTTATGGTGAGAAACATGGTGTGTTTTGATTCCTAATTTAGCCTGTTTATCCTGAGAGATTCCAGGATCTTCATTTGAAAGATAAATTCAAACCTTGTTTTTCCTTTGCAGCACACATTCCATAACAAAAACATCGCATGCCATACTTCGTTACAGAGCTTGGAAGACCTTCATGACCATAAATTTAGGAACTTGTGGAACACAATGGACTTCAGGATGGAAACAAGCCAGTTGGCCTATCTGGTCAGGTCCATCCCTTCTGTTTGAATTAACAGCTGGATTTCACAGTGGGAGAAATCCGGCAGTTCTTTCTCAGGCAAAATTCTCACAGTTGGATTTGCCTCCAACCGTTGTAGCTAGGGTGGGAGGGAGCACAACTTACTTTGTTATTTTATGTTAGCTCTCTGGGAAAAAAAATTCCAGGGCAAGTTCCATAGGACTTGGACCTACCCTATTTTCTAATTTAATGACCCCAAGTGCCATAAGAAAGACACTCCCAGTAAAACAGACAGAGGGTACGTACTAGGTTCTTTGTGCATTGCAGTGCATATGGTACCCATGTTCTGGAGAAAGCAATTAGAAGCTGGATGCTGAGGCAAAACGAAAAGGCAGGACCTTTTGTTGCTCTGAGAATGCTATGTAGGAGATGAGGTCCTGGCACCGTTTGGCAGACTGTGTGAGTAGAGACCTTGGGTGTAATACATGAAGTTCAGTTTCACACGTGCTATTTCAATTCCAAAAGTAATTGTACCAAAGTTAACGGATTTGCAAGGATTTACACCCCCACAGCTGGGAGGAGAACACGCCCCAGAGGAGCCAGAGAGGGGAGAGGCCAGCTGGAATGAGCAGCGCAGGGTTTCCACGTCTTAGGTTTGGGATCTGAAGTGCTGATCACGGACAGGGATTTGCGTTACACTGCCAGAGGTGAAGATCAAGGCCCCGTTTGCTTAGGGGCACGTGGGCTAGGTTCCCTCTTTCGCCTGAGCTTCAGGGTGGTGGGACACTGGGGAGAAGCTGCCCTCGATGTACGGTACAGAGACTTGATACACAACCCCAAGGATGCTCGCACTGTACCATTCGCAGAGTCCCAAACAGCTCTATACTGCTGGAAGACATGTAGCAGAGCTTTTTCCCAAAGGTTTGTCCCTCCAAACCCCTTTCCCTCCCACTGTGTCCCCTCTATCAGTAGAAAGTGGAGAAGACACACAAGATATGGACCTGAACACAATCGCTAACGAAAAGGAAAACCCTCCGTGACCAGAAAATGGTACAAAAAATCTCGGCTCCGCTTCGAGGGAGCATGCAGATTGACCTGCAAGGCAGCAGAACCAACCTGCTGCGTGGCTGAGGAAGGTTGTGGCAGCCCGAGCAACAAGACGGAGCACAACAAAGCGAAGGTGCGGGGAGAGCCAGCTCTCCAGTGTGGTTTGACCTTCAAAGGCTCCTTGAACACAGCTTCTGTTTATATGGGGAGTTAATGGGTCTCAACTAATAACATCTATCTGATTGGCAGAAAAATAGGGGAACTTGGCTTTACTGACAAAGAAAAGGTTTGTTTTCAGCCATCCTAATTTGCATTAACACTCCGTAATCAAGAGGAGGTTCTGCTGAGGGAGAGGTCCCCATAGTGAGGTCAACCACTGGTCTGCACTGGGTGTTATCTGAGGCAGAGCATCACCGTGCTGTGCAAAAAACACTTCTGTGACACCAATGACAAAAGCCTAAGAAATTAAACCATTAGAAGTCAAATCGCTGCAGAACAACCTGGCGTAGCTCCATCAGAATCTTTTTTTTTATCATGGGAAGCCTTCCTCTAAAAGGATAAATAAACAAAGCACCCCAGGGTCCCTCCGTGAGTCCCAGTCTAGCTTCTCCCCAGAAAGAAACCTTTCATCTTTCTTTTGCAAAGGTATTTATGATGCTAACAGGAGAGGACAAAAGGCTTGTTGTCCCCCCGCCTTGCCCACCAGCCCGGCAGAGAGGAGCTGCTCTCCCATGCCCTGGGCTTGGGACAGGCGGCACCAGCCCCCCGAGGGAAGCACCCCTTTGGGGTTAGGAAATCCATGGCTCCTCCTGGGTGTCTCTTTGCACTCAGGGAGACCCCTCGAGGTGAGGAATTGAGCCAAACACCAATACCTTTTCTCACTTTGGCTGCTGCGCACAGCCCGGGGACGGCTCTGGTGGGGTGCGGACCCCTGCCCCGCACTGCTCAGCCCTGCTCCAGCTCCGCTTTTAACCCCTGGACCAAACCAGCTGCGTCTGGAGAACGTTCACCTGCTTCAACACAGGGCAAAGAGGGATGGTCCTGTGAGATTTCTCTTTTTTTCTTTCGTTATGGCTTTATGTAAGTGGCTGACAGGCTGTGATGGAGCTGAAGAAATAGCTCTGGACTCAGAGTGCAGGGATAAGAGGGAAAAAACTAGACTTTTCCCCCCCTTCCCTGAGAAAAGGTAATTTACGTAAATTTATCCACGACCAGCATACGGCAATAGCTCACAACTTTGTTAATGGAAACCTGGTGATCCATAACACTTCTGTGGGAGACATTTGCTCGGGGGTAATACAATATTAATGTTAATATCAATGATCGATCAGAGGATTTGCAAGAAAGGCATAAAGTATTTAATTATAATTACATTGGGAATGGCTTTGTAATGGCTACGACATTTGAATAAGGTCACGTCTAGCCCTCACCCCTGTTATGTTGTTCTATATTAAATGCCATTCACTTTAAGTGCTGGAAACCTTTCTGGAGTCGTCAGAATATAATATACCGGGTAAATTGAAATATGTCCCTTCATTTTTTGAAATATGATTGATATCCTTTGCAAAACAAATGTTAACACCTATTTGTACACAAATTTCTTTGATTATATGTTAGGAAAACTCAAGTATGACAGTCTCTCCTAGCAGGCACTTTACTGTGAGCAAAGGACATGGCTATTTGTGAATATTAATTCATCTTACCGAAAATGGTTTTGGATCTCTGCCGTAAATCCACTGGATGTATTTCTGCCTTTCCTAATACGCTAATCTGATAGTGCTCAGTAGCCACAACTGTATCTCCATTGGTCTCGGCGGCCCACTGCGTTCACCTGGGCAAGGTGTTGCTTAGTGGGAACTTCTGCTGTCTTTGGGTTACCTTCTGCTAACAGCATTCACCAAGGACACATAGGAAGAATCATATTCGCACATTTCACAGCAAAATATATATATTTCAAATATACTGCAGATGTGTACTATAACTACCAGCCTAACAGCAGCATTGCCATGTTTAAAACAATCAAGAAAAAAATCTGCGTATGAAGCGTGAGTATATAAATGTAGGTAGGATGCTAGAGGTGCACACGTAGGGACCCACAGTGAGCGCATGCATACATTGAAGCACTAATTGAGGACATGCTCTTCCCACACCTATGTACTACCCAGCATAAATACCAAAGGAGCAAATTCTCGTCCCTCTTCAAATGAGAATCCATCTGCCCGGCGACCCCAGAGGTTTCCTTCTTTTTCTGACGTCAGTGTAAACAGCAGATGAGGCAGGTCTAACCAGTCCAATTTTGCTTTCAGATAATCTCCCAGAATAACCACTGATTCACAGAGAATTGAAAGCTCCCATTTGAAGGCAGAATTTGGTCACGAGAAATCATACCTTCACAGTTTGGAAGACATGCAGTCATGTAACTGACAGGATTTTCCATTTTACCTTTTCTGAAGAAGAAGCAAAGAGTTTTGCATGCTGTGGAAATGCCTGAAGATAGCAAGTTTTATAGTTTTCCAAAAAAATGAGCATTTATTACCAATCAGTGTGAAATACCACCGATGGTAAATTTTAAGTGTATGGCAGGAGTTTCAGCATCATGACAACATACATCATGCATCTTTACAACATATAAGTGCAGTGATATTGCTCCCTTTCTCAATAACAATATATAAGAACATATAGTATAAACGTACAGTATATATTAGACACAATGTAAAATAACTTAGTGAAATGTCAAAGCTTCTGCATAAAAATTCAAGTCATGCCTGAGCATACCTCTAGCACAATTTTGCTTAATCTTATCTCATATACCTTCATTTACCTTTAGTTCATGTTGCAAAGATAATTTTATCTCTCTGTATATAATTGCTTAAAACCACCAGAATCTTTGTCTTTTTTTCTTTTATCTGCAGTAGGTGACGCCTGTAGTAGCCAAGCCAAATCCCAGATTTTGTGGAGTCTTTACTAATGCTGCCGTTAGGTACTGGGAAGTAATTCATTGTGAACAAGGTGTATAAAAGCAAGTTCTTAAATGCTCGTTACAGTCTGTCATTGTCCATCAGGTTCTGTTCTGAAATATCCCACCGCATGTAGATGGTAAGGAAATGCCTTTCTTTAGGAACGGAGCTCACGATCTAACATTGCTTTCTGTAAATTATAAATCTCACCGGCTTTGCTGAAATCCTATCAAGTACCACTTCGGTAATTGCTTGCAAGAAGGATCAATAAAAATCTGTCTAATAGGAATATACAACTTGTCCCAAAGCTGGCAGGTGGAATTCTAGCTTTGGTCAACACTGGATGCAGCTTCTTGCCAAGCCGCGTCTCCCGTCACACTGGCTAAATGAAATATGTTCAGGAACTTCCCTGCAGCATCCCGGGAAGCGCTCTGATAGTACGAGGGGAGAAGGTTTCTTGTGTAAACCCAAGGCATTCAGAGGCCCTCCGCCTCTGTCACGTTACCCATCAAAGTCTACCGGAGTTCAACAGCCTTGCAATCAGCTTGCTTGGAATTATTTTGAGTACAACTTCACTTCAACAGTTTAAACAACTCTGCCCTGAATAGCAATAAAAATATACTTTAAACACTTATTAATAACTACATTTTCTAATTAATGACGAATTAAAGCTGCGAAACAGTTTGAAACATTATGTTAAAATAAAAAATAAGGGAAGACAGTGATTTTCTGTGATTCCTTTTAAGAAAACAAAGCTTCCCCCCCTCCCCCTTACATTCTCAGGCAGTGTAAATCAACAGAATTACACTGTTTTAGGTAAGCTAAAGTTTTGACCCGTGTACTTCGGTGGAATTAATCCTAATTTCCACCAGTGAAAGTGGAATCGAATTCACTTTGTCTTTAATAAAGCAACGGGTGATAGGCAAGTCTCTTTTCTGTCGGATTCTGCTCGAGAAAGGAAATCCTTTGTGGTGTTAAATGATGTCAATGACAGTTTAGAAAACAAAGCTAGAATTTCATGAAGTTCAGCATAGTGAAAACCGATATTGGTAACTGTTATTTATGCTTTAATCTTCACCAAGTTCTTTGGGTACCGGCAGAGGATCGGCCGGTGAACCGGTAACCCTTTCTGAGCAGCGCTCAGGGAGAAAGCGAGGAGGCAGGCGGCTGATTTCCAGTGACGTGAGGCTGCTGAACACACGGCAACTCAGACGTTGTTGCCACAAATAAATAACATCACATTGTCCAGAACTGGAGATTAATTTGCTGGGCCTCCAGTAGATGGTATTTATTTTCTTGCATATTATATTGAGATCTCAGGACAGGCAAAGGGTCGGGAGCTGAAAGGATGTAATCGATGCTGAATTTAATTTCAGAATCCGATTTTGCTAGGGAGGAATTGCTTAGGCTCTGCCTGGTGGTCATGCCGTTCGGAGCAAACCCACGAGGCTCCAGCAGTCTCGGGCCCGATTCAGTTCTTTCGTGTTTACTTTGAGAAGAGGAAACGTTGTTTATAGCAGAGTCCAGAGGAGGCACATCGGGGGATGAAGGACTTTTCCCTCTGCTCGGTCTCTGCTCCTTATGTTCCCTTTTCACGTTCCTCCTCCTCCGTCTTCGCCTGTAATTCCCATTTTCAAAGAGATCCAGCATGGATTCGCATCCCGTCGCAAAGCTCCAATAGTTTCCTTTCCCCTTCTCATTCCCTTCTGTTCTGGGAACCTGTATTTATTTAAAGGCAGTTCAGTATTTGTATGTGTTACAGATGCTGCTGCTTAACATCTGCATTCATTTACATTCAAGAATGGTGTAAACACATATGACAAGACTTTTAAGCCTATTCTCTTTCATTATACAACTAGGATGTAAACTTCATCCTCTTCAATTTGTTATCTATTAGCACGCAGCAGAGAAGGAGATACTCTTTATCTCTGTAACTGACAACTCAGAGAGATTTTCAGTGATTCACAGCTCAGCTGTTTGTTTCCCTTCTTTCCTAGCGATGACATTATTCCCGCATATATTTTTTTTAGCCATGCACAGGGTGCGTGTAAATACACAGTTACCGATCTTACCTTTACAAAACAACTGTTAAGCGATAAGTTATGTCGGATGGAGTTCTGCCAGGCTCTTTGATTTGATCTGTAGTAAGGAAATTTCTTCATTATAAAGTCATAAATGCCAGAGAGGGTGACTTTATTTGAAGGACTTTGCTGGATGGCCATTGCAATTAAGGCAATGTAGCTGAAAAAAGGAAAACTTGCTGTTACACCATCGCTTTACTCACACACTCGGTTTTCAGGAGCACATGGGTACATGTGTGCCTGCATACTGCTTCCAAAAGTTCTCCCAGTGGATCTGCACCCTGACCCAAGACGTCCCAGGGATAACCCCGAGCGTGGCCACTGCCTGTCGGCCCCGAGCCCCGGGGCCGTACGCAGGCATCGCTTCCAGGCTGCGGAGCCCCGGCCGGGCTGCTTGCCCTGGCGCTCAGCACAGAGGGCTTAGATCCAGGATTACAGAAACATCACCCACTTCTCAAACCCCATCAGAAAAGTTTCCCTGAGCTGGGAGGCTGCAGTGAGACAGACCAGGCTCAGGGACACTGTCTCTGGAGACCGTGCCTGCGCGTGGAAAGGACCTCAGGTGCCCCTGCGAACATCTACCCCGCACGTCTTCCCACCACGCCGGGGATTATCTGCATCCCGTCCACCCATCCACCCACTGGCACGTTGCACGTTTCACTCCCCTTCTCCCAGGGCTCCTGGAGCTCGCAGGAGACCATCTGAGATCTGGTGGCTCAACGGCACGCCAGAGTTGCTGGGACCCGGCACGGGAGGAAACAAATCCTGAATACTTCAAACCCGGAGAGGGGAGGAAATCTGCCCGCTGCGCTGCCTGCGCCGGGGCCAGACCCACTGCCACACCTGGGGAGAGGTCCCACGCTCCCCCGAGAGCTGCCATCCCACCACCCCAGAGCTCAGGAACCTCCCCAGGGATGGGGGGGACTTGGAAAAACTTCATCTTACCTGTATGCCGGTCTGGTGAATTTTTTCTCTTCGTCAGAACTACAGGTAGGATAATCGTCTCCATCGTAATTAAAGCAGTTATAGGGGTACTGCGTGTTGTCAAACATCGTCCTGCTCCCAGCTCAGCTCCTGTGGAGTGAGAGAGATGGAGTGATGTTTCTCAGAGCTTGGACTCCCTCCTCCCTTCTTCCCTCCCCTCTGTCTGTCTCGTTCCCTCTCTGCCCCCTCCTCACGCTCCCTCTCCTCCCTGCACACACTCTCCGTGATGGGCTGGGGATTGGTTTTGCAATTCTCGCATCCCAGACAGCCCGTCTGTTAGGATTTTTCTTTTTTTTTTTTTTTTTTTTTTTTTGGGGGTGTGTGTGCCATTGCTGTTATTGCTGTTGGCTCCGACGGGGTGGGGGAGCCAGGCGGCGGGGGACGGACGGAGCGGGTGAAGTGGGGGTGAACCTTTGGACCGGGGTGTGTGCCGCCGGTAGCCGCGCTGGCTCGCTGGGTGGTCCGGGCTGGAGAGGGGCCAGCGCTTCCCCTGCCACATCCACAACGTGACAAAAGCAAACGGCATGATGTTAATAAATCATGCTGCAAGGTCTCCGCTTGGAAATTAAACTTTGAGAACCGAGCGCAGCTCCCCCCAGCCCCCAAGTCCTCCCCCTTCTTATTTTTCTCTCCCCAGCGGAGCAGGGTGCCTTTCTTATTTAATTATTTTTAGAAACCCGACGTACAGTAAACAGACGTTCCAGGCAGCGATGCACGCTCGTGCTGATCTGCAATCTATAATACGGTATAATAGACATAAATTATATTTCCATGACTAAAGGAAAATGTGTATGTTCAAAGAAAGTAGAACAGAGGGATATGAGGGACTACTGTCAAGCAGGAAAGTAAAAGGAAAATAGCTGTAGGCAGGAGAGCTGCCTGTGTGGGCTTTGATCTGAAGGATGAATTAGACTAATAGCCCTGTGTGTTGGCATCCAATACTGTAACAATTTAATAGTTTTTCAATGCTTTGGAGTGTTTTCCAACAAGTGATGTAAACCAAAGGCATCACGCAGCATTTCAGGGGGGACTAAAAAGGTGTATGCCACATGATAATTAAATTATTTGAAGACAGCTCTGTCCCGGGAACTAGCCCCGGGAGGAGATGGGTATTGGAAAGGAAAAAGCAAATTGGTGTGCAGAGAGCTACCTGGATGGAAATATAAAAGCAGAACCACTAGCAATGCAACTTTTGTTTTCTATAGCAACTTTCACTCAAAGTATGTCCCCAAACCCCTTTTGGAGTTAAAGGATACAATTAGGAGAAAATTCCTGTGAGTGATAAAGAGCCCTTTAAAGTGGTGCTTAAGTGGCTCCTAGAGTTTTGACAAGGATGGACATAAGAAAGCTTTTCTGGTGGAATGTAACAACACACCATAGCAGGGAGTAGGGGGAAATACATGGCAGGAAAAAAATAGATCCAAGAGGTGTCTTCTTGGGAATATGAAGCCAGAGCAGATACCCGAAATAAAAAATTATCTCCACTCTAAAATACATCAATGGGCATATGCATGAGGCATCCGCTGCAGAGGAGGTCTGGATGGAAAGGGTCAGCTACTGCTGCCTAAGGCCTTACTGGGGCTTTAATATTGAGTAAGAGAGAGCAGATTCAGCGGTGGAGAATGAAATATGTGATGCCTGATCTTCATTCATACTCTGTCCAGCTGGAGCGGGAAAGTTTAAAGTAAAGATGAAGCTGGGCCGCAGACTTGGGAAGATTTTCCCTCACTAAAGACCATGATCCCTGAGACACAAGTAAACGTCCACTTCGATTTTTAGCAGTGGTTCTTCTCTTTGGAGGTGTTTTACCTCACTGAAATCGCAGTAATTCAAACAGTCTTGCTTCTGATTCATAACAATCTTTAAAAAGCAGAACTGGGTTAGTTGACTGATTTTACACAATCCGTTAGCGCCCTATTTCCAGTTCTTCATACTCTACTTATGAAAATCGCCTGGCTAAGAAAGTCAAACAGTACACTTTGACCAAAATCCTTACATATTTACTGAAAGTATATAATACTCTTGTCCATATAATATATTGTATCTTTCTTACATAATAAGTTTTCTGTAACAGGAATTGGAGCAAACGATGGTAGCGGCACAGATTTAGCAACGGTATTTCCCTCAGTTCCTGTATTTTCTTGCTGTGGCGAGTGCCACCAGCTCGCCCACGTCTAGCACATCTGCGGCGTGCGTTACGGCTGGCGGTTAGCTCTGCTCTGTGCGAGAGCTGCTGTGGTCCTCACCCAGCGCGGTGCAAAGCCACGCGGAGATTCAGCTGCCGCCTCAGGGGCTGGTTTGTGAGGCTAAATCCAGCCAGCGGAGGTAGGTCACAACCGCCGGCGCTGGTGTCCCCGAGCAGCACCTCGGGAGCGAGTGGGGCCGTGGGTGGGTGCAGGGGCAGCTTGGCAAGAGGCGTAGGAAACTCCTGCCATTGCCATTTGTGTCACACGTCATCTGTGGATAAATATTATGATTTCCTGATAGCCAGCGGTAGGCTGGAGGATTTAGTTTCTGGCTCTGGAAATATCCCTAAATTTGCCTGCTGCAAATTCATATAGACCGTCGGAAGAATGCAGAACACTTTCGAGTCCTACAAGATCAGAAACAAATGATGTGTTATCTCTCGTAAACTTGCTTCTGAAATCCAGATATGCAAAACTGGCTGAGCATTTCTCAAGGTATTTTTTAAAGCCTGCATACTGATGTTTTATCCCCAAGTGAATGTTTATGGTCCAATTATAATCCTTGAAAGTAATATTCATAAAGAAATGCTAACATGCTCTTATTTGTACCATGGTGGAGCTGGCAGGTGCCATGCTTATGGTGGCAAAACCTGTTGTACAATCGCTTTTTCCTAGCATCTGTGCAGCCATTATAGTTTAACTAGAGTAACTATAACTCATCCCTGTCATTATCATAAAAGCATAATTTTGCCAGGCTAGTGTTTTCTTACGTTGTATATTTTCAGAACACAAAGTTGTAAAACATTTGATTTGAGATTGTAAATAGGCAATAAAAATGCCGTGAAAGATTTGCCTATTTTTTTAACTTTGATATTAAAAAGTTATTTGCAATTTTTGTAATTATGACACAGATTATGAAAACCGTACATGAAATTCAGACCAGCCATAAATCCAAACAGGACCAAATTACTAATCATTGTAGCTCCTCAGAATATCAGTGGGTGCCTTAGTGTGTAGGTCTGCAGGCTGACATCCCAGTCCTCTTACTGGTGTAGACTGGTGTTTCCCAGCAGCACGGCTTCTCCTGCTCACTCACTGACTTGGGAGCCAGAGCTGGTTGCAGTTTAGGACTTTATTCCAAACCCTTTAAATTTTTTACAGAATCACAGAACGGTTTTGGTTGGAGGGGACCTTTTAAAGATCATCTAGTCCAAATTCCAGCCCCTGCCATGGGCAGGGACATCTGTCACGAGATAAGGGTGCTCAAAGCCCCATCCAACCTGACCTTGAACACTTCAGTAATGGGGCTCCACAATTTCAGGACAACTTGTTGCAGTGTCTCACCACACTCATCATAAAGGATTTCTTCCTCATATTCAATCTAAATCTGCCCTCTTCCAGTTAAATCAGTGGAAACAAGCGGTGACCTTCAGCAGGCTTTGGGTCACTCAGCGGTAGTCTATACCACCAGCAAACTGCTTTCTTTTTAGTATGAGATCTGTAGTTCTGGCAAACAAAGAAGAAGGTGGGGAAACCAAGGCGGTGGTAATTACTCTCCCAGTTGCCCTGATACGAGATAAGGAGAAGGAGAGTTCCCCAGACTTGGCTGGGTACTTGGCCGTGATGGCACCTGATACCCATACAAGGGATCTTCTGACTTTCAACTCAGGGACCCCCATTTCTAGGCAAGCGATGAGCCTTGCTGCACTGCCCACCTGCATGTCGTCCTAAATTGCTCTCTGCTTCACCCGTGGCCATCAGTTGAATTGCTTTCCCTTCTGCTTTTCTTTTGTGTTCACATGTAGAACTTCATGGAAATACAAATGCACCACAATTTGTGTTTTTCTGCTGCAGCTCAGTGAAAATGGTTTATGTTTCCTAGCAAGGGGATTATTTGGAGAGGCATTCCTCATCTGCATGCCTGCTAGCTGCAGCAGTGTGGAACTCATGCATAAAACACAGAACGGGTTTCTACTGAAACAGGAACGTGGATAAGAAACCTTCAATAACAATTCATCACATTAGAGGTGGTAATAAAAGAGCAACTATATAAGCTATTATCCCCGCCCTAGCTAGATATGGAGATTCACGAGGCATATGTGAAAATCCATTTCTGGAGATGCTTAGTGTGTTTTGGTAGTGAGAAATAGGAAAAGAAAAGGTTTCAGGGTGAAAAGCCGTTTCTCCTACCTACTCCTGGATCGTGACTATGGGTCAAAAAAACGGTTTTGTCAAAAATTCCAGCTGGCCAAGCTGAGGGCTTTCCATAATCTTGTGAAGCCCTATGACCACATTGTCACTAGGATGGGCTGTATTTCTCTTTGGGCCAGGGAGGAGTTTAGATGGTACTTTCTCATCTGCTCAGTGTGCAGACCTGGTACCCCACTCCATCACTCTCCAACGCAACGGACTGTTCTTTTTTCCAACATTATCTCCCTTTCTCAGAGCACAGTAGATCCTTTTCTAGTGAGAAGCTCTCAGACAAGTGAAGTGACAACCACCGAGTGGGCGAGAAGCCAGGAGCTGTGGAGAAAGCCTGCAGGTCTGTGAGACCAGCTCCTGGGAGCGCTGGGTTTCCTGGTGGAGCTGTTCACGCTGATGTTTGAGGGTTGACTGCGAGTAATATCACATGAATTAGCACTACAATATATTATTTCTCCCTTGCTCCCATGGGGTCACAGCTTCAGAGACAGCGGAGGGAGAACATGGGCAGGTCACTAGCTTGTAGACATTTATTAAGCAAAATTTTTTATTTTTTTTAACTCATTTTCTACTTAAAACCAAAAATGATGGAAAGACAATTAAAAAGCTTTACAAAGAATTAAAAAAAAATAAAAAATCAGTTGAGGTTGGACAAAAGGGTTTGAGTTCACCTAAAAGGATTTTCAAAATTTTGCATTCTGTCCTTGGTTTGCCCACACCTTTCTGCAGGAGGGGCGCTGGCAGTTAGAAGGCCACATCCCAGTTTCTCTATTTGGTACAGATACACGAGGCAGAGGTTCAGAGTTTGCCTGCTGGTGGTTTGGTACTCTGCTCCTTCTCAGTGGCACAAAATTAAATCCTCCTCTTTGACTTCGCAGGTAGATGGGATAAAACAGAGCAGGGATGCGCTAGGTTGCACAGGAGACCTGGCCTTTGTGTTGGTGGGATTGTTCCTCCCCCAGCTGTGAAAGTCTCCGGAATCACTATCTGTGAGGCTTTTGGGGACAAGTAGGAAGAGCTGGAGGGTTTGAAGAGGGGATGAATCGAGAGGTGATGTCTATTCTCTACCACAGAGTGCACCTCTTGGACCGGCACAACAATCGTGCCTTGACTTAGTCCACACTTGTTTACCAAAATCGGACATTATCTTGGCACAACTACCATACCTCATCCATCTTTGGTCATTTCTCATTTCAGCTATGCACAAAATCATTTGGCTATAGGCCTCGCTTCATACATTGTTTGAATTCTGCACCAGACACAGCTAATAGCTCAGGCCAGGAAACTTGTTCCAGATGTTAATTAACTCCCTCTGCATTAACTGGGATCACACAATTAAGGCCTGATTATTTATAAAACCATTTTGTCGAGAGAATTAGGAGAATGAACACAAACATCCTGGCTCACACTTTCACACAAATGTCCATGTGCTGTTAAATTGTGGAAACTGGCAGAAGTTGTCCCACACATTTGTTTTCAGCCATCACCATTATTCCAGAGGAGAAAGGACAACAGTCAGCCAGGCGTGGAGGAGCAAGGCTGAAGCAAAGTGGCTCATTCCCAGCCAAGCTGAGGTCTACTGTTGTGGCACCAACAGGCCTCAGAGGTGCCTATCAAATATCCCATAGGCAAATGTGGCTTTCCTACTGCCGTAAATCTCCATGACAGAGCAGCCTCATTTTGCCCACTCACAAATTGCGATATTTAGGAGTTCGGTAGCTACTCGGGGGCTGGAGGACCTGGCCAGCGTCTGTGGTGCTTTGTCTGCTCTCTACCACACGTTTCTTAGTTTAAGGGACTTTTGGGGAGGTCACACAAACGCTTGACGGAGGCGCGGCACAGCAAATTCAGACCTGTCTCTCCCATCTGCCTCGCACACAGCTCAGAGTCGGTGAATCAGGGACTTTTTATTATCTGATATTGCAAAGTGGACAAGCGCAGAGCAAGCAAACACAAGGTGCAAGCAAGCTTTGCCTGGGCTGACCGAACACATGTGGTCCCCTAAGCGCAAAGGTACTCCCCACCATGGCGACGCAGGTCACTGGCTTCTCGACGCGTGAGGAGGTGGGCTCCGAGCCGCGGGAGCACAGCTGGTCTGCGCTCTCTGCGCCTCCAGCCACCAGAGATGGCCGCTGCGAGGAGCCGTGACCTTCCAGGGACCGAATCCAGCCTGAATCAAGGGGCCATTTGAATCAAGAGTCCCCCGACTCCTGACGCCTCCCTTGGACAAGCCTGCGAGGCCTAGTGGCGTGTACGCAGCCAGGACCCGCCATGGCGGGGCACAGGCCGGCTGAGCCGCTGATGGTCATTTGCTGCCTCTTTCTGTGCCCTGTTGGCACCTCCAGCAGTACAAATCCTGCGCCTCGGGAGAAGAGGAGCGATAGGGAGAGGCAGCGCTGTTATGTTTTGCTGGTTTTATTCCCATTTGAAAGTAATAATTCATTCCAGGTCACTTACTCATAACTCTCACCCACGCAGAAGTTCTCTGGGAGCTGCGTGAACAATCTCAAAACAACGCGGATCAAACTGGCAGGACAAAAGCAACTGCAAACTGGGCCCTGAGCGAGGGCTGTTGCTGAAGAAGGGGATGGCAGGCAGGGACTCCCTGCTCATTCCAAACTGAGCTGCAGGACTGCCTCTCTCCAGGTCCTCCATTTGCTGGTTTCCCTTCAGGCATAATTCCTTCTAATTTCTCCATAAGGTGTAACTTGTGGCTGCATGAATCTCCTAGGATATTCCAGTTTTCCACAATACCCATCTTTAAAATGGGATCACACTTTGTAAGATGTTTCCTACCTCTTTGTTACCAAATGGTAATAATATTTCTCCATTACCAGTATGATTTCTTTTTCCCATAGCCCACCCCTCCTAACTCATAGATCTGACTTGAGGTATTTCTCCCAGTAAGCAAGTTCAATTGTCAAGGCTTTTCGTCATTTGGAAAAAAATGTCATGTTTTGACAATACCGGTTAAACTACTTGACTTCATTCCAGGATAAACACTTGATGGTTAATGTGTCAGGGACATCTGACTACATTTTCCTCAATGCCAGACATAAGCCTTCTTCTCTTCCTCTGAATTAGAATAATCATTCACAGTTCATCATTTATCATATTTCAAGTATTTGGCTATCTATCACATGAAAGCAACCCTCGGCAGCTGACGTTGTATTTGGAGATTTCTGCTGATAGCTCCTTAAAGAGGTGTAAATTCCTCTCTTGCTTTTCCATCCTTTTCATCTTGTGAGAGGCTTCCCGATGCACACAGCAGAGGCTAACGAGAAATAAGCTTTGATCTCTGCCACCTGAAGTGCAGTCTCATCATTAGCAGTTTCAGGTGGGAATATTTGTAGTGTAACGCTAGTCCTCGGTTCTGCTGGCTTTAGGAAGGTTGGGAGCTCTGCTGTGTGTCTATTTGTGAAGACGTGTTTTATGTTTGAACTGGGTAAGTGTGATAAAAAGAATATATATAAAAATATAAGCCATCTTTGTTTCTGCTTCCTGCCATTAAGTTTTGACCTCAGATTATTTTCTTCATCGATGTTTCAGCTTGAAATATCTTTGGGGTTTCAAAGTGTCTAAAGCCAAATTGTAGTGCTAAAAGTTCCTCGCTTTCCTTATGCTCAGCATGCAGCTGCTTTGCTTTAGATGGCTGAATTTAACAAAATGAAACCTTTAAGAACCTGGGTATTTTAATGGAAGCTCAGCTTCTTCCCCTTTGTCTGGTGTAGGGTGCTTTCGGGTAGGTATAGGTAAGTTCTCAGTAAACCGTGTATCTTGAATAAGGGTTGAAGATCTCCTTATTTGAGAGTCAAATCCTGTGCATTTACTGTCTAACCTATTTTTGCAGTCGCTTGTTAGACCAGGTGTGTAAGCACAGGGCTGGTGATTTCCAGGCATACCTCAGTTAAAGAGTATTTGTGAGAGTAGCTTGTTTTTCTTTAGTGTCTTCCTTATTTTCCAAGCTGTTCGTCAGTTCCTATGAATAATTCTCAGGACTTCAGAATTTAGAAATATTGGTCCTAATTCTTGAGCTCTGGATAGAACACTTTTGGGGAAATAATAGAAGATGACTTATATGTATTTAACTGCTGGTGTGAATTTCTAGGCAAACAGCAATTTATGAAACTTCAAGGGGATTTGGGGACTTTGTACTTGGCTGTACGCTCAAAAGCTAACAAATAGGATCTCGGCTATCACAGGGGAGCAAAGTCAGCACCTCTACCATGCAAAAGATATTCCTAAATCCAACCATTTATGTGCTCCTCTGCTGTAATGCTGACGAATAGTCCCCAAAGTGAACACAGCACCCTCTCCTCAGAGCTGCAACCCGGCCGCGTGGGGGAAATGGTATTACGTGAAGTGTTTTGCAGCGTGAAGCTTCACAGGCAACAGAGCTAGGTTGGTGCCCCCCTTGCTGCCCCCCTCACAGCAGTCTGCAGCCACGACTACAAGGGCACCCAAATAACCCAACACCCTACTTGTAAAACAGAGCCACAAGCAAAGGGCTTGTGTTGGTCTGTGCCGCAGCAGCTGCTTGGGGTGACGGGAGCAGCGGAGGAGTGTGGGTGGTGACAAAGGTAGCGACATGACACGGGAAACGACAAGGAATGTATCTATGTTTAATTGCAGATCCTGTTGTCAGTGATAGTCTCAAGTAGGAACTTTGGTGTTACCATTTTTAGACTGGTCCATAAAGGGGTGATCAGTGGGTGGAGGTGAGACACGGGGATGATTTCAGCCGTTCTTTCTGTATAGCTGCCTGGGAGTCTTGACAAATTGGGGTTTTTTTTCTTTTTCTTTTTTCTTTTTTTTTTTCTTCAATACAAGTCAATTTGGAAAAAAAGCTAGGCACAATCATAAAAAGAAACTTTAAAAGCTCTGAGACTAATGAGGAACATGCTGACCCTCCAAATCACATACTGCCACTGCCCGGCACACAACATTGATCTGAGAGGAAGCAACGACACAAGACGGTCCTGGGTATTTTGCTTCATGTCTCTAGTTTTAACCTAACCAAACACCACGGTGCACATGCCAAAATGAGCAGCAGAGATCTGCAGTAGAAGCATCCCCGCTATGCGATCTGCCTTTTCCAACACAGTGTCCGACAGCAGGAGAAGCAGCACGGCTCTTTGCTGATTTAGCCGGGCTCGGTGGCTTTTGGTGTCATTTATTCAGCGTACCTGGGACAGACTTGAAGCAGCCTCTTACCTGACGTTGGGCTCTGGGCTGCTAAAGGCAATTTATACTGCGGAAGCAGCCTGTAAACAGAAACAATCTTGACAATTGCTCAGATGTGGAGAGATGTGTCGTTATTGACAAAGGACGTTCGGGTAGAATTAGGATTTCTAGGAAGCAGGATGCAAAGCCGCCAAATTATCCCTTAAAATAAGCAAGGAATCCTATTCTGGCACACAGTGCAGAGATGTCTGCTGGCAGTGCATCACTGTACGCTGGCACTTGAGAAAACTGGAGCATGGGAGTTTTGCAGGTCATACAATGTACTTTTGAGCTATTCTGCAATAACTAAGCTTGGGCAGAGAACGCTTCTTTCTCTTTGTTAAAATCAGACACCAGGATGAGAAGATCATGGAAGGGCTGTCTGAATCATGAACTCTTATTTGCATTTTGAAATAGAACTCAATAGAAATCTTGGATCCAAATATCTCTAAATTTGGAGCATGTAGAATTCATCTCAGTCTTTTTGTGGTTAAGAATCTCCGTATCTCTTGCTAGCTTTTGTGGGGAAAACTTGTTCTAAAAAAGGCATCACAAGGATTTATGTTTGTTTGTTTGGTGTGGGGTTGAACAGCATCAAGTAGAGAGCCAGAGATGCATTTAGATTCATTCCTCTGGAATACGGGTGGGGATGGGCATGTTCTTGATTAAAACTTGGAGTTTAGAAGATTGTTTCCCAAGGTTATTTTTGGTTGCTGGAGTCTGGATCTGAAGCTTGTCGCCTGGCTCCAACCCCAATGCATTCATATCTGATTTAGGCAATTTAGAACTTAATCTTTATTTGGAAATAAAGGAGAACAACCATGCAGAGATTTCAAGGGATGTCCCCAGTTTTCCTTAGGACGGTGTAAAGCTGTTTGAGCAATCTGAGTCTTCCAAACACATCCATCTGGCAGCTCATCAATGTATTTTGTTACCAGGTGAGGGGTAGATTGGGAACCCACTGAATTTCCTTGGGCTGCCTAAGGAAAGGACGACACCTTTGTGTAAGAGTACCCATCTGAAAAGTCTTCTCATCCCGTCACCTCACGCTGGCATCGGCTCTCCCGTGCAATGGTGCTCGATAGCACGAGCTGTGCTACGATGGGAGGGGAAATGGTGACATGTTGGGAGTGGGGACAAGGGATCACGGGATGGATCTGGCAGCTTCACAGCAGGAAGCTCCCGCTCCCCTCCATCTGCAATGGGAATGGCAATCCACAGGTCCCGCAGAAGGTGAAATATCGTATTTATGAGTGATTATCCATTCAGGGGTTATTTAACATGAAATCACTGTAAGACCTGTGTTACGCAAGATCATCGACAGCAATTTGGCTTCAAGTTGTGATATTAAAGTGCATTCCAAAACTGGCAGTATTGCCATGCGGGAGCAGGTCGTCACCACACAAATGTCCCCAGAAGGGGCTCAGCTGCGTCCTGGCCCACAGCATCAGGATGCTCCCGGTGGAGCACCAGCATCTGGCAGGATGTGGGGACCCGGCGAGGGAGCACGGAGCCTGCCGCAGTGCCGCTCCCCGCTGCCCCAAGCAGGACAGGGCTCCTGCCAGCTCTGCCCCCGCTCAGCTCCTCTGGGGGACCCCAACAGGCCCCCCAAGTTGACTAAGGGGAGAGCACAGGGCATGCCGGGCTGAGCCAGAGAAGCGGCTCCCTTGCTGTATATTCCTTCGGGGTCGGCTGCTGTTCGCTGCTCGGGATCACATCCCCCTTAATCCCTTGGAGGGAAAGACCCCAGATGCTGCTTGCTCGGTTTCATTACGCCGGAGCAGAGCGGAAACCGTTAGAGAGACCATTTCCAAGCACAGCTGCCTCAAAAACTTCATGGTGCATATTCATGCCTTCCCCCCCAGATGGCCAAGCAGCAAGGACTTTTTGTGCAAAACCTGTTTAAAGATTTAACTCGGCTTCTGTGCTGTGCTCCCTGAGGAGAGGAGGAGGGTCACAGTCCTGCAAAGATGAAGATGGTGCTAAAAATCATTAAACTGCGAAAGGAGGGTGAGCATCACTGTTCTGGCCATTTAGTTTGTGCGTTTTCTTCCTGCTCGCCCCACCTCTTGCTGTTAGGCTGGTTGCATTAGAAATGAGAAATACACGAAGATGTTGTCTATGTGCAGATGTTTGTGCATCAGCCAGTTTCTTGCCTCAATCTCTAGGCTTATTTCAAACAATTTTTGTAGTAGTTCAGAATTTTATTTAATTAATTTTACTAATGATTTATTTATTGTCTCACGGGGAAGCTGAGCCTGGACTCGTCTCTCGCTGGATGTCTGAGACGTCACATGGACCTGCGCTCTGGAGGCAGAAATTGGTGGCGCTGCCAAACTTCTCTGCTGCCTGTGTCATCCCCGACTATTTGTAGCAGCACCTCAGTCCTCCCCCAGCTGTGTAGCATCTAACAGCCATCGACTGATAATGCAATATTTAATAAGAAAATGATTTTCTCACTCCCCCACTGGATGCCCACCTTTCTAGCTAAGTGGTCCAGACTGGAAACAGACTTTTCCTCTTTGAAAGATAAATATTCTCCAGCTGTCACGGTGTTTAAGGGTGGGTTTTGCTTCACAGATGACCTCAGTTCTAGCTAAGGTTTCATGGATCACTGTGTATCCCGGCAAAAACATTCACCCTCCTCTGAACGGTGCGTTGATTAATACAGTAGTATGTGCTAATAACCTAATAATAAACTGATTAATGGTTTCATAAATCAGTCGTCACAAAGCAAGCCGGGAAATGCTTCCCCTGCTGAATAAGAGGTCGCTATCGAGCTTAATGTGAATTTAGTACGAGCGCACATGCAGCCGCTGGCTGCAGACGGTGGTCTGCTCCACCACAGGCGTGCTTGGTCAGAGTGAGCTTTCCTGCAGAGGTGGGGAGGAAAGGTGTTTAAAAAAAGAAAGATGTCAGCAGAAGAAATGAAAGAGGTCTGCATACGTCACATTGTAGAAAGGCTTCTTACTGATTCCCGGTTGCCCACAAGAACGAAGGGTCAAAGGAAGAGCCCGATGCGGATGAGGGCAGGGAAGCGCTAACACAGTCGGGGTTACGGCTCTGGGAGCGTTTCACGCTGCAGGGGTACGCACAGCTCCTGGCCTTTGGGAGACTCCACGGCAATTCCCAGAGAGCCAGGAACAGCTTTTCCATAGCACACCTTCCTGCAGAGCCGCCCCGGCTGCAGCTGGGAGGCAGTGGGGATGTAGGACTATTTTCCAGGCAGTGGGAGAGGGAAGGAGCTTTGGAGCACTGGTAGCCCTGCGGGAGCGGCTCCGAGCTGGAGCTGGGTGATGCTGCTGCCGCCCTCTAGATGGTGCAGTCTGATAAAAAATTTGAGAAAAGACTGTAATTTGCTTTGATTGGGGTCTCTGCCTCTTTTTCTGGGCAGAGATTTTTTTAATTGCATTTACAGCAGGGCACGTTGCCAGTGACTGGGAACTGGAACACCGCACTGCTGGTAATTCCCTTAAGTGTTGGGAGGAGAGCCAGATCCAGTCTGATATATGAATATTTCCTAAAACCTGGTGCACTGTACTGTATTGTACCTTGAGCTATTTATTTTGCACATTAAGTTTCTACCTAAACCACTCTATTTGATTTCAGTTTATTTATTTTAATCCAGGCGTCTGTGTCAGGAAATGCACGGCGTTTCAGAGGTCAGACTGGGAAATAGCGCAGGGCTGAGTAGGAGACCTTGTTCAATGGGTTTGGGTGTTTATAGCTCAGAACCACAGGTTGCTGACTCCAAATTTTTAGTGAACAAAACCAGTAGCATATACGCCGTGCTGCAAAGATGATGTTTCACAAAGCTGATCATTGTCAAGTGGAACTGATTGAAAAAAACAAACCCAGAAGGGAAGAAAATGGGAACAAACCCATGCCAATTCTTAAAATGCAAAAACTTCACTTGAGGCAGAATACAGCAATTTGAGGTGAAAGCCCACCTTCAGTTTGCTGTTGAAATAAATACACCAGCTAGAATGAAAAAAGCAACGCAGACCACCAGACTTAATTATTCTCACCACTAAGCATCCCAGAAGAATTGGCCAAGGAAGTCTCTGGCCCATGAGAATTCATTTTTGGGTCCCTTGAATGTGGTAAAACCCAGGACTAGAAGCAGTACTGACTGCTACGTCAGTACTTGAATGATGCCAACTATTCCCGCTGGTGGGACACTTTGCCTTCCGAGAGGTGGATAGTGAGCCCTGTGAAGATAAAATGCATGGACAGGACTATAATGTTAAATAAATAGAAAACAAATTTTCTAGATAAGGCCTAAGTTTACAAAGTTGGTAACTGCCTAGATGTGGTCTGATTGCTGGACTGGAGAGTAGGTAGACACGAGAAGGTCGTTCTGCTTCTGTTCAGGCACCTGCGATGCCAGTGACGGGACTGTTCACGTGTTGAAGGGTTTGGGAGTGCTGATGGGAGCTCAGAAGAGACTGGCACTGCCAAAGCCAGAGAGCTTAGCTGGAGGAGGGTTGCAAGGGAACGTGACCGCAGGATATATATAATGTGGTGAAAAAGGACATAGCAAAAAAAAAAAAAGTGACACATTCAGACTGGAGAGAAGGCACCCATGTTAAATGGAGGGCGTCAGGACAAGCTGCTAAGGGAAGCATGTCGCTTTGCCCTTTCCTCGTGGCTTCAAATGAACTGTAGTTGCCTTTCAGGTAACTGCTTTGATCAGATAATTACTGGGCTCAGGCCGGGGCTACCTGCTGGAATGCTGACATAAGGAAGATCAGGTTTAGATCGGGCCTAAGGTTCCCTCCTGGCCTTTAACTCCGAAGTAATGAAAATTGTCTCTGAAGAAAGATTGACAGAGACGGTGTGTGAGAGGAAAGGATAAGCTGGGGATTTTCTTCTCCCTCCTTGTCCACGTAACTTAAATTTAGTGGGGTCTTATCTCAGGCTTGGTAGATCTCTTACTCTGCAGAAGAAAATAACAGTGTTTGCGAAGGAGAGCCCTGAGACGTTTTTAAGGCCATTCAGCCCCAGTGAGTATTTGAGGACGTTCAGCAGCGGCTCCGAGCCAGCCGCCACCCGGGTGCCATACAGCTGTGTTGGCACAACCTCACCCCCCGGCTCAGAAGCCCCACGGGAAGGCTCCTTCCCACACATTTCAGCTGTTCGCCGTGTCCTCCAAGGTAACAGGTCCCCTTCGACACCTGGCAGGTCAACGTGCCACTGCTGGGGACGGAGACGTCAAATCTGAGGCTGTGCCCAGGTCTGGCGAGCTGGACGCTTGCCTGTGGACTTCCCTTAGTGGGGCTGGGCACGTCCACACCAGCAACCATCCTGCCCAGCAAAGCACCACGGTAAGAGCTCTGGTGCTGGAAATCTGTCTGTATGAATTTTTGTGGGGGGTTTATTCTTTTATTTTTTTAATCTTTACATTTTCTTCTCAGTGTATAATTGCTATTTACAATGAATTCTTCCTCTCCTGCCCTTTGAAGTGACCTTTGCTCAGACCTGCTGGCCCCTTCTCCAGGCTGCAAGGGGGACAGAGTGGCTGGAGCAGCTGGGAGTTCTTCAGACCAGGGACTGTGGTGGTAAAGAATATGGCTGGTTTTTGCAGCAGACTGTGAGCTGCAGTCCAGTGGGTTTTTGGAAGTATTATCAGATGTGAAAGGCTACATTTAAAAATGTATAAGCAGGGACTTTCAGCACTGCATGCCTTCATTCATAATTCACCAGTGCTCATTTCTAAAGAAGAATTGATATTTTTACAAGGTAAATGTACTTTAAAACCTTTCTTTACTTTGCAGTGAACGTGCGATTAAGTGAACTTAGTGAAAAGGAGGAGAGGGAAGCGAGGTTTAGAATAGGGTCACCCAGATAGCCATGAATTGATTGTAATTTTCATGTAATTCAGCTGTGACTGGGAAATGTTGCATTCCCATTCATAGCACAGCCATGGATTTGGTGCTGGTAGAGTGACTTTTCTGAAAAAATCTCCAAATTATTGGCTGGTGACTATTATTATCTGCATCTTTATGCCTGCAGCAAAGGAGCTGCTTGGTGGAGAGGACGTCATTCTCACCTCTCCCTGATGTGCCAGAGCCCCACATTGCTGAAACCAGTTCAGCGGACTGCTCTGGTCTGAAAGTTGCACCAGAGTGTCCTAAAACCTAAACCAACCTCAAAGACCTGTTGGTACACAGGTAGGAGAGTGAGCTCTGTAGATGCTAAAGTAGACTTGGCATGGAACAAATTGTCCGCTGAGTATAAGACCATTTTCTCAGCAGGCCAAACTAAAAGGTGGCTCCAGGTCCCTGCCCACAACCCCGAGGTCTCACTTTGCCCAGCTGTGGTGGTGTGCTCAGCCTGGGCTTGCTGATTCCTGCAGGATAAGAGAGATTAACTCGTGCTGCTCACTCTTCTCCCATGGAGCAAGGATGCAGGCTGAAGTTGTCCAAGTTTTAAATGATCTTCCAACGCATTCCCTTGGAAGTAGAGACAAGGTTTTCCTGTAACTCACTGGGAAAGAGTTGCAGCACATCACAGGTCACGGCAAGCCAGAAGCTGAGTGGACAAGCTCTTGAGAAATTGGGGCAGACATCAAGTCATGGCAGTTCAGGTCCAGTTGTGTGGTGTAGCTGTTCACGCTTCGGCTAAGCTACACCAAGACACAAGTGTGTGCACACTTGATTTAGCTTTGTTGCAAAGACACACTAAACGGATTTGTCCAAAGTCACTGTCTGTGGCAGAACAGGGAATGGGACTACAGTCCAGCCACAAGCTGGGTCCGATGTGAGGTGACGTAAGTGCTAATGCATTACACCAACACGTACAGCGCTCTGGCTCCGGGAAGGCTGGTGCTGGCACGACGGATCGGTGCTGCCGTACCTTGAGGATCAGCTCCAAAAAAGCTGGACTCTGGTCCGTGAAGATGGAAAGACTCTGGTGCAGGGCATGACGTCCCCTGAAGTGGGAATGCTTAGTGCTGATGGCAGCACATAACTTTACTCAAGTCCATCATGCTCAGGCTCCTGCTGGCACCAACCAGCTGGTACCTGCTATGCTCCCTTCCACCTGTACGGGGTCTGCTCGCCCAGGCCCAGCGTTTGCACTTGCATCGATCTGGGCTGGGAGAAGGATGGAGAAGATGTTTACTCTAACAAGAGAGACCCACCGTTTCAGTCTCCACGGTAATTAGGAGCAAAGCACTTTTAAAAACACCTTCCCTGTTCCTATTATATAGGCACAGTGTGAGGTGCAGCCATTAATCAGACGAGCTGCTGGAGATAACTGCTAATTGAGAGCAGCCTGACTCCCTGAAGTTTCCCTCCCTCTTCCTACCCATGCTGAAATATATAATTTGTTCCGTACACTGGTGTTGAAGAGCAGGTTGGGGCAGGTTGGGGTTTTTTGACTTCTGCTGTGCAGGAGATTGGAGGAGGGGATAAGGAGTGTTGATATAATAATAAAGTGTGTGTGTGCTACCAGCCCCTGTGCACATCTGTGCCATGGTGCGGACGCTGTGTTCATATTCCAGTCCTGCAGCAAGAGGTAAGAGTGGGCGGCTGATAGGAAACAACTGGAGAATTTCCATAGACATCTGACTTTGAATGTCCAAAGCGGTGGCCGCCAGCTCATCAAAGCAGCACCAGTACAAAGAGTGTTTCCAGCTCGTGTCAGAAAGCTCGGCATGCTCGCCTCGCTCGCTTAATGCAAGATCGTGTTCCAATATCCAGTACTTCAACACAAGGAAGACCTTTTTTGCGCTAACAATCCTCTTAAAGTCAGAGAGCCACTTGTGGGTGAAAGTGCTGTTCCCTAGCAGAGCTCCAGAGCGGGACTAGCTGAGACTACAGAGAAATGAAGAAAAAAAAATGTAATCTCATGTATGGCTGGGTAAACCAGGTGGAAAATTCATGGAAAGCACTGGAGTTGCAGCACAGGGAAATCAGAGTAAGAAGGATCAGTCAGGTCCCATGTCCCTAGATGTGCTACGCCACACTCGGCAACCTCTGGACAAGGTCGCTGCTACCCTGAACGCTGTGTATGAGCCCCTGCTGCTTTATTTTCTAGCCCAAATCAGCATTTTCATCCTCATTTTCATTTTCTGCAGGTGGATGCATTTTTCCCTCCCCATCAAGATCGTGCACAAAGGGTGCTATTAAAAACCCCGCTAACTCAGAAGAAGCTGTGGAAGACTTGATGTGGCATACCCCTCCTAGGCACTCCTATCCCTCCTCTTTGCTGCTGGCTCCGGTGGGTGAGAGGCATTGGCAACTTGGGCTCCTTTGTACAAAGCGGCCAGGACAGTGACCGCCCCCGTCTTCCATCTGGAAGGGGGTGGGGATTCGTCACTGGCTGGACCCAAGACAACTGGTTGTGTGGGATGTTCCTGCTTGGGTTTGTCCCCAGCATGGTTTTATTATCCAAAGGGAAGTCTTTCTGGGGAAAATGCAAGGAAAAAAGCCTCTCTTCAGGGACAGTCTCTACCTAAGCCCATTCCCATGTAATCCTCAACTGGATCTGCCTTTTCTTTTTCCTTCGCTGCTTAATTCTTCATCCTTTAGGAGTTGCCTAGGACTTAGTGATGAAAGCCTGCCTCATTCCCTCAAAGGATCAAATCCACTTGGCCTGTTTTCCAGCCTGATTGATGTTTATATCTATTAATTGTTTTCCCTCTCATTTTCTGATTTCCTACTGATATCACAGAAAGCCCTGAAGAAAACAATCTTTGATGGAGAATAACATATTTCAGAAGACAACTTCCCACCTCCAATGTTTGTGGGTGATTAGAAGATTGAGTATAAATGACTTGCAAAGCTGCTTATTAATGTATTTTTCCTTCCATTACCTAAAATAGTTCATTTCTCTGTGCATTCTAGACATGCCAGGCTCTTTTCCATGGAAAAGACAGCGGCAACCCCCTCTACTCCTGTTGTCCATGTGCTGCTAACTTTGATTTTAAGCAATACCAGATTTTTAACTTCTACTGCGACACGACTCCTGGTGTTTACACACTGCTTTTTCTTACACACGCATTAGCAAGTGAGAAGCCGCACACGTCCAAGGGAGACAGGTCCTGCGAGTTTCCATAGATGGACAAATTGAGGTGAAAAAATGCAGTGACATCATGAGATCACAGGAGGAATCATGACGAGTCCTGGAACTGGAGATTCTCTTACCCGGTAACTTTTGGCTCCAGATGAAGGTACATGTTAATCATGGGATGTGACCTTATCTGAGGTTTTCAACTTTTAACAAAGCCAGAGCTGGGAATTCAGTGGAAAAAGGCTTTTGAGTCACAATATATGGCAAACTTGAGTTCAGGACAGATGGTATTTTCTAAAAGTAGCTGTTTACTCCTAGAATTACTCTTCTTCCTTCCTGTGGCATTTCTTCCTCATTCTGTGGTGCTTCTGCCCACAAACTTGTCTTTTTCAGCATATTCCTGGTGGCAATTTTAACAATCTTTAAAAAAAACAAGCTATAAAAAACCTCTCTCCCTGTCTTTGTCTTCTTACCTTCATGTTCCTTTCCGGCAATATCCTGTCCTAATTATGGATAAATGTACAATATTTAGTTATTTCGGAAAATGTTATTTTGTCTTCATATAGGAGGTATAATTAGCAGCTTAGTTCATCTTGGTTTTTGTTCAGCTAAATGTCACACTCTCTATTTGTGTTGTTGCCTTTGTTTCCATCTCAGTAGGGAAATCAAGACTCGATTGCAAAAAGAAATATATCTTGTTTCATTTTCTTTTAGAAAACAGCTTTCAGCTGCACTCTCCTCTCCTCCTTTCACCTTTCGTGGGGACGGCAGGCTGTTTCAGATGTCTGCCACCGTGACCTCTCTGGTCTGACAAACCCCACCTGGTTCTGTGCCAGCGTGCAAACCAAGAGAGATCAGGATTTGGCCCATAGACCCAACAGGAACCGTACGCAGGGCTTGACCCAAATCGTTAGACCCCTTACAGGGCAGAACCAGACCCAATTAAATACCTTGAAGGTGCCGTTCCGTGTCAGCCTCGTAGTCCTGTGACAAGACTCGGCTTTTGTATTCCTCAGTCACAATCTTGAACATTAGATTTTCTGTTATTCAAGACATAAATTCTTTCAGTTTGGACAAGGATGAGTTTCCAGTGGCACCATATTCATTAAACTGCCCCTGAGTCTGTAGTAGCATTCAGAAGTGTTGCTCATTAAATCTCGGAAGGCAGACAACCTTTCCTCTTGTATGTTGGCGAGGATGAAAGCGTTTGCAAAATTCTCCCTTATAGAAATAAAAATAGTCCCAGAAGCACAGCATTTTTTTTTTTCTTCCTATTCCACACAGGTTGCTCCGCTAATGATTGCAGCTAATACTGTCTTATGTTATTTCTGGATATATTTATGATAACCCCAGAATAATTTAACAGAGATTCTTCTCTTCATATAATTAACTAGCATTCTTGCTCTAGTGTCTTATTGGTACCCATCACCCTGGTTTTAACACTCATTTCAGAAACAAAACTGGAGGCACAGATGCTGAATTTTGCACTCTTCATAATGCTGAATTTTGTTTTTTCCGCTTTTACCTTTTAACTCTACGCTTGTTATAAAATAAAAGATATCCCAACTCTCAGATTACGGAGTTGCACTTACTTTAGGGATAATGAACTGCAAAGGTAGTTATTAACTTGTTTGCGTGACAGGGAGAGGAAAAAAGTAAGAGAAGCATTGTTGGTACTGCCAAAGAACTACGGAAAAAGCGCTGGCTTCAGATTACACGTAATACGTGTCTGAAAAAATGCAGCCAAGTGGCAACCTGCAGTGCCAAACTGTTTGCAATTAATCCTGGCTCACCAAAGCTTGAAAAGCAGATTTTCAGCTGGTATCTATTAGATAGCACCCTGGAATAGGCAGGCAGTGGCTCCGTTCCTCTGGCAAAACAGTTGTCTGTAAGAGAAGAGCTCGTCTGCGCAGGAGACGGAGCTTTCTCGGAGGTTACGGGCTCCTGCAGGAGAAGGGGGCTGTGGGAAACCCCGCTGCGCTCCGCTTTGATCCTGGCATGGAAGTGTGACTTCTTAGGCTTTGCCTTCTCCAGTGGAGTCAGAGTAATGGGACCAGTTAATGGGGGGAAAAAAACCCCCCAGACAAGATACATAATTCACTATGTGCCTACTGCGTTGGCTGGGTAAAACCCCGGTGACAGGGGTCAGCCAGGCCGTACTGGAAGTGCCCAAACACTCTACTGGTGTCACCAGTGCCAGTACCACAGCCTCCCAGCCTGCTCGGCTGGGCGGCAATAAGCAAGAACAGAAGAATAACAGTTTTCAGTTAAAATGCTGTAAGGCCACTTTTTAGGAAATAGTTGTGTTTACAAACATTTTCAGCGTTTTATTCTCATTCCTGTTAATTTTTCCCCTGTGAAAGAACTATTGTCCTTACTATTCATTTGACTTTTGGTCTTTGGAGTGCTATTTTTCATAACTGCTTTGTTGAATTTTTCAAAAAACTGGTTACGCTTTCCCAGATGGTGCAGGGATTGGGATTTTGGGAGAACACAAATCCCACTTCTACTGTTAAGTAAAAAGAATTCTGAATGTATTGTAGGATACTCCTGCTGCTGAATTTCCAGTGGAAGACTTTGTCTATCTTTCTTGCCTGGGTGGGACCATTCTCCAGGTCCCTTCCCAACACCCCAGTCCTTGTTTGGCTTTAGTCTTATATCTCCGCCTCTGTTTTATGTTGCTGAAGTGAAAGCGTAGGAATTCTCTATTGAAGTCGTTGCCTTAGACCCAGTCAGGTTTTCACCACCGCAGCCTTTTAATAAACCTGGGCATGTAGGACTTCAAGAGTCTTCAAGGCTGCGTTAAGGCTAGGAAGGAGCAGCTTCTGTCGTTCACAAGCACCAGGCGTATTACCGCAGCCAGGCACAGACTGATGCTCTCATGAGCAACACTTATTTCCACTATTGTTCATCCTCGTGCCAAAGATTAATCTCTTTGCCCACAGCAGACGTCTTGTCTGATTTATTTCTGTGTATGAAAGGGACCCTACCCAGGGCTCTGGCTCTGCGCGGTCGTTGCAAGGACATGCAATTATCAGTTCATCATTTTAGTTTGATTAAATGATAGTTATGATGAACGGCCCCACTTGCATTGTGTCCTCTGCTCTTTTGTGTTGCTATTAACACACACTTAGCACCGGCTGCGCAGGAGACCAGCCCTTGCCGGGATGCAAAGCCAGCTGGACTCAGAAAGGGCCTTTTTAGTGACTTCAGGGGACCTTGGATCCAGCCTCTGATGTGAAGTGTCATAGGCTGGTAGTCGTAATAATTTGCTTTTTCAATCACAGGAAACTCCATGCTTCTAGATACAACCAGCTCAAACAAATACATATTCAAACGAGACTGCACCATAGGTGGGAAGATAAATATAATTGCACCCAATTTTGCACTTGCACTTGTCCTCTAGGAGCTAAAACGAGATTTTTAATATACTTGTTATGAATATGTGCATCTGCTCTGCCATTTTTGCATAATGAGCACATTCCTGATACTTAAAGAATTAGCTTCCTCTCTCTCTAAGAGATAGGCAAAATGAGGCATGCTGTTATTCATGTATTTATTTATTCATTCATTATTTTTTGCCTGAAGCATACTGGGCAATCCATCTTGTTCCCAGGAAAACCCCAGGGGATATGGAGAAGGCTCAGCATTCAGCTCTGAACTCAATTATCACAAATCTCATCCTATAAATTGGAACATGTTGCGGAGAAAGAAGAAAACGCAGCTCCCCATAGCACGTTCCCCGAAGGAGAGAGAAAGAGGAAAAAACCTGCTTTCGGACAGTTGCCTTGAGAAGCGCAGGGGAGGGCGGTGATCCAGCCCCCCCAGATCCGTGCTGCAGGAAGACGAGGGGCTGCCAGCTGTACTTCCAAATGCATTTTGCCACATCACAGTTTCACACTGAGCAAAGTCCGAAGCGGCAGCGATACACACGGACAGCGAACATCGGCCTGGACTCAAGTGTCTGGAACTCAGACATGATCCTTCCCTGAAAGGAAAGCAGCTTCTCTTGCTCGAGCGAACCAGATCACAAGCTTTTACTTCCCCCTTCAATGACTCAGAGGGTAGTTCTAAAAATATATTATTTTCCAAAGCGATTCAGATGCTAGAAAGCCATCAGGAGAGCACCTATAGGGTGTATCCCTGCAGAATGACTTACGTCCATTGTAAGGGACACGTATTCCTTCCCCAGTCCGCCAAAACCTGCTCCACAACTGCACGATGTGCACCAACACCTCTGGATGCCGCAAGGAGGCCGGATTTCCAGGAAAACATCACCAGCTTATAGGTCTGGAAATGTTTGGTGGCACCAAACTCCGCTCTTGCTGGCAGATTGGTCTAGCCGGTATTTTCCTGCAAGCGATGTTCGGAAGCAGCTGTGATTCATAACCAGGGTGATTGTTGTAGTCCTCTTAACGAGTTCATTTACAGCAAAAGCTAGACACCCGCTTCTGCCGGGGAACAGGGGAAGAGGCTGTGCGGGTTGTGCCGATGCAGCACAAACGCTGTGGAAGTGGGAGCTGCCCTAAAACTAAAACTAGCTGATACCGCTGCATGGGTGACCTCTTAATGACTTTGCTTTATTTAAATAGCGGTCCTCTTTAAACATGTTTCCTGGGTTTATATAACTTGTTGAACCTATTTGGGTTCTGACTGAATCCGGACAGCTGCAACGCTCCTTGCGGCAGCGAGACCGCGGGTCCTGCCAGCTCCGCGGCTTGCACTGAAGGCTGAGAACTGAACGACGGGGGCTCAAGGTGCCCAGACGGCACGGACAACCCACCACGCCGCGCTGTGCTGGTTTGGATGCAGCGCTACAAAGGGGGTTTGAAGGCCGATGACTGAACAACAGGCTTGTTGCCGGGCCGAAGTGGTGGCCAACCGGTCAGGTCACCGCGGTCTCCAGCCGCAGCGGGGGCTGTGAGGAACGGGCTCTCGGGCTGCTGGGGGACACTGGTAGACAGCGACACACCGGCGAGTCGCCAGCGCTCAGCGCCTGAATCAGCCAGTCCGGGGTGCAAAGTGTGGAGACCCTGCAAATAAGTGTCTGAGCCTGTTGAAATGCTAATTAAGCATGCAAGGCTTGAGGTGGGATGCTCTAACAGGAGCGAGGATGTGGGAGATGCTCTCATAAGCAGCAGCCTGCCAGCCGGTTCGTGTCCTCTTTGCAGACTACGCAGGGCTGTGTAGTCCGGCTATTTGCCTCGTGATTTCTTAGCCTCCCTCCTTGGTAGGTAACATGTATTTTCACCTGTTGCAAAACCAGCCCCACGGAAATCGCTAAGGGGTTACTGTTTAACCAGGAACCTCATATACCACCACCAGCTCAAATAAAACACTGGTACGACCATTAAGGTCTTTTAATTTTTAACATGCTTATTTCCAGAGCATTTCTCGGAAGCTCAGGCGAGCGGCTCTGTACCACTGGCCCTCTGCAAATAAATACGCTGAGATACCTACATTTAGTCTAGCTGGCTACGAGCTTTTCAAGTATATGTTTATAAATCCCTGAGAAAAAAGACATAAAACGAAACAAATGACAGATTTGAATTATAGTTGTGATGAATATTGTCGTCATAAATTCTCTCCTCACCCAAAAGAGCGATGAGGGATTCCTTCTGCACCACACCACCTTTTCACAAGTCAAATACAGCCGCTGGTTCAATTTATAGCTTGCTTTTGGGCTGAAAGTCTCCAGACACGTTACACGAACTCAGCTGAACGTGATTCAAAACTATCATCTGGTTAAGAACGCCACTTTTCTAGCTAATCTAGGCTGAGATTTTCTGGGCTGTGCAAGGGCTTTCGCTACCCAAGGCAGAGGAACTGACGTATCCACACCCTCCGAGCGCTGTGCCGAGCCCTAACCTGTCAGCGGGGCTGCTCTACAGCTGGTTTCCACGCTCCAACTCCAGAGGAAGGGATGCTGGAATGGGGGTCAAAACAAGGCTTTCATATGAAAGATCAGCCATTTTCATCACCACGGTCCTTCTCGGAGTTGTAATGTATACAGAAATCACCAATTCCCTCCTTCAGCTGTTGCTGCAAAAGGGGATGACAATCTAAACAACCACTTCTGGAATACCTGGCTGCGGTGCCCAGTTTGCTCCGAACCAGATTTCCAGTGAAAAATGAATCCATTTAGACAGGACGGCTCCACATTTTGCCATATCTTTATTGCACTTTTACCACGTTGCAAACAATTCCACAAAAATGCTGCAAAAGTAAGCCTAGAGCTGCTGAAAGCAGCTTCTTACCCATATATGTATATATTTACACAAAACTATCAAAAGCAAAGTTGAAAAGGAGCAGCTCAGCTATGGTAGTCTAGAAAGATAAGAGCTGCCACCTCCTTATGGACAAATAGTACAACTTGTCATTTTACATCACTTTGTAAAACCAACATTCAAGTATTCCTGTCAATGCACGATTAGTGAAATTCCCTTCCAGTAACCACTGTTTATTATTATAATAATTACTATTTTTTGCCTTTAAAAGTTCGTAATGCCTTAACCCTTTAAATGCTGAGTAGCTGGGGGAAAAAAAGCATTCAATTTAAATAAGATACAGTGGATTAGAGCACTTAAAGGGTTAACACAAAATACTAAGTGGACTGTCACCACAAATAAAGTGTGAGTCACAAAACTATGCCATCCCTCTTAGTTAAATTTGGTAGGTAGGTCTGGGGTTTCATAGATATACCATATATAAATACAAAATATTAAGTAAAGGCCTCCTTTCTATACAAAAAGGACAGGAGGTGTTTTGCTGTAAGACTGTTGTCTGTCAGTGATCTGAGTATTTTCCGAATCTTTCCATATTCTCTCTTTAGGAACTAATGAAAAGCATCACATTAGACTTATTTTTCTTAATGAACTAAGCCTTTGCAGAGTCTACGCTTTACCTACTTTGGGAACAATTATATCTCATTTCTGAATTCACTGAATTCACAAAGTGGCATATACAGTCTTTTGCAAGACTTTTTTTTTTTTTTTCTTTTTTTCCGTTTTGAATCTTCTTTACTTGGCTGGTAAAAACGTAGTCTTGCGATTTCACTACCTCTCGGTCGTAACAGTGTTAACATCAGCGTTAAAGTCATTTTCAACCACATTGTCATAACCATCCTTTTCTATACAGTCACTAACAGCCTTGAGGACAATCCGCAGCCGCCTGTCCATCGCCTCCAAGTGAGGCTGGTAGAGAACGGGAGCTATTTTATCTTTTAGTAAAGACTCCTTCATCAAGAGACTGAGTTTGTATTCCTCCTTGGCTAACAACTGTAATCGCAGATAGGTAGACTTCCTTATTCTAAGAGAAAAAGGAGAAAAAAAAAATGCAAATCAGCGTTTTCATCACTATTGGTCTCGACAGGGCTTAAAAGGCTTATAGTCAGCTAACGGCGTAAAACCCGTATTATGTGAGCTGGAATGATGAGAAGCAGGCAGTGCCGCAGTCCTGCCCAGCAGCTGGCCAGTCTCCGGGAGCCCTGGGAAGCGGAGAGGTTTTGGAGCACAGCCCTGCAGTCCGGCGCAGCCAGCCTTCCGCTCCCCGGCGGGCTACGGCACCGCTGCGTCTGCTGCAGCGCTCGGGGGGGTCACACCGGTCTCGGCAACGACACGCGTGACGCGGGTGACCTTCAGCCGGGGCGAGGGCGGCGGCACATGGGGGATGCCCAGAGCCTCCGCAGACACGGAGTGTGCCCTGTGTCCCAGCCGTGCAAAGCTGAAACTCCGAGTGTCACCTGTCCTCTCTGAAAAGCCTGGCCACGGGCACCACGGAAAACCCTCGGGAAGCACTTGGACAAGCTGGGGAAACTTTTTCACTGGACTTCAAAGGGCCACCAGGTATGTCGTCTTAACGACGCCTCTCCCACAGCAGCTCCCGGCCACGCTGCGGGGTCCTGCTCTCGACAGAGCACCCAGCCCGCGGGTGCCCGCGCTCGGGGCTAGCCCCGGTCGGGCTCGCTGGGCAGGATCGTAACATCTCCTGCTCTCCACGGGACGCGATAGAAGAGTCACTTGAGCGTTTCAGTCCGACTAGTGGAACCAGCTGTATAAAATGGGAAACAACTGCGGAAACGTACCTGCAGCACTGGTTTAAAGGCACCAATATGGAAAGTTCGTCATGGGAGTATTTTCCAAATCTGTTAAAAGAGCAAGAACATGACAAAGGCTGTTTTAGAGACTTAACTTTTTTCTTTTTTTTTCCCCCGGAAAGATTATTAAAGGTATTTACCCTCTTCCATTATCTAAGTGGATAATAAATGTTTCATTTCCAAACTTCTCAAAGGTTTCATAGTGATGTCGATCCATGTTACCTACGGAATAAAGAGAAAAAAAGACCGTTCTCGCTGGCTCGCTGCTGCGCCTGCAGGCCGGGACGAGACAAAGCCACGGTTCAGCGAGAAGCCCAGCGCTCCCCAGACACGACGGCCGCGTAGGGCAGAGAAAGCAGCGGGTCTGCCGAGCTCGTTTCCTTCTGCTGCGGAACACCCCGGGTGTGCCATCCTGGAAGCTGGGCTGTCAGCCCGCCGGGAGCTTTTCAAGCTCTCTGTAGCTTTCATACTGAAGCTCTAGAGGACCCATCAGGAGTCAAACCGGACCTTCCCACCCTCCAGCAACCCCCTCCTGGAAACCTCTCTCGAGTGTGACGGCATCTCAACTGCTTCAGGAACCTGGTCAGCCGTGAGGTAGCCACGTCCTGAGCCAGCAGAGCTTCAGCAGTGCGAAGGAGCCCCGCTGCTCCAGCCCTGGGCCAGCACGGCGTGCAGAGCAGCCGAGGAATGCGTGCCGGGGGCGAGGCGAGGCTTAGGGAGGGGAAAATGCATCCTCCCAGCTGGGCTTTTAATCCATAGGGCTTTGCTAATATCGTAGTAAACGTTTTGAACCACAACCAAACGTCCTGTTTTAGCTCAATTAGGAACTTTGTCCAAATTTTCTGGCTGCCTGGAAAGCCAAAACGGTGTGAAGGCTCTAACGCACGGATCGGGATGGTACTGCAGTGGTGCAGCTGCCCGGCTCTCCTTGGGCGCCCACGGCAGGCAGACGCGTCATCTGCTTTTCAAGGTCACTGTGCAGCGCGTTGGCGCCAAGCTATGAATTTTGCCTTCACGGCAGGGGTCTTGAGCCATTTATAGATGCCACATATGGCTCCTGAGCTGTGACTTGGCCTTTCCTGCTGCAGCCGACTGCAGAAATCTCAGCAGCGGCAATGGCAGAGGGTACGTCCGTGCTGGCAAGTGTCCGAGGATCAGGTGTGTATGTTGGCACCTTACAGGTCTATCAGCTGCAGCAGAACAGGTTTCGCATGAGAACGCCTCAGTGGTAACCACCGAGTAGGCTTGGAACCGGTCACTATTACCTGCTTGTTAATAACTATTTTATTCCGAACAGGTTACCTAAACAGAAAAAACTTCCCAATATGTACCAGAGTCACCTTTGTAACAAAGCAACACCTCTTTTTCCTCCCTCTCTGGCAGTTTGCGGAGCAAGCAGCAGTGAAAGCACTGCAGGCTGGACCGAGCGTGCCGGCACCGAACAGTCCTGGCGTGCGCACGCAGGAGCCGGAGGTTACAACGGGAAGGCACTCGCTAAAGCAAACTGTCGCGAAGGAGACTAGCCTGACCTGCATTCATCATCACTCTGCGTTTCCGAAAACCTTTGTTCCTTTAATCTGCGCTGATGGGAATACATAACCATGTGAATCTGCACTTCCTCATAATCATCTAGAACGGCACACACAGTAAATGCAGCTTCAGCCACGCTTTAGCAAACTGCTGAGCTGTGCAGAGCCGTGTAGAAAGAAATGGTTCTTATTCTAATTAAATGCTGCATTTAATTTTTGAAAGAGATGAAACATACCCATTAGGAAATCAAAAACTGTCATATCCATTACATCCAGAATTCTGGTCCCACTGTCATACGGGGGTGTTTGTTTAACCTCTTCACAATAATCTGGATCAACTTCCCATCTGGAAAAAACAATATTTTGGTATTTTATGTGAAATACAAAGCATACTGAGTATTAAAAAAAATGTTATTTTGCAAAGATCTAGTTGTATCACGTTCGATGGAGGGCAGGCTCGGGTAGAGGCAGCAAGTTCTTCAGGCTGCTTCCAGTAATGCAGGCAACCCATAAAGATTGTGACTGATGGAAAAGGAAGAAAATCACAAGATTGAAAACTATCTGGCTAATAGCTTCAAGATTCAGGAGACCAGCTGCACCATCAGTCATATGATGAAAACATCCGAGACTTGCTGAGGGCTGCTGATGGCAGCGGATCTTTCTCCCTCCAACAGGACTCGGACAGGTCCCCTTGCATCCTGCCAAAACCACCGGAGGTACCTGTCCCAGGAGGCAATTACGCCATTGAAGGACCTTCCAGGTTCAGGACCATAAGCTGGAGCTCCTTGCCGGTGTAAGTGCTCTGCCCCTTCCCAGGAGCTGGACCCGCTGCAGACATGCAGATGCTCTCCCCAGCCTCGATGCTTTACATCAGGCGAGGGCAGCAGCTGCAGCCCGGTTTTATTCTCCTCCTGCCCTTTGCTCACCACTACTCACTCGGCTTTCTTGCGCTTGTGGTAGGAACGTCTCCAGGGGTTTCTCCAGGTTTTCCTTTTAGCTAAAGACAAATCAGGTAGGAACGCAGCCAGAGACCCTTCGATCTGATCTGGTTTTCCACACAGGGCGTGCTCTGTCGAGCAGTAGTAGGAGCATTCCCCATAGAAGCAGATGTTGTTGGCTGGCAGATAAAGGAAAAGAGTTTTAAAACCTACCCTTAAATTAGTGTTCAAGAATTCATAAAAGCACTGGTGTATGTATGAGCAGAAATAAATCTCAGACCCAAAACCCCGTTACCACACATGGTTTTCTTCCACTGAAACCACTAGAAAGACATTCATTTCAGTGGCTGGGATCACGCCCTATGCTGAGCTCTCTGTGACTATTTCCAGTCTATTTATATTCCAAAAAAACAGTTGGGTTTTTTTTTTTTAATCCTTTCCCTTCTCCTTTCATTTTGCCAGACTGATACATCCTTTGGGATCTCTTTGTTCCCCCAGGCTGGAACCCCAAATCCCATGGCTGAAGAAGTGGCACATGCCCAAAATTAAGTCACCTTTCAAAATCTTGGCTCGTTTCTTTAAGAACAGACAACATTTCATTCATTTACTTGCTGGTATGAGAAGAACTGGCAGTTTTCCTAAGGAGAATTATTTACCGTGAAGACTCATGGGGGTGGAAATAGCGCAGATGTAACTCTGTCAGCACACATCCCAAACACAAATTTCTTCCTCCACACATCACGTTACTCCAACAACCACAGAAAAAGAACCTGCAGCAGGTTTCGGAGCGTGCGTTACCTTAAAACCTCCCCAAAGCTGCCACCACGTATTTCTGTACCAACAGGAACACCGACCTCTTTACCAGAACCCCCTTCCCACATGAATTCCCTGGAGGTGGGAGAGAGCAGCCCATCCCCAGTCCCCACCAACGTTGGACTGTGAACAACGGGAGCGCAACGCTTATCTTCTTGTCGGTGTGCTACAACTCTTTTGACATTGCTTTATGCACATAAAATGTCATTAGCGGAAGACTGTGCCCTTTCCTTATGGTAATGCATGAAGCTGAGAAGTCACATTGCTTCCTAATTCCCCACAAGGCCTCTAAATTCAAATATTGTGTCTGAGCTACTCTCCCTTTGGGCAGGATCAGGATAAACGAGGCAGGAAGGGCTGGTGAATAGAGGGAGGTGACTTTCTGCCCGCCACAGAAGACCACGAGGCTGGGAAAGGTAAGCCGGTGGGTTTTCATCGCAGCAGTGCCCTGCAGCACGCCACCCTGCACATCACCGTGACGTCCCCTCGGTCCAGACCCAACCTACGGCCAGCAAAGCACCCGGCAGAGACGGTACACTGCCGGCGGGCCACGCAGGGAGCCGGTGAGTCAAGAGGACAGGGAGCAATACAGCCCCAGAGAGAACGGGAGGGAGGGAGAACAGGGCAAGAAGCTGCGACTGGGGAAGGAGGAGTAGGAGAACATGGAAAAGCAGTAAGGTCTTATGGTGGTTTTGATTGTATTAATTAACTGTATTATCTGAGACCAACTGCTAACCTTGGAATTACATCATATAATTGGACTAAAAGGCTGGTGTGTTATCACTTGACAGTGTCTCAGCTCTTCATTTCCAAGCCTCTTTTGATGGCCATCAGACTTGTCCATGAAGTCGTGATTACTTTACTCTGGACACAGCCTTTTCAAACCCCTCTGCTGTGGCTGACTCCTAAGGGCCACTCATCCAGCTGTGCTCAGGAACAACTCCGACCCCAACTCTCCATTTACATTCACTGGGTTGGCTCCCACCAGTTAAATACAGCCCGACTCAGTCCAGAAATATCTACCCTGTGGTCAAAAACCTCATTGGCAATTATTGAAAGGAAAGTACTTCAGGGAAGAGAAAAAGAAGAACAGAAATTACAAAAGGAAGGAAGGGAGCATTCAGCAAGTCTGTACCTTTAATTTTGTAATTTAAAGTGTTTTATCATGCAGAATATCCTTTCTTAAAAATTATTTGAAAAGCTTTTTCTTACATATAAGGCATACTTAGTCCCTTAACATTTTAAGTAAAGAAACAGTAATTTGAGGCTTCCTATGAGTTAAGAAGTGACCATGACCTTGGCCAATAAGCTGCTCGGCTTGGCTACTTTCCTTGGGTTGGTGCTGCTCATCACACAATACGTCTATTAACTTCTAAGCAGAAACCCCACTCATTTTTCCTTTCAAGCAACTCAGTAATACAACTCATACCTCTGAGAGTGAAGTTTTGAAAACCTTTTACAAACTGCATGGGAAAAGTGCAGTCACAGTTAGGGACGCTCGGGTTGGAAGGGACCCTGGAGGCCTCTGGTCCAAGCTACACCTTCAGGCCAGCACTACCACCAGAGTCAGACCAGCGTTGCCTCCCCTTGTCCAGGTTAAACAAATCCGAAGCCCTCAGCTTCTCCTTGTACACCAGCTCCAGGACCATCTCAGTGGCCCTCCTTTGGACTCGCTCACCTCATTAGTCTAAAATCAAGTGTAAAGCCAACGTGTGGACAAACCCAGCCTAACCCAAGCCCTAGGCGCGCTGCCCTGCAGTCTGTAACCTCTCACAAGCTTTCTCTTCAAAAACGCTATGGCAGCATGGGCTTGGCGGAGCTTTTGCAGGGCTAACGCAGGTGCCTCAGCTTCGCCTTTGATCATCCTGGCACAACCAGGAGGGTTTCACGCCTCCCTCTGAACCTCTTCCATAATTCAGGATGCAGGTGAGGAGTTGTCCAAGCACCTGCGGGCAGCGCTGCCAGCTGCAGACGGCCTCAAAGGGGCCGGTAGGAAGGTTGGGATATTCTCAGCCAACAAAAACTGGGGAGAAACGTCCGTGATTTATACCCTGGAAAAGAAATTATTGCAGACAAAATATTTCAAGGGGTTCCAAGCTGCCACAGGGGATGATTTACAAGAAATCCCATACAGATGCTGCTCACCGCAGGCTCGCAGGGAAGAGTTCGGAGCTATCCAGAGCTCCCTGCTTTCCCTGCGCCTCGGCGCCAGGGCTGGAAGCTGCCGTGGGGCTCCTGCTCCACTTCAGCTGCGTCAGCGTCACCCGCTCGGCCGTGGAGGGAGGGAGCCCATGCAGGTTTATCTTGGTGGCCTGAGACAATTTATCTTCCAGGGTTTCTGTGCCCTGACTTCCACCTGGCAGCGGGACGCCCGGTTATCTGCCGCCGTAGCGGTTTTGTAAAGAGCAAAAGGCCCAGCGCCCCCTCCCCCCCAGCCTCTGCTGCGCACCACGTAAATCCAACCTTTCAGAAAAGGAATTCTATTAAACACAGCATTTTGCACGCTGGGAAGATAAATACCGTGTTTAATAGTTTGCTTCTGAATTTAACTTTGGGAACAATGAAACCCTGCTCTGTATTGTCACCGAGAGCAAGTGGGACTAATCACTTGACAGTAATCACACGCTCGTACCCAGACAAACCGGCAGGAAAGCTCGGGGGCCGCGGCAGCGTCGGCGTTCGCTGCTGCAGAGCCACACGGCTAGCACGTCTGCCGCCTGCGGCATGCCGGCACCTCTGCCCGCGCCTCCCGGGCTCCTCTGGCTGGCCGTTTTCCCGGAGAGCCCCGTCTCCTGCCATGGCAGCCCAGTCCTCCCAGCCACCACGGGACGCCTCCTGCCATCAAGACAGCAAACTTGCGGTAAAACTGCAAGCGTGATTCTCGCTGAGACGTGACTTTCAATGGCAGAGCTTTTTCCGTGGTACTTCATCTCCACGGGTCCTGTCCGATTTCTGGGGGTAGCGGAGGTGAAAGGATGCTGTATCTCAAGCTACTATTAAAGAAATTACCTGCTCTGATCGATACAGAGTACACATCCTGATATGTCTAACCCAGTTCTAACACAGAAGTGAGATGAGTTCTTATTATGGGCAGTGAGATGAAGCCGCCCGAATTATCTGGGGAAACATTCATTTTTAAGGTTTCTTAAAAATGTAGGAAAAAAAGAGGTACCCAATAGCGAAACCCACAGTCTCATTTCAGACTCCAAGGTGCGGCAGCAAGCCTCTCTGAAACGCCGGAGGGTGACCCACACTCTGCACAGCAGGCTGGGGGTGAATTGCCAGCTAGGGACACGAGCGCTTCGCCGGCAATCCCACGCTAAGAGCAGGGTTTGGCCTTTCGAAGGCAAAAACCCAAGGGAATGGGGAGATGAGGTCTAGCCGGAGCGTGGTCCTTCTCCTCCCGTTAAAATTGCCCAGCCCGTGCGTTCCTCTCCCATGCGGTACGGATGTTCCTGCACGGAGCCCGTCCCGAGGTGGGGCTGGAAAAGAGGCGGCTGCCCGGGCTCTGTGCTCCTGCGGAGGGGGCAGAGGTGGCCAGAGCCGGAGGGGAGGGATGTCTATACACCCCGAAATGTCCAAACGCTGCCAATTTGCAACACGCAAACTCCTTCTTCATTAAAAACCAAAATTGTTTCCCCAAAGCCCCGGAGGAGAGAGAAGCCCGAGCCGTGTTGCAAATGTCTGATTTTCATTATCTGAGGATGAAGGGACCCAATTCGTAATGAAATCCATGCAAAAATCATGGTCTGGTGATCGAAACGCCAACTAATTACAACAATTAAGAACCAGAGTGTCTGTGTGCTCATCTGCACATTTCCTGTGCGTCATCCTGATAGCTGAACAATAATTCTTCTCAGGAAGAAAAGGAACGAGTGGAGATACCTTAAAGCAAATCGCTTGGCAGAGCAATTCTTTTATTGAGCTTTGCATGACTGTTAATAGAGGACATTTAGCAAGCCTGTGCCATCGGAGTACTGGAAAGAATCCTGAATATTTACTAAAGCAATGCATGAAAAGATCTTTCTTTTACCTGCACAAAATAATAGCTAATTCAGAATTGCTATTGTTTGCTGAGAGGGGGGAAAAAAAAATCCATAATCCCTTGGAACTGGTTAATATGAACAAAACCATAGTGCTTACTAGCTGTGTAACACTGAGTTCTTTAAGCTGCTGCCTCAATTACTTCCAAAATGAAGGCTGACATCATTAATATGTCCCTTTTTTCCTAGCAAATTACCATTCATTTGTAAGAGTAGCAGGGCTACTGCAGCCTGCCCTACTGCAAAGGATGTAAAATTAATTTAAATAATTACTGACCTAATTCCATTTCTCATGTTTAGTCCGAACTGCCTGGAAGTGCACTTTTTGGCAATCTGCTTGCTCTCCGAAGGCAGCGTGATGCGGGGGCTGACCTGTCTGCTCGCAGCCGTCCCACGTCCTGACAGCAGAAGGGATGCCGGGATGCCGGGATGCCGGGATGCCGCTCTGCAGCCTGCTCTGACCCGGCATCTGCTGCCGCTTCCCGGCAGTGAGAAGCCCTGATTTCCACGGGATAAGCGATGGCCCAGGAGTGGAAATGCAGCGCGGTTTCTTCTGACCCATCCCCGCGCTGGTCCAGGGAAGAACACGGTGTATTGATGAGCATCATCGATATTTACCCCGGAGGGTTTCCGCTGCAAACAGCGGTCTCCCAGCCCGAGGGGAAGAGTTTTGGATCAAATGGATGACATTTAGCACTCGTTTGATTTTCAGAGATGTATATGGGTGCATGGAGCCACATACATTGCCAGCAGACACAATGTGTTCCCAAGCTCGTTGTCGCTGAGCTCTGCTGGGGACAGGCTGCATCCCCAGCAGCGTGGCCGGCAGGTGGAGGGATGGGATTCTGCTCCTCTACTCCGCTCTCGTGAGACCCCACCTGGAACACCGTGTCCAGCTCTGGAGCCCCCAATATCAGAAGGACATGGACCTGTTGGAGCAGGTCCAGAGGAGGCCACGAAGATGATGCCAGGGCTGGAGCCCCTCTGCTGTGAGGACAGGCTGAGAGAGTTGGGGATGTTCAGCCTGGAGAAGAGAAGGGTCCAGGGAGACCTTAGAGCCCCTTCCAGTCCCTCAAGGGGCTCCAGGAAAGCTGGAGAGGGACTTTTTACTAGGGCATGTAGTGATAGGACGAGGAGTAATGGCTTCAAACTGGAAGATGGGAGATTTAGATTAGATCTCAGGAAGAAATTCTTGACTGTGAGGGTGGTGAGACCCTGGCCCAGGTTGCCCAGAGAAGCTGTGGCTGCCCCATCCCTGGAGGTGTTCAAGGCCAGGTTGGACGGGGCTCTGAGCAACCTGGTCTGGTGGGAGGTGTCCCTGCCCATGGCAGGGGGTTGGACTAGATGGTCTTTAAGGTCCCCAAACCATTCTGTGATTCTATGCAGAGATACAGCCACCCTGAAGAGACCTCCATATCTTGACACGGGAGCACAGACCAGCTCTTGCAAGTATCCGTACGGCACACCTCAACTTCTCAGCTTTGTAACCAGTTCTGCCTCAAAACCAAGTGACTTGGTGATGAGGGGCACCCTCATCTGCCAGAGGTGACAAGTCAGCCCCTTCCAGTCCTCCCAGGCTCCCGGTCCCTCGCCGTCCTCCCCTCCCCAGGCCTCGGGGCTCGGCTCAGCATCCTCCGCTTTTCCCTTGTCTGCCCCCAGTCTGCTGCTGGAGCTGCCTGCTAGGTTTGTGAATTTGTTTCCAAATGCTTAATTTAGGACCTTTATTACTTTTTCATTAAGCATTAATTAATGCCTGCCTCTTAAGGTCAGTATGAAATACAAGATGGAGGTTGGGCATATGTTAATGAGAATCCGACTAATTAAACTGGGGACTTGGAAGAAGAACTCTGACAAGTAACCGACATGTTTTAAGCAAAGTATATTGATTTAGGAAATGTAAAATTGAAAGAAAAATTAATTGCTTAAGCATTTTATTCTCCAGAAAAGCCTGATTCATAATTAATCAAATATTTTAATTGAATTTATCTGAGGCCTCTAAATAAAGTTGAATAAAGGATTATGCTTGGATCATCCCTTGGATGTCTGGAATATCATAATGACAAGATAAAGATCTTCATCCGAACCGGCAGCCTTAACTCTGCATTGCCGTGCCCTGCCTGCCGTAAGCTGCTCAGCACTTGAGTGCAGTCTTGTAATTCTCCAAAATCACTCAAGTTCACCCCTAAGCCTTGATGCACAACCTGGGAAGACTAAAAAGCAAGCAAACCTACTAATCCGTGTCTTACTTGCTAAAGCGGGACTAAAATGGCTTATATTTCAAATGAGCCAAAGTACCTTGCGCACATAAACAGTCATGAGACTTTTTTGCCATATTTTGTGTGTGACTGTTTGCCTACAAAAAAATGAAGCAAGAAAAACCTGTAGAGAGACAGAGGCAGAGAGGGAGAGAGGGGGAGAAAGCGCCCGAGGCACAAGTGCCGAGCACACAGGAGTGTCTGCACATCAGGTCTGGTGGCCGCTGCCACCAGGTACTGTCACCGCCGTCACCACGACTGGACATGTGCAACTGGAGTGCTCATAACACAGGGTAAGATGAAACCTCTTCTAATTATGTCATGTATTTTACAAGTGAAGTTACTGGAATAAATATCTGTCTGCTCAACCGTGTGTCCTGCAGAGCTGAACATAAATATGGAGCTAAAAATAACAGCCATAATAATGACTTTATTGGTGATCACAAAAGTGTGATAAACATTTTAAGAGAGAAAGCTCTGCAATGACAGGGCTCTGGTTTCTTGCTAACAGCAATGAATTACAGTTACGTCAGGAGAAACTGTAATTAAGTCTTTGGATCTTGACTTTAGGGATCTGGGACAAACAGCTTCTGGCCAATCACACAGGGAGCAAGCAGAGATCTCCGGAGACTTCTGCTCCAGATTGCCTGTTACACAAGTCACCGCCCCAGTTCCGCAAAGCACATTTGCACGCAGCTGAAATAATATGAGTTAAACGCGCTGGAACACAGCTACATGCTTTACATTGAACGTTCCCCTAGATATTCTTTCTCTTCAGAACATTTTTGTGCCTTAACTCAGAGCCTTAGTTTCTCCACCTCAGCATCCCAGCTGCTAAACAGAGATGCCACCACTTTCTCCCACCCTTTGCCCATCTTTACCTATTCTAGATGTACGTTCTGGGGAGCAGGGCACGGGTTTACCCTGTGTTTGTAAAATTCCCGCCCTGTGGAGCTGCATCCTCGGCTGGCGCCGTGAGACATTGTGAAGGAGTGAAGAGTAATAGAAACGGAGAGTGGTGGTGGCTCCTGGGGTCAGCCCGCTAAGCAAGAACAAGGGCCGGGGACAATTCAGGTCACTTCTGCTCTGGCCTCTGCCCAGCAGAGAATTTGAGCTGGAAGCAGGATATGTTACCCGTCTATTTGCTTGATTTTTTTCAAAGTCCTGTTGTAACAAAAACTGAGGTTCACGACTCTGAGAAAATTAGGTTTTGGTCCTCCAGTCAAAACCAAGAAATAAATGTATCTGACCAACAGAAGTGACGGGTCGCATTGCAGTAGAAAAAAAAAGTCTAAATAACTAATGGGCTAAGTAATAAGGTTTTGGGTAAACTGAGAGCAACAGAAGAAATTGCTTTAGAAATTGCTCTACATAAAACATTTGTTGAATACATTGCTTTTGTGAACATAAAAGCCTGTCTCTGTGGATAATTTGTCAAGGGGAAAAGGCACTCAATTCAAAACAATAAAGTCTTCTTTGTAGGCTATGTCTCCACATTTATTTTTATTCAAAGGTCTAGAAGACAGTTCTATTAGAAATATCTGAGCAATTAAGCAATCTACACATTGTTCCCTTAAGTACGTGTTCGGCAGGATAGAAAGAATCTAGTGTTATTTCCAAGACTACCTGGTGAGATGAAAAACGTTCTCCACAGTTTCTTGTCACGAGTAACATCTCGTATTTCTCTCGTCATGTTAACCAGTCTACCTGCAACCGGTGGCACGCGACGGAAATCCAGGATCCTGGAGGAGAAAGAAAAGAGATAGTTTATGTAAAGGATTAAAATATAATGATAGTGACAGGTTTTAGGAAGGTTCATTACACTCTGAAGGTACATTTGTCTGTGGTCTTTAAGGAGTAAAAAGCTCATCAACTTTAAACTGGATAATCCTTCATATGATATATTACAAAATATGTCCTGAATGTGATCAGCTCTGACTTGCCTACACAGTATGGTGCAGATGCAAAATACAGAAGAGTATGGGGACGCATTGTTCCACAAAAAAATGAGGATACATAGAATTCCAGAAATAAGAGACAGTAGAAACTTTTTTTTGACTTTGTGCTACTCCAGGATTGTCATAACACGCATTTTGCTCACCAGTTGTTTAAGTGACTTGAGAAATGGGATTCAGCCTCTTTCTTCCGTAAGCACCATCTAATAGTAATTTTTTTTCTGACAGTCTTCGTATTTGTTTGATTTATCTGCTTCTGCTCCTCTTTGTTTTAATACCCTTACACCAACCTAAACAACCTCCCTGAGACTAAAAATTTTCCCACGGGCAAAGGCTGGGCGAAGAGCCTTTCTCTACCCCAAACTCCCCCGCCCTAGCAGATCATTAAAAACTCCCTACGGAGCTTTGCTATGTGATACAGTAAAAGAGCAAAGTCCCCACGGAAAGCCTCCCCATAGGGGGAGTTTCTATGTCCACTTCTGCTGATAAGGTTTTCCACGTTGGGTAGCAACTGCTTTTTCTGCTTAGTGTGTGGGTATTTAACATACCTCCTGCAGGAACTCCGTTAATGTTTTTTCCTACAGCACCTATTCGCTTAAAATGGCAATATAAAGCATAAAGCAGAAGGGATCAACACCAAGGTCAACAACAATAAAATATAGATGATCCTCGAAGGATATGACCAGGATGGCTCTTAATGGCAAATCTACCCCGTGCCCCCCTCTGATACGTTCCCTCATCCTAACCATCAACCCAGAAGGCAGCAATACTACACGTACCCCCAAATAATTTGTGGCCCCAAAGCTTGAAGCTTTTGACAGGCTGTTTCTTGGCACTTCAGTGTGTGAAAGATGCTCCAGTTCTAACTCAGCCTGTGAAATGCCATGGTTTCTAGCCATTCTGTTAATAATTCATCACAAGTTATTAACTCCCGCTCCTAATCCGGGCAGGCTGAGAGGGCTGCAGTCCCTTCCCGGTCTTGGGGTATCCCCCATACCCTGCACCGCCTCTGCCTGGGGGGACGTTTTCAGCTAAGAGGAGCAGGGGATGACCCCACTGCCCTCTCCTTCCCACTAACCTGTGGCCTCAACCTCCTCCTGATACGGGACGGCCCCAGCTTTTTGCTGTGAAACCAGAACTCCCTCCCCACCTCGCTGATTCCTCTCTGAACGTTCACACCATTCCCCACATCTCCTTTGGATTTGCGTGCCCTGGAGCTAATTGGGGTGAGCCAGGCTCCCGTCACACTTATGCGACATATTCCCCGGGAGACGGGTCCTCTCCGTATGCACTTCAAGATCACAGGGGAAATTCATTTCTCAGCTTCTCTTCAATATCATTTCTCTTTCTTTTTGAGAATTACTTATTGCCAGGTTTCTCATTCCCTGAGCAAGTCGCATTTCCTAATTACTAATCTACCCTTTCATCATCTGCCGTTTCATTTATCCATGGCGTTTGCCCACCTTTGCTCCATTTTCCCTTTTTTTAAAAGTAATTCAGTTACAGGGCTGGCCAAGTGCAGAAACTTATCACAATATTTCCACTTTTCTTTTACTGGGAATCCATTTTACTTGCCTGTCCAAATGAAATGCTGCTATTTCTGCATTATGTCTTTCATAGTCTGAGAAATAAAAAAAGTCAGGTGGGGTTTCTTGTTCTCTGGTTTGTCTGCAAAGAAAAACAAGGCAAGTGTTTTAATGAAGGGTTAGCGTTTCTAAAGAGCAGTACTCAGTCATCAGCACGTTATTCAGGAGTTCAGTATTGTTTGCTTAATGGCAAGCCTTTAAATACTTCATGTGTGCATTATCTGCCAGGTAGCCTTCATTTTATCTTTTTTTAAACCACTGTAAGAAAAAAATAGGAATTCGAGACTTGTGCGCGCAGGCTGCTGTCACAAAGCTATTCCACTCAAGACTCTCGCTCTATTTAACAAGACCTGTTTTATCACTCTCAAACATTTCATTAGTGATAGCGGTGAAGACAATGTCATTTCATTAAATTATCATTAACTGTAATTATGAAATTTCCAAAAGTAATAACATTTTTCTTTCATCCTTGGCAGCCATGCAGCTCCTATCTAAAATATGACTCTCCCTTTGTATTACTTGGAGCCAGAAGTGACATGTTTTTCTCATTTCAGAAGAAATGGGATCATTGCAGTTTGACGGCCACGACACATGTCATGTTTCAAAGAACATTAACAAGACTGTGCTCCAGAGAGGATGCAGAATTTGTTGTTTCTTCAGTTTAAGAACCAATAAAAAACGTCATTCTGATGGAAATAGAAAGGCTAAAGCTTCAACACCGAGCTCCACGGAAAACAGAAAGCTCTATGTAACAGAGGAGCAAATCTTGGTCTCACTTCAGGGAACTTCAGTCCTGATGGCTTTTGGATGGAGCACAACTCAGGCAGTTGACCAGTACAACGTCTGGGCCCCACCTCAACCTGCACCATGCCCAGTTTTGAAGCCTTCGGTGGGAGACAAGCACCGCAAAGCTGTTCTGCAGAGCATCTGCCAGGGAGGACGGTTCCCCAGCAGAGGAACACAAAGCTCCTTCTCATTCCCTGCTGTCACAGCTGGACAGCTGACAGCTCGTGCGTCGCCCATGCTACACACTGGCAATTAAAATACAGCTTCTACACCGGGACCTTGTTGCATGAAAGGCCTTGAGGTGGGGCTGGTGCAGAGCTCAAACCTCCAGAGAATTTGCAGTGAGTCCTAATTACGAGGCTTGCTGGGAACCTGAAGCTGTGTCTACCCACGCTCATTCCCACAAAGACCACCATGACTATCAGGACTGGTATCTGCCCGCGAGCCCACCTGTATCCACCTCGCTGAAGAAACTGGATGAGTCTCATGTTTTTTGACTACATGAAGACTTTGCTGTGCAACCATCAGGGTCTGAAAGGCTGATATCCTTTCTCAGACATTCTTCTTCATGTTAACATCCTGGCGAGGTACTCTATCTCACCCTAAATGATGAACTATTGCCATCATAAAGACAACACCAAGATATCTGACTTGTGTCCAATCTAACTCAAGGTCAGAGGGGCCTCCAACACCCCAGTGATGCTCTGGCCAAAACAGCACTGACCACTGTCATAGTGGTGGTCACAGAGGTGGCCAACCTTCGGCAGAAGTCCTGCTAGGGCGCTGCTGTGGCTGCGAAGGGTTCACAAGGAGACAAATGAGCCTGGCATACTATAAAAAATAATATTTTGCTTTGTCTCCATAATAAATGCAAAAGGGGAAGGAGCAGGCCCACAAAGAGGAATATGGGAGAGCCAGAAACCTACGGCACGTCACACAACAGACCATGCAATCAAGACAAGAGCCGGGAGAGCTGCAACCTCATTGTGCATGTTCCCCTCAAAAGTGGAGAAATGAGCCCTGAACATAAGTTCAAAGGAAAAGATTAACATATTTCTGTTGGGCAGAAAATTGCACATTTGTATATAACTTTCCCTCCCCTCCAGATTTTAAAATAGTCGATTTCTTCAACAAATCAAAGAGAGAAAGATTCATCCCAAGCTTTTGCAAACTTCACACATATCAGCACAGCTGATAAGTTGCAGAAAATATTACTAATTAGCTAATCAATGCCATCTGCTTTTTATCTCCCAAAGACTTTAAACAAACCACGGCTGTTCCTTTACAAGAAAACCTTGCTCCAGAAAATCAGACTTAAATAAGGGTTAGATGTCAATCTTGCCGGCACAGCTACGCCCGCAGCCCGGCTCCTTGGCGCTGCCTGCTCGGCACGCGGGCAGTCAGTACACCACCGCCGGGATAGTCCGGTCGCTCTAATTTCCCTGTTCTGTTTGCTCCCTGCCACCCCCGGCAATGGCTGGGGATATTATTCATTTGTGAGTAAGTAGAGCTGTCCTGCAGGCTCAGACTTGTTTGTACATAGTTCTCTCCTGTCATAATGTATTATTAAGTGGAAGCGCACCCTCCTAGGAGATCATGAACTTGACTGTCCTAAAACCTTCAACACTGGACACCAAATCCACACTGCAATCTAGACGACGGAAATACTGGTATTTTTTGAATCTGACTATACATCACGAAACAAACTCCCAAGTTGCTTTGGTGCTTCAGGTGCTTCCCTCTACTTACGCACACAAACCCACTCTCCAGCCACGGTCCCCATGGTCCATGCCCATGTCCAACAAGTATAGTACCCACGTTTGCGTCTCTTGGAAATACTGGGTTATTCTGAATCTAGACTGGAAGGAGGATTTATCAAACCCACAAGCTGCTTTACATTCCTTATGTTCCTTTGCAACGCTCTGCAGAACTAAGATGTAGCAGATTCAAATGTGAAACCCTCTCCTGAAATAACCTTGAAAAATCCTTTCTGCTGACTTATTCCAATATCCCATAGATAGAACAGGAACCTTGTTCCTTGGATCTGACTTCAGTTGGCAAGCATCTTATTCAAACATACATTTATTGTTAATTTGATGTCTGCAGCAGCACCTAAAGAGATTCGTTGGTGACTCCTCAGCCCCAGCAAACGCCAGCACGTGTGACAATCGTAGCCTAAGGTACGCAACTGAATTTAATGAGCCACATGAGCCAACACCGCTTTGAACGAACGGAATCAACGGACTGTTACGGGAATGGCTTTAACAGTGTTAAAAGGGCACCTACATCATAATCTATATTTTTTACTTTACCCAAATGTGTTTATACACGATTTTATTTTATCCACGTTTAAAAAGTTGCTGGTTTTTAGTGTGCACAATCTAATCAATGCATTGCCTGGCTTGGTGCTAATTCTTCTAACGATCTATTCCGATGTGTACGTATAGAGAGGTGGAAGACCCAGCGCTGCCCTCCGCAACGTGGATGTGCAGTTGGCGAGTCCTATCGGCTACTCGGGCTCTAGAAGGTGGTAACTGGCCCTCGGTCTCCAAGTGCCAGGCTGGGAAAGGGACACGCACGCCGAGTAACGTATCTCATAAAACAACACTGAACTGATCCACCCCACAGCATGTTTTAAGTCAGAATTGCATTTTAAAGGGGAAAAAAAACCCAACCCTCAAGTTATTTTGGTTTTGTTTGGTTTTTTTTTCCACCTGAGAGCTATGGAAGGTTATTTTCTAAGCAAATGTCAGAGATAATGAGATACTTGAGCAAACAGCCCAGTATGCTGAACCCTCTGCAGAAGGGTAGGCTCCTGAGGGACAGCAAACGAGAGCACCGGGCAGAGCTCCTCGGTGCCGGCAGCAACGTCTCACAACGTGCAGGGACAGGCTCTGCACAGGTTGCAGATGGGGAGAGGACTTCTGGCGGCGGCTCTTATTTTGCAAACAGTTGGAATCCGGTGATCCTCTCTTTGGAGAAGGATTTGGCAGCTATTTGCAACGGCAGGCTGGGAAGCTCTGGAGGAGAGACAGATGGAGGTCTGTTGACACCGCGCACAGTTAAAAATTACACGGTGGCACCAGACCAATTACAGCATGAGGGAAAGGCAAACCAGCATGGTAACACCAGTAGAGGAGAAAGAAGAACTAAGGGGAAATCAAAGCCCATGAAAATTTCCCCACCGTGGCACAACTCGGAGAAAACACAGGAAAAATGAGTTTAAACAGGCCAGGGACGCCTTTGCGTTGACATGAGACGAGATGCGACTGTGATCTGATCTTGTGGCTAGAAAAGCGAGTCGTGCTTCCAAACTGCAGAAAGCAAAGTACTCTGGTAAATGAACAAACCTGGTGAGTCGGCGCTGCTCCAGCCTCGGCTGGGACCTGTTTTGGTGTTCAGTGGTATTTGGATGAACCAACACAGTGATTTGCGTGCAGAAATAATTGCGAAGCCTCAAGCTTTTCTTAAATGTCTGCGTAAACATTTTTTGGCCAATTACTCAATCCCCCAAACCCAACATTAACGCTTTCTTGGGGTTTTTTTTCTGCCAGTCACGAACCTCATCACCACCGTGAGACTGCGGGCTCTGCAGACTCTGGCACTTCAGAAAACGCCGTTATAGAAACTAAACCTTTAATGTGGAAATCTGTATTTCGTTTCCAGGATCCCTTGCATACACCTGCCTAAATTACCAGGATTAATACCCACCGGGGCCACGTATTACTCGAAAGAATCCTGCCTCGATGCCAGACTTCCTCTGCTCCGGAGGGGTCCTATTATCTGCACAGCAGCCAAAAAGCTCGAAAATAGGGCAAACAGCCCAATCTGAGTCAAGTGTTACCCTGACAGACACACGCTGCCTTCCTGCGCCGCAGTCCAGAGACATTTCAGAGACCCCTCGTGTGTCAGACCCAACGCAAGGACGTGCCGCTGGTTTGAGGAGCGCTCCTGGCCAGCAGGCTGCACTCCTGCTCCGACACGTAGCCAGGGGAATCGGGGATTAGGGATGATTACGGGCCACAACGAGGAGCTGTGCTGCAGCAGGAGTGGGTTTGCGTGGGTTTGAGCATCTCGCAGGCGGAGACCCTGACCCTCTCCGGCCAGGGAAATTTGGCAGCCGCAAAATCCCTAGGAGACGTAACAGCCCAAGGAGGCACGGTAATGCCATTGGCAGGGACACCGCTAACATTGAGGAGAGGGGAACTTGGCCATCGGAACAGATAACTGGAGATTATCTGGGTCTACCCACAGCTATAGGTCGCTATTCTTCTCCTTTGGAAAGCAGCTTTCCTCTCATCCCGTGGAGCGTTTAAGGTGTTTAAATACGTGTCCTGGAGCCGGGGTGCAGACTCAGCAGTTAATGTACCTACGGCGTTACCTAAAGGACAAACTATAGTTACTACAAGACTAAAAGGCTGCCGCTCAGCAGTTTGCTGCTGTTTTGATGACTTTGTGGCCTGGGAGGGACTCGGGGACCTCTTGCGTTCGGAAGCACCATGGTGGGGCTTCGTAGGCAGCCCCTTGCTCCGGCGAGCGGCTGCAGCACCGGGGAGCCTTTCCTGCCGCATGGAGGGGCACCAACCCTCCCAGCCCTTCCCACTGAACTGCTGCCGGCGCCGCTGGAAAACTCAGGCTGAAAGTCCGGCGTCTGCTTGCAGGATTTTCTCCCTCCCCGCCCCCCAACCCTTATGTCAAGTTGGATTGCGCAGCAGCGGGATCTCGAGTGCCCTGAGATCATCTAAAGCTTTTTATTCTAAGCGAAGGAGGCAGCCCGTGGAAAAAACCCGACGTCTCTGAGGCAGCCGCAGTCCTGCGGAGGGTGCTTAGGTTTTGCAGGCGGAGTCCTATCATCCGGGAGGGCTTTCCAGGCGTTTGGCACCAGTTAGAACAGGTGGAAAAAATGCCACTTAATTTTATAATACATTTTAGCGGCTTGGTAAGCCCTTAGGAAGATGAATGGTATTGCTAATGCAGCTACATCGACAGCAGCGAAGGTATCTGGTGCCTATTTCTGACTCCTTCTGGAGTCTCGGCAGCGGATGGCTTTGGCTTTATCAAAGCGTTCCGCCACAAAGAGCCCTCCCGGGAACCAGGCGAGCTGTTCACAGGAGCAGGACACAGTCCAGAAACTGAGCGGCCAACCCAGGAATGCGAAGACATGCGATTTAAGTGGTACAGAAAGGACGTTTGGCCCGTTTTATCGCTATCATCCAAACGACAATATGGGCCCCTGCAGGATGCTCGGGCGTCTCCCGTTTAAGCAGCAGTTGTGCAGCTAGAAAAAATGCCACGTTCTGCTGTGGCAGAAAGACAGAAATTCACAGAGGGATGTGATAGCAACAGGAATAATTAGCAAACTGCCAAAAGGATAAATACCGAGATCATGCTATTGCATGCCAGCCCTGGAGCGCTTTTCTCCGGAGCAGAGGAAGAGAGCTTGACAAGAGCACATGCTCACGGACCAGTCAGCTTAAGATAAATCATAAGCTTCTGATGCAGAGAATGACAATAAGCTTCGGAAAGAGCATTTGTATATATAAATATCTTGTTACCTGGCACAGGAGGATAGTGGGGGGAGGAGGGAGAGAAAATCCACCGGGAAACAGTATGTTAAAGTGGGTTTTCTTTCCAGTCCCAGTTGCGGAGTCGAAGAAACACAGGCTCCGGAGGTCACCTAACGCATCCCCTGGCCCCAGGGCCCCATCAGCTGGACCGAAACCACTCTTGACAGACGTCGCTATAACGTGATCTTCAAAGTGTCCTTTCGCGGTGCCACGGCTACAGCCCTCTCCTCCTGTCCCCATGTGCTGCCCTTACTCGCCTGCTAATTTCCAGTCTCGCTTTTCCTCCTCGCTCCCCGATCAAGGCAAACCCACGGCCGTAAGGCTTGCTGCAGCTGATCCCAGTGCCTTTCCCAGGAAGGACCACTTGCAGAACAACTGGCTCCCATTCCTGAAAAGAGCATCCCCGAGCCAAGACCTGGGAATTAAGCCTTAACGCCTTTCGACTGCAGATTCCCCAGCTCAGAGGCCCCGTCTCTACTAAGCACGATTCATTTCTTTTCAATTTGTTAAAACCCCAACCAACCCAAAGCCTTGAAAGCCTTCCTTAGGCGTTCCCCTCAAAACCAGCGCTGTTCCTGGAAGACAGTGAAGCAACCTCTGACTGCCCTACATGGATCGGGGTGGTTGTGAAGAGGTTGTGCAAAACCAGACCCTTGCTCGGAGCAGCACCAGTGAAAGGTTCCTGCCAGCCCGTGCGTGAGATGTAGCAATACACACACACACACACACACACACATACATACATATATATATATATATATATATAAAAAAGCAGATTTTCATCTGAGCAAAACGTGAGTTACCACTCCTGACTACGCAAGCAGATAAGATATGAAGGGATGAATAATCAGGATAACTAATATGATCCAAGAATATGAAAGATTCATTTTATTCTCCACTAAAATACAATAATAATAATAAACCCAGACGTTTTTCTCTTCTTTGGGGCTTTTCCGTTCCTTCTAGTGATCTGGATTCGGTATTGGTACCTCAGAATGTACCCCCTCTACACCGCTGCCTTCACTGACACTGTGCTGACAGTAAAGTCAAGGCATAATCTCACCAATCATCATTTCATTGTCTACCAGCACAGAAGAATAGCTCTTTTTTTCATCCATTCTTTTGTGCTTTCAGATACATAAGACATGAAGAGAATCTTTGATCAGCACAAAACACATAAGAGTTTGATCAACCGGGAAAATTTCCTTCAGCAATTCGGAATATTACTTCCAGCTCTGCCTAGTAAGTAGCTGCCTGTCACCGCAGGAAAAAAAATAAATTAGCGTAAGCACATTTGTCAGGATGTCTTCTTCCCCCCGCGCTTTCGGCGCGACAGCCAGCGCTCCCCTTCCCCTCCCAGAGGGTCCCTTCGGGGGGCTGCACCCCCAGCCTGCCCACAGCCCAGATTCACAGGTTCTTCATCATCATCATCATCATCATTATTATTATTACTACCAGTAGCAGTACTACTACTACTTAGAAGACGGTTGAAAAGACGGCAAACTGCAGTGCTGTTACAAAGCAGGTACGCCAGACAAAACCAGCGAGATGACCTCCATCCAGGCTCTGGATGGGTGGACGTAGGTGCATCTCCTGTGTCCTCCGGCTCCCGTGTCCTCCAGCTCCCGGCTCACAGCTAGCACCGCCTGCCGCGGCACTGGACGCGATGTGACCAGACAAGCAGGATCATTCTTTATCATATCTGCCCGTATTCCCCCTGCACCCCACGAACACCTCAAATTCAAGAGGCAGGCACAGTGTCAGAGAGCGAGCCAGCTGAAAACACTCGAGGTGGGGCGAGATTTTCCGGCATTATGGGACAGAGGCGGATCTGGGTTACTGCTGAAAAGCCGCCCCACCGAATGCTGGGCTAAGTGAAATAAAGACGCTTTTCACCACCACTTTTCTAAACTGCGTACAGGGCTGCTTCCGTTGTCAGCAATGACACGCACGGCTGCTTTTTGGTCAGTAGCGGGGACTGAAGTGTGTATTGCCAAAATTAAAAGCTTGGGTCTTCACACCTTGATTTAAAGAAGCCTAGCCTGTGGGCAGGGAGCTCCGCGGGAGGCGCAGGATCCGTACCGGCACGCTGAGTGCGCGGCAGGCAGCGCACGCAGGCGGAAATTGCAGGCGTGCAAATGTGCGGGACGTGCCGCAAGTTCGTCTTCATCTGCCTCTTCTGGGATGCTGGCGGGACGGAGAGCAGGCGAACACTGATGCCACGGTGGCTACCTGGCACTGCCTGTTGGCTAGGATTTTTTTTCTGCCATTCAGGAAAAGCAGGGCTCGTACAGAAAAACAAATGAGTCAGGGTACGAAGAGAAAAGCAAGCTCTGGGAAGCTCCTGTCACTAATTTACTTTGCAGATAAAAGAATTCTTAACCCAGAAATAGGGTTTGGTTCATCTTTGAGACAGAAACCTGACTTGGCATGCAGGGCTGAAAGATTAAGAGGTACCGACAGCACAACAAAAGAGTTCCCGGTGCCAACGTTAATATGGTCAATGCTGTTGCCACAGCAGGGAGAAAAAAGCCTCATCGCAATTAAACAAGCAGGAGCCATCATTAATGAGATGCCACAATGATATTTTGTGCCTTTCTTTATGGTATCTTCATTAAGAAGCTATATCACTGTCAATATTTTCTGCCGCTCTATGGCTTGGATTCCTCTGTGCTCCGAAACAAGCGCTGTGAGCATTTTTGCCGTGCCAAGCCCACGATAGCCGTCATCTTTCCCCAGGATTTATCCCTTTGAGGCTCTGCCGTCCATTGTCCGCCGGCCATAAATTGCCAACATGAAAAATGATACAGCTGCAAAAAGTATTTCTGAAAAGCAGGCAGCGCAAACAGAGCTGCGAGGGAGCCCAGGTACCTTCAGCCTTTCTTCAGGAAAAAGACTGCAAAGTATTTTCTACGGAGTTTTTTTCAATATATAACACTTGTAGAGCTCTGAGAGCGCAGGAGGAAAAATATGTGTAAAATCAGAAGTCTGAAGCATTTCTTCAGCCCTAAGAATGTTATTTAATATGTCTGGGGTCATTAAGGGTAGGGATTTAACGGAACAATAACATTAAACATATTAGAAGCATAGCAGAGCTCAAATTTCTTTCAGCTTGTTGGATTTTTTCTTCTCGCTGTACGTGATGTATGTGCCATTGAAATTCAAGGGTTCACAATAGGTTCCAGTTCAAAATAGGTTGGAAAACGTAATTACCGTGAATCTGATGTATTGATACATGACTTCTTCCTTTTTATTCATGAGTTTCCTTGCCACCATTACGAGAACCGTGAATGCTAGCAAGCTTGTCCTCAAAATCTCCCAGAAAGCAGGAAAATATTAGCCCCGTTTTTCAGCAAAAGCTGCAAAACATGGAGCTATTAAGGATTCAGCTCTGCCCTAAGCGAAGCACTCTAGCCTCATTAAGCACACGCTTAACTTTGGGCACACATATAGCCAGTGAACTATGTGTGTCCTTGACAGCCAAGCACAGACTTAATGCCTCCTCGGAGCTCTTCTGCGCTCGGCGCTTCGCAAGAACCAGCCAGTGATAAGCACCAGAGCCCCGCAGCAGCCCCGGCCGCTCGCCCCGGCCACTTCCACACTCACAGTTGCTTCTTTTTCTTCTTCTTCCACCCATGACAACAACTACTTTGGGAAAAAAACCCGCGTCATTGTGCCCAAAGTACAAGTCAGTTTGGCCGTGGGCTTTGGTAGAGCCCAGACGTCACCTTTCAGGAGGACACCTGCGGGTCCCAGGTGTGCTCAAGACTCCTTGGACCCCAATAACTGCACCACGCAAAGCACCGCGACTCCTCTAAACAAGAAAATAATGACTTTTCCTACCTGTCTTGCCAGACTAACCAGAAATAAGGCTCAAATCTTGGCCTTCAATGCATCTCCTGCTCCACATGGAGAAATACAAATGGATCTAGTGAAGCTCAGACAACTTGTATGAGCTCTCGTGTTCCAGAAATGCCGTTTGAGCTGGGCCAGGTACCGGCACGGGCTGAAGGGCCACGGGCAGTACGCAGGAGCAATACAGACCCAACACCGTCCTCTCCAGCCCCAGCGGAAGGAGTTGGTTGGGCTGAATATCGACACAGCTCGAAGCAGCACGGTGTTTGCGCTCTGCAGTCAGCCCCGGGGTACGGGCTCCCGCTCTCAGTCTGCAGTTCAGAGACTGAATTTCTCCTCTCTCTCTCTCAAATGAAATGTTTGCAGTTCTTCAGACTGTGTAATAGGGATAAAACCTCATACAATCGCACCTCTCCATTAGCCATACAATGGGGCTGTCACTTTACCCTGGCTTGGAAGAACAAATAAAAGGATGCTCAGCCTCCAGCTAGGAAAGTGCAAAATCCTTTGAAATGCCACTGTTTTGCGTCACGGGTGACCTATATATCTGTGTTTGTATAGGGGAGCTCCGCTTTCCCAAGGACCCCAGAGGAGATACCATGCTAACGTACGGCCCGCTCCCTCCTGCCGTCCCACCGACCCACGCAGCGGTCAAACACTTCTGGCTTTTTCCGTGCGCTTTACCACTCCAGAGCTACTGGATACCGAATTACACCGAATTAAGTGCCCGCAGTTTTGCAGAGAAACAGTTACTGCCAAAATCATTAACAGGACAGAGCCTACCTGCTGTGCCTGCGTAGACCAACACATTAAAAAAGAGCGTGAAGTTCTCGTTTGCACAGCGAGCTGCTTTCACCAGCTCTGGATCTCAAAGCCTGGATGCCGTTCTCCCATCCAGCACAAAATGAGAACAGGGGGATGAGAACAGCGGAGCCCCTTGTGCCACCTCCTCCCGCAAACCCCGCATCTCCTGCGTGCCAGCGGACGGCGCGGCTCAAGCCACCGCACAGCAGCGTCCCCGCACAGGGGCCGGAGGACGTGCTGGTGCCCAGTCCTTGGGCAGGTCAGAGAACTGCGAGTTTTGCTTCTCAAGCTTCTTTCCATCCCAAATCCTGAGAATCTTCCATAATTACGCCACTGAGGACAGCAGGCATGCGGTTACTGCGCGATAACGGCTCCCCAGGGCCGAGCGTTTCTAACTCCTGGGAGGAGTGATTTCCCAGTAAAGCCCAGGCACCCCGGAACCCCCGGCAGTGCCACCAGTACCCTTCCTGAATGCCTGGCAAAGGGCGGTGCGCCCCTCTGAGCTGGAAAGAAGATGTAATCGGCTGTTTCAGACTACTCTGTGCTTACAAAAGAAAAGAGAATGGCTTTGATACGGTGTGGTATTGCGTTCCCTAATAAGGCAAACGCCATGACCTCTCTCTTTTTTCATCCATTTTATTTTTACTCCTGTCTCTTTACTACTCCTCCTGACAGCAAACGCCATCTCCATGAAGGGTGTCTAACTCATTCTTTGCCCTAAGCTGGTTCCGCAGCTCATGGGTAAACTTCCATTTTTTAATGTTTTTTTTCTTCTCGACCAGAATTTTGCCTAAACAAGGAATACAGAGCAGCACTTGGCTGCTGGCTGTTCCCCGGGTGTGCACGGACACCGGCCGCCGCAAAACCCAGCGGCTCATCCACCCCGCTCTGGGGCTGGTGGTCCCAGGCAGACATGTGTCCCACCTGGGTTGTTCACATCTGCAAAGCCTTACACGTTTGGGAATGTGCTGACCCCACCGTTTTGCCATTTTGAGCATTTCTCGAGCAGTTCCTTCCTGCCCGGCGGCTGCCAAGGTGATTTACAAGCGCAAATACTCCAGGGTGCTCCTAAACCTCCCGAGTACTGGGGAACAGCGTTTCTCCGCCTTGGTCAGAGGATGCCCTGACTTTTCAAGAAGAAAGGAAATCCATGGATTGCCTTAGTACTAACCCCAATGTTTCACTCCCCAGCTAAATTTGAATTAACTAACCGTATCCATCTCACCCTCGGTTCTTCATTCGTTGCACGAGTAAGAGTGCACTGGGTTGGGAGCCCCTTTTTGTAGCCAATTCACAGATTCATTGTGCTGCCCTATGAAACTACAAAAATCTTTGCTTTCTCTCTAAACTTCTCCTCTTCCAGGCTGGAAACCCCCCCACTAATCCGTGCTTTATATTAAGGGCACCACATGAGTCACAAATTCCATTGGAAATTACACATCAGGGTCCTTTTAGCTTGCAACTGTCTGGCTAAAGGGTGGATTGATGCTCTGCAGCCCTGGAGGAGTCCCTGCGCTACTCCCAGGGGAAAATCGAGCCATATTAGCATCTCTTCCCTCTTCCGCGTCTCCGCCGAGAAGGGGGATTTTAACCTCCCGGCCTCTGGATGGGCCCTGCTGTGGGGGCTGCAAGCGCAGTCCCCGCTCTCCGCAGAGCATCATCCCTCTCCTCCTTTAATCCTAGTTAAAGACCCAGCATTTTAGGAAAAAACTGGAGGTGAAGGTTTTGAGGAGCATCACTTACAAGGATTGTAGATGCAGGATTTCTAAGACTCGGTATTGGCCTAACCTGCTCCTCTTAAGTAAAAAAAAAGACCTATTGAAATCTCTGAAAAATATCCCATATGGAAGAATAAAGATCAGCAGGACGTTAGGGAACGGGCTGCGCGGCACTGCAAGGGAAGGAAGACTCTGGCTGGCTTGGCTGCTCAGGGCAACTCCTGCTTTATTTAAACATCTCCCATCAAGTGCAATGGGGTCGCTCAACTCCCATGGTCAAGGTGCAGAGAAATATTCGTGCTCGGTGGATCGCAAAAACGCACCCACCCAAAGCTGGGGTGAGGATGGAGAAGGGTGTACGTTGTGTGTGTGTGTGCACCCATAGGGAGAGAGGGGAACATCCCTCACCGGCGAGACTCAGCTGAGTTAGTGTTCGACGTGAACCTGGTGTGCTCCTCTAGACAAGACACAGAGATTAGTTTTGGCTAATCTAAACTTACAAGCCTGCCTACGTTGAGGTCGCTTGGTAGGAGAGGGGAAGATTAAAATAAAGCATGCAAGGGTGGATAATAAAAGCAGAGCTTAGAAAAAACAGCCCAAGAAAAAAAAAGAGAGAAGAGCAGAGGACAAGAGAAGGGAGGAAAAATCTGCAAAGGATGCGCAGTAAAACCTTTAGTGAAAGGATACTGCTGCCAAAATTTTTTTTGTGGAACTGATTTATGACCTGCAGCTGCTTTTCCCCAACAGTGCACGTCTGGCTACTTCTCCTTGCTATTTTAACTGCGTTTAAATGTCTACAAAATATGAAGCTTATCTATTGTACAGTGCGATAGACACGTGTGTGCGCACAGCCCACAGGAGTTCTGGGGCAGCCTGGTTTCAAAGAGGGGACTATGTTTTTCCCAAAGCCCTGGACACTTGTGTCTCAGTTTTCCTACCTTTTAATACGAACTGTGAGGATAAGTATATCCCGTGATTTAATCTTTGAACGTCATCGTCTCATTCCTCCAGCACTTACTGTTTTTCTCTGGCCCTGATCCAACTTTCCTTCTCCTCGGTGAAAGGTCTCCCATTGCGTTCAAGGTGAATTGGGTCAGGAAGGACACAGCCAGTTCATAAACTGGGACCCGACCTGCCCATACCCAAATTGAAAGGCCAGCGAAGTCATGGGAAAAGCCCGCCGTTGACCTCAGTGGAGTGCGGAGCAGATGCGGATTAAAGTGAGTAACCCTGTGACAGCAAATACCCCGCTCTTCTCCGGGCCTGGATGTGGGGGACAGAAGACAAAACCTCTGTTTTTAGTGTTTAGTTGAAATACGTCCATGACATCTTCCACAGCTCTTGCTAATATCAAGGCAGATATCGCAGGATTAAGCAAGAGCAGGAGTAGAAGGGTCTTAAATTAATATCCGCCCAAAGCACACTGTGTGTCCGACGCTCTCAGGACTGAGATCTTGGATAATAAAGAACACACAAGCCATCTCCTTGTGTTTTATTACAGGTCTCTCGAGTTCCCTCCTTAGCAACCTCCAGTAGGCTGCTATTACCAAATGCCTGAGTAAATTCCAATAAAGTTGAGGGAAGATCTTAATTTTATCACAAATATTGGTAAGAATGAAACCTGGGGTTTTTTTCCTGGGCACTGTTTTCCATGCAGCTCACAGGCAATGACTGTATTGACAGAAACGCTCAACAGCAATATGAATGTCAAGAACGTATTATAGGATTAGTTACAGTCAGACTGCTTTCTCACCGAATCGGCTTATTGGCTGAAACAGGTAGGAGAGGAAAAGAAAGGAAACAAAATAAGTGGGTTCACTGCTCGCCTACAGGAATACCTGCAAAATGACCCAAAGGTGCAAAGCGGGATTAAATTTGCCATTGCAATTTCTACACATAAAACAGATTTTTTTTAGCCACATCTTTAAAAATATTAGGGCTGGAGCCCCTCTGCTGGGAGGCCAGGCTGGGAGAGTTGGGGGGGTTCAGCCTGGAGAAGAGAAGGCTCCGGGGAGACCTTAGAGCCCCTTCCAGTGCCTAAAGGGGCTCCAGGAAAGCTGGGGAGGGACTCTGGATCAGGGAGTGGAGCCATAGGACAAGGGGGAACGGTTTTAAACTGGAAGAGGGGACATTTAGATGAGACATTAGGAAGAAATTGTTGACTGGGAGGGTGGTGAGACCCTGGCCCAGGTTGCCCAGAGAAGCTGTGGCTGCCCCGTCCCTGGAGGTGTTCAAGGCCAGGTTGGACGGGGCTTGGAGCAACCTGGTCTGGTGGGAGGTGTCCCTGCCCAGGGCAGGGGGGTGGAATGAGATGGTCTTTAAGGTCCCCTCCAACCCAAACCCTTCTATGATTCTATGATTAGCTTCACCCTTTGACTTCCAGCATTGCATACACTGGTGCCATCCCATCACATCGGTCACATTCTTTAAATTAGGGATTTCACCTACCTACCTTCCGTGCAGTCTGACAGCAGGAGATGGACTGCCCTGGGAATCTCGGGGCATCGCCACCTCCTGCTGCCCCCACCCGGCTCTGGTCCCCCTCTGCTAACAGGGAGCAGAGGACGGAGCAGTGCGAACACTGCAAACAAAACCAGCCCCTTTAGTAAATTCTACTTTTGATATGACCTTCATAGTTGAATCCTGCCATCGGGTACGTGCGCGCCGTGCCCGGGGACGTAGCAAGACTTCCCTCGCATCCTGCAGTGCTGGTTTTGCTAATGATTAATGGTCGGTTTTGTAAGTTTAATGAAGACATTGCTTCCACTTATCTACAGGTCAGATGGCAATTGCAAAACAACTCACTTGCGAGATGGCTGCGGATTCCTTGCTGATACGTCTGATTATTTATGCACAATGTGCATTTCCAAATAGATGACCATATTAAATGATATGCTTCTGCCTTGTTATTTCATGAGTTTTAATGGTTTTCCATTCTTTTTTTATTAGAAAGCAGGAATAGTCACTCATGCTAATGATGTGCTGCGGATACGTTTTACACTTGCACCTCTGAAGTTATCGGAACTTCTTTCTAGAGGCGTATCAGAGAGCAGCTGCCTGAAATGGTTGATTTTTATCATGAAAATAAAGACCAGAAAGCAGATCGAGGCTTTTTTACAAAGATGGTGAGATTTTTTGGCTTTTTGAGTGATTCCCAGAGACACAACAAAAACCTCCCTTGCATGAGCTGGGTGCTCAGCCGCACTCCTGCACCGCGTCCCTCTGCGCCCGCTGCACCCGCTCCCTCTCCGGAGCGGGGAGCACGCGGCCGGCAGGGCCGGAGCAGCGGCACGCAGCCACACGACCCTGCTCCGAGGGACTCTCCGCTCTCCCTGCCCGCTGCGACTCCCGACCCGCAATTCCCCGGGCAGCCCCCGGCACCGGGGACGCAGCTTCTGCCCGGGGCCAGGATGGTTTGGAACGACACCCGGCATGAAAGCGCTGCGAATTGCAGGAGAATTTTCTTGCCGCTTTACACACACAGCGCCTGCTGCAACGGTACGGCACTAAAAATAACCGGGTCGGTTCTAGCTCAAAATGCGATCAGCCCATAAATAGTTAGATAAACTCCTTCCGGGCACACCGTGTACTTGATTTCCATTTGCAACACGTACTAAAGCTCTGCTTATGCGTAAGTAATGCCTCCGAAGGGGAGATGGTGCATGTTCCTTCCCAGACACACAAAAGATTCCCACCTGGGCGAGCAGAGGGACACGACTGAGCTTTCCTGCGCCGGCCGACCTCTGCCGCCTCAGCACTACAGCAGCCACCGCTGTTTTCACAGAAGAGATATTTTACCACCCGAATGGCGGATTTCAAACAGCAACGCGCGCTCTCGAGCGAAACCAGACCGGCGCAGAATTTATCGGGACCTTTCCTTTCCGAAACTGCTCAAAGGAAGTTCCGTTTTCCTGGCAGCTAGGGGCTGCGCGTGCCCGGGGTGGCCTCGCTTCACCTTAGCGTGCGCCTCCCAGTCCTCCCCCTGGGGTTACCAGCTCAGAGCCCACTTTGACGGATCCCAGCCGGACTGCCGCGACGTTCCCTTGAACGGCAGCCCCGCTCCACGCTGTAACCGCTGCAAACGCCCTCGCCGGCTGCGCCGGGCTGCGCAGGGTTACGTGGCAGCCGGTGCCGCTCCTGTCACCATTCGTCACGTGAAGATTCCCTTTACCTGCTGTGTCTGTGCGCGCCCGAAAGAACCGCGGCATTTTTAATGGCACAGTTTTCTGGGATGAACTGAAAAGCAGCACAGCGTGGTCTGCATTATTTATAGGCCGAGTGCTACAAATGGCAAGGAAAATACTGTAGGTTTCCGGGAAATAAATATATTCATTATACTGAAGCCTTGTGCATCATAGACTGTATGTCACTGAAAGAATTCAATTACTACCTCAAAAGTGTCTTCATTTTGCCAGATTTGTAACAAAAAAAGAGTGTCTAGACACATCTTAGTTCAAAAACAAAAGACTCCTTACCCACCCAAAAACATCCCACGTTGATAAATCTAGAAACGCGCCCTAAAGTTGCTGCTCATCCGTAGAAAATTCTTAGCATTTTTACAGCATGAAATAAATTGCACACCGAGCCCATTGGGAATTCTAATGACAGAAGCCATAAAATATTCTGTACCATCGGTTACGACTAAAGGAAAAGGACTTGCACCTTAGATCAGCAGAACGTTTTGCAACCGTGCTTCGTCGAAGACCGTGATTCCTGGACAGGATTTGGGAGCCGACCTGCCACGAAGGCTCTCCGGGAATACGCACCTGGCAGCTGTGCCGTTGCGGGCTCCGGCCACTCAGCCGGAGTGGCAGAACTGGCTTAGATGGGAGGACAGAGGTCTGCTGAACCCCCCGACAAACCTCCTGACCCCAGCTGAGGTTTCCAAATCTTACTGGAATCAATAATAAATAACCTGATTTTGGATAAAACCTTAAAATGCTAGGCTAGGTTCAGTCCAGACCTAAGAAGTGAACAGAGAACTAACAAAATCCTCCTTTTAAAGCTCAGATTTGTTTTTACGTGTTCCCTATTGCTACGTACAGACCACCTCCCTGACCACGCTCAATAGCCAGATTCCAGGGAAATCGCTCTTCCTGCCTCCTGACACGCAGGAGTTATCAGGGGAGGTCACTAATTTCTGCTTTACACACCATCACATCCAGTAAAACTAAGCTCAAGGCATCGTTGTCATTTCACCAGCTTGTTTTTAAAAACCTGCTTAGGAGGCTCCTTGCCCCCTGACGGAATTGCCAGCTTAAAAATAGGGAGGATACCGAGAGGAATAAACTGAAAGGGGGCTGTGACAAGGAGAAAAGCTACAGGGGGAAAAAAGCAAAATCCAGGCTTGTATTTTCGTCCCTTCCCTCTTCCCCATCACACAAAAATTATCTCCTTGCCCCAAAATAGCCAAACCGGTACGTTCTGAAACAACCTGTTTGAAAGCGCCTCTTTTCGCCCTGACGCAGAATCCGCCCCCGACAGCTATACACCACGGGAAACTAACTTCCCACCCGGACACAGCTCGTATTCCTCGCCCTAGACCTGCTGCAGCTCCACGCTCAAGACAGGCAGTATTTGGTCACAAGGTGGTTAAATTAAATCTCTGCTCGGCACAGAGGATTCAGCCGCGTTCAGCCTACCACGTTCCAGCCAAATAACGCTCTGCTAACGATGGCTGCGGTTCGATGACAAATCGGGCTATTTAAATTGCTCCAGCACATCCATCCTTTACCGGCAGGGTATCCAGGTAACCATCCCAGCGCGGCTTCCAGGTGGGAGGGAGAAAGCAAGAGCTCATTTCTTCAGCTAGGTGGAAAATTAATCCTGAAGAGACTTGTCTGGACTGTTACGGTCAATTTGAAGAGAAACAATTTAAAAATAATTATTTTAAGATGCATTTTAAAATGCGTAGTTATGCAAGAAAGGACAAAATAATTGTCCTTCAAAAATACAATAACGGCTAGGTTTATTTCTGAAAATAATTAAAAATATTTTAAAGCCCTCCCTAGGAAGGTTTTCTGTACTTTTAATACATGTTGGCATCGAGATACTTCAAACAACACAAAAAATACCAGTTCAGAGTTTTGGGTGCCGCCACTAATCACCTTTTTGTAAGTTTAATGCTAACTAAAACATCAAATACTCGATTGTCTTTTTTTTCCTCCCTAAAACGGGCTGGATAGTCATTTTAAAACCTGGCTAAGGGAACGTCATCGCTGACCGGCAGCAGAAGCTGCTGGGGCCCCCCTTGAGGGACGCCTGCGAATGTCCTTGGGAGCCGCTGGAGAGGTCCAGCTACGCCGGTGATGTCGGTTTGGGTGGGGATGGGGGATCCGGCGCCGCTTCCCTGCCCTGGCCCAGGCTGAGGCTTGTTCAGGGTTTCAGGAAGGGTTTCTCCGGCAAGGAGCCACGTGGAGAAGGAGACGGGACAATCCCCGTCCCACTGCGCTCCCCACTTTGGGGACCTTGAATTGCTCCTTTCCTGTGATTCCTCTCTCGGGGATCCGGAATATTTCAGGTCAGGGGAAGGGGATTCCTCCAGCTCATCGCAAACAGAAACGCTGGGACAGGACGAGGGGCCAGACGTGGTTCCCTCTGAAACCCGGCAGAGCCTCCCCGGCCCCCGAGCCCCCGCAGAGCCCCGTGTCCCCCCCTGCAGCGCCCGGGGCAAGGCGGGGAAAGCCTCTGCTCTGCCTGCCCACCCGCCCGCGCTGGGAGACGCGGGGACCCCTCCGCACGCGTGCCAGGGGGACAGCGGGCTCTGTCCCCGCAGCGGCCCAAGGGACAGCCACGGCGTTCGATGCCGGCCCGTCCCGGCGTGTACGCGCTCTCCAGTGGTGCTTCTCTTGCCACGCGGAGCATTTTTAAGCATTCACCACATCTATTAAACAGGAAAATACAAACAACTTCTGATATCCCTTTCCTTGAAAACTATTTTGGACAATATGACTCATTTACTTCTCTTCTAAGCAGGAGAAGTAATATTTTCCAGCACACCCTCAGGATGCATTTAACCAGAAGCTAAGCCAGACGTAGAAACGTTTGCAGAAGTTTTTGTTCCTTTCATAAAAAAAAAAAAAAAAAAAAAAAAAAAAAAAAAAAAAAAAGGACAAAATCCTTCCCAAACAAGCAAGTAAACAACCCACAGCCAGGATCTACAGAAAAATGATTCACAGCCCTCATCCGCGGAAAGGTCTGCGTTATTTAAACCAGAAAGTGAGCCTGCAACACCAGCGTTTGTTTTGGCTTCGTTCTATATAACAAAGGAAATTGTTGTTAAAAATGTAATTCAGATGTCAGCACCGTGAGGCCGTTCCCAGCTGCAGAGACGCAAAATGGCAGGATTATGCTGCCGAGCCTGAAATGGAATGGGGGGAGGAACCCCGACGCACGGCACTCGACACAAGGAAGAAGCCGTGCCAAGCAGAACGGCTTTCGGGCACCTCCTGCGACAGAGGCACCGTTCCCATCCCCGGGAAGGTCCTTCTCCCGCCAAAAGATGCAGCACGCAATAGGAAAAGCGTGGGGTCAACAATATCGGACACGAAACCTTGCCAAAACCTCAGCAAAACACTGATCAGTGATGATGACTATCGGCTTATCAGCACCGCTGGTGCCTTATCCAGACTGGCATCACCCCAAGAATCTGGCGTTTGCGGATAAACAGGACCATTTCTTTTCCTAGGCCACATTTAGTCTACAGAATTGCTGCATTGTTGCTCCTTGAAAGGCAAATGCAGACAAAGTAAGCTAAATAAAGCCATAATCGTGACACGGGAGATTGTTAGAGGCCGCCAGGCAGAACTGGCAGAAGATGCGGGCTGGCTCAAAACGATCAGAGCGAAATAAAACCTTCGAGGGCACCAGCAAAGCCCAGCTGAAGGCAGCTCGGGAAGTTTGTCCCTGCTGCTGCCGCCCCGGGCGCGCGTCGGCACCGGAGCACGGCTGGGGCTGGGGAGCGCAGCGGGCAGCTCGTCCCACCGGAGACACGGCCCAGGCGAGAACGGATGTCCTTCCGTCCTCACTTCAGGTGTCCATCCTCACTTCAGGTGTCCATCCTCACTTCGGGTGTCCATCCTCACTTCGGGTGTCCATCCTCACTTCAGGCGTCCATCCTCACTTCGGGCTTCCGACCTCACTTCAGGTGTCCATCCTCACTTCGGGTGTCCGTCCTCACTTCGGGTGTCCATCCTCACTTCGGGCTTCCGCGGCACAGCCAGCCTAAGGGGAGGCGTGGGACCCTGCGCACGCCGCGCCCACGTTACCTTACAGACGCATCCCGTGTCCCTCATGGCATCATGTCCCACACGGCAGGGAACGAGGGGAGGCTGAATGGCAACAACCCATTTTTTTTTTTTTCCCCATTTCTCTTCCTCCAAAGTCAGAGCGATGGATGCCAACGGGCTCGCTCCTGCGAACGGGGTGTGAGCGGGGGCTGTCGGGCAACGAAGGGGCTCGGAGGGGGGCTGAGGGGCTGCTCCTCCGTCCTGCCCTCCTCAGGGGCTGCTTCGCTCCCAGAGACAGAGGGTTTGGATGCGCAGCGGAGCAGGGGACTCCTGCGCTCAAAGAAACGAGGGGATCCAGGCCCGCAAGGAATTCCTCCCTCCATCCCTTCAGATTTCGGGGTTAATTAATAACAGTTAATTAGCGATGTGTCAATCACCATGAAATGCAGGCCTGTGTGGGAAAAGCTGCCCCTCGGAGCAATAAGCATTAAGGCCTTCCCTGGAGTTACGTTTAAAAGAAAGCCCTTGCGACAATTTCCGTGAAGCCTCCAAGAGGGTGTTTTTAATCCTTTTATCTCGGGATTCGCTGCCGCAAGAGCCAGCCTCTCGCAGGCACCCACCTGGCGGAGGCGCTTAGAAAAGAGAATCGCTGTGCTGTTGCCTTCCAGGCCAGTCTCCGGAGGACACGCGTCCCCATCCGAACAGGGAGCTTGGCCTGAAAGTATCTCGGAAACACCCTCGGCCTCGGTGATGGAGCAGCAGGACGCAGTGGGAGGCTGTGGTGGGCACCATCTCTGCTCTAAAACACCCCCTGCCCAAACCAGACACCCGGTCGCCGTGCCCGCTCTCCCCGCGGCAGCGCCAGGAGGGATGGGCCACTGGGACACGAGCATCGAGGAGCGCTGCTCTGCCTCCCCTCTGCCAGATGAACATTCCCGGCTCTTGGCTGCCGGGACATTCATCCCCATCTGCTCGCATGGCACCGTGCCCGCTCACAAGTTGTCAGACGATTTCACGGGTGCCAAAAGAGCCTGGATTTGAATAGGTGGCCTGGATACGCCACAAAACCCATCTCTTCTGCACGGCCTGGCCGACCGCTGACGGAGCAGGACCCGGCTGTGCTCACACCGCTCACGCCGCCCCACACGGGCACTGCCCCGGCTACCGCAGCACGGCAGCGGTGGCTCCGGGCAAAGCCTTAGTGCCCTGGGCACTACAGAAGCACATAAAAAGCAGCTTCTGTACCCAAATACCCAGTGCACGCCAAGATAACCTCAAGGCACCGGGACGGAATGAGCAGCACAGACACCCGACTCCCCGAAGCAACAGCACGGGAGGAGCAGGAGCCCCCGCGGCACCCAGGGGCAGCGGCACGCGGGGCAGGCAGAGCAAAAAGGGGCACGTTTTGGGCTAAATTCCCAGTTACCCAGCGCTTGTACCTGGGGTCAGGAGGCTGCAAAAAAAAAAAGATGGTTTCAAGTTGGAGCTGGCTCTGGGAATAAGAAAATTCGGCAGGCAATGGGAAAGCAGGCGCTGCCCTCCTTGGGCACCCCGCTTTGGGGGTGTCACGGCCCAGGGACCTCAGGTTGGCCGCCGCTGAGGATGCGGGGAGACAGGCGGCGGCACTGGGTCCATGCCGAAGGGGACAGCTGCTGTCCCCACCTTGCCCAGGGCTGGCACGAGCCCTCCTCATTGCATCCGGGCCGTCTCCATCTTATGGAGGAAAACAGGATTTTGCTGGAAGCCGCCGCTGCCGCCGCCAGCGCCGGGGCAGAGCTGGCGTTGGAACCCCAGCATCGCCCTCCTGGCTGAGCCTCGCTCAGGGCCCCGAGGCACAACCCGGGCTTGCAACACGAAAGGCGGAAAAACCTCTGGGGTTTATGCCCCAGGAATCAGATTTTCTGCTTAATAAACCCCTAAAGAATCAAGATGCAAAAGAGGTTGGTTTGAAAATTTTGGCCGGATTATCCTATTGCGGCAATTCAAACAAGCACAAAATACAGGGAACCACAAATACGCTGGGTCGAAATTCTCTTCTTGTGCATCACGAGATAGAATCAAACAAAACACAAGTCAGTCATACCGAAAAATTATAATCATTGCTAGATTTCCCCATAAATCCACAGACTAATCTAACATCTCCCTTGCTTTTGCTGCTTCGTGCCAGCTTATCAAAGCAGCTCAAAATCCACCCAGAGAGTGTGGGTGTCCGCACTCTGTGGGCAATATTCCTCCGAAATATCCCAGGTATCCATGCGCGGCCGTGGCGGTATTCGGCCTCTGGCTGGGTGACCACCCCTGCGTGAAGAATTCGGACCCCCGATTAGCGAGGCTTACAAAAGGGGCTGGAAGTGCTAACAGGATCAGTTGGATGCTACTGCTGAGAGCAGCATCTGGCTTACGCGCTGGCTTGGGGTAGTTTATTATCCGCAGTGCATAATCCAGCACTTTAAACCGCTTCTGTTTACAACAGTTTTGCTGTCCCCCCCCACTCTCCAGCCCCCACACATTGCAGACACTATCGACTCTGGGTTTCTGCTACTTCTTCACAAGCAAATGAGTCTTTCGGGCTTTTCACTTCTATTTACCCACATGCAGAACCCTACAGCAGGGTGGAGAATTCGCAGCCAGCAAGAAAAGCACTAACGCTATTGAACCAGACACTGAAAATGAAAGAAAAAAAAAGTCAGAAATGTCCGGCGTGTCCTAAAGCTGTGTTATTAACAGCTATTACGGCTATTTTAAACACACTCTTTTTGTTTGTTTACAGCAGCGGGTCACCAACAGCACCGGGCCAAGGGCATCGGTTGGATGTGCGCTGGGTGCTCTCGCGGCTTTGCCAAAACCTTCCTGCCTCCACCTGCAAGAGACCGTCACGTCGGCTGCGGGTCCCTCCCGAATGCCACCCGGCTTTCGCATCGTCACTGACCACAGGAGCGTGTCGCCTGAGCCAGTCACCTCTGGCCAAGTTGGACGCGGGTCCTCAGCCGCCGTTTCACCAGAGCCATTTCCTTATCTCCCGCCCCTTCCCAGAGCCCGCGGCCCCGGCCCCACAGAGCTGCGGGAATGCCGAGGGCTCTGGTGAGCGGGATGGTGGAAGAGCAAAGGCTTCAAAGAAACCTTGGCGCGAGCGGCCAAAGCCCCACCTGCACCCCCCGAAGCCGGGGGGATGCCCAGAGCTATCCCGGCGTGAGATACGGACCAGGGGCAGACGGGGAGCAACTGACCTCCGTAAAACCTCCAAAAATAACTCCTCCCGAGGGGGGAGGTGAGCACGGCACAACTTGTCTCCAGGATAGAGCCGTGTGCGCTGCTCCAGAGAGAAAACGGCTTCAGCCTCCGCTTTGCGCCACAAGTCTTGCGCAAATCATTTTCCCTCCCTGAATTTCAGTCTCTTGAGCCTAGCTTAAGGATTATAAACGGCAGACAAACAGAGACAAATTCCCATGAAATATTTCAGGGTAGTGATACCTGCATATCCCACCGACAACATTTTGGACGCATTTTTTTGCTTAGATTTCCTGAGGACACCTTACCGCACCGCTACGCCACCCCGTGTGCCCAGCCCTGGCCCTTAGCGGCAAATCACAGGTTCGGCATTCCACGCCAGCTCTCCCCTCGGTAACGCGTGCTGCTTTTCTGCGCTGCCGGTACAGGGAAAAACGTGTGAAAGAAGAAACCGAGGAGCTGGAAGCGGGTGGCTGATTAAAGGACAAAGCCACAGGCCTGCATTTCTTGGTATGTAGAAAATTAAAATGAAGAAGTAGCTTGATTAAAATCAGACACTGAAGATGCTGCTTTCCTAATCCACTGGGGTAACTTGTTAAAAAAAAAAAAAAAGTTAGCTGCTGCAATAACTGGCTTTTAAAGAAAAAATAAACACCAGCATGCCTTTGTTCCCAAAGACTGATTAGCGAGATTCCGTAAGCGCTTAGATGGAAGGCGGCTAATCAAGCAGGGCCACTTCACCACTGCAAAAGGTGACTGCCCGCTCGGCTCTCCCGTCAAAAGGCGCGAAGGGGCAGCTACGGCCAGTCCCTGCGGCCGCCTGTGTCTGCGTAAGGCAGAACAAAAATAGATACCGGGCATCGCGTTATCATCCGCCAGAGAAACTCCAACAAGTGAGCTGAATTCAAACGCAAGGCTCGAATTATTTGTGCAGAAAGCCCCAGGCGCAGAGACCGTGGGGCTGATGTTTCTGGGAGCCGCAGAGCGAGGTCTCCTCCTGCCAGGAGCTGGGGTTGCCACGGGGCAGTCAGGGGAGAGGGGTCCGGGGAGAATTCAGCGGCAGTGGCGGATGGCGGCTTCCCAGGGCCGGGAAGCGGGATGGCGCTGAACCCAGGGACGCTGTGATGTCCAGCAGAACAGCCCCGGTTTGCTGGAGGAAGATCTGCTTCCTCCCACCGCAGGGACTCAGACTGTCCCATCCTGGCTCCGAGCAGCTCCTGCCCAGCTCCGGGGGGAAAACCTGGGGATAAGCCAGGGATAAGCTGGGGCAGCTCAGCTTGGGGCAGCACAGCAGAGCTGGCGCAGAAAGAGAGGGAAAGAGGTTTGTTTTCCCCTTCCCGGCTGCCAGCATGGCGAAACGCTGCTGTCAGCCACCCCCGCAGATCCCAGTCGGAACGGACAACCTTTGAGCTACCTGGACTTTGCGGACTTTGACTCTGGGGTCATTCCATAAACGTGCTTGCAGAATCCAAGAACAGATTTGTGCCGGGCTGGCCGGGACCGCTCAGTGTTTCGGCCAGCAGCGGCCGAGCTGCGGCCGGGGAAAGGCAGGGCAGGGTGAGAGCAGCCCGGGCTTCAGCGCGGTGCGGGGCCAGCCACCAGCCGCGGTCCTCAGCCACCTCCCCTCCAAGTCACCTCAAACTTCCCGGTCTGCGGAGATGAGGTTTGGACCAGAGGCACTGCCGAGCGCTAAAGCACAGTTTGCATTGAAATGCTGCAGAAGGACGATCTGACGAACAGGACCAGTTATAAAAGAGAAAAACAGTTCACGCGTAATATACCAGAAGTTGAAGAACTAAAATACTACACGGCAACCTCTGCTGTCCTCATGTAGGACCACGTTCAGGTCTCATGCACTTTAAATACCAAGTGACGTAATTTGTCCAGTTTACTCCAGATTTATTCCTGATGGAAGTACAATCAAAAACGCCTGTCGGTCTCACTCAGGTAAACGTTTCTGCAGGGATTTGGTAGGTAAGGATTCGAATGCCCTTAAAAAAGCCCAAAACCTCATGGATGAGGTCCACAGAATATCTGACTACTGACTGCTATGTCCAGCAGCAACGAAAGCGTTTCTTCTTCCAACCGAAGCCGTTCTATGATTCTATGATTCTTCACGATGTAAGCGCTCCTTGCAATTTTTCAACATATATAAAGTGAATGCTGGGATTACCGGCTTCAACCTTTCCGGGCACTTTATTCAGCCTCGGTCTCCAGGAACCCCCTCGTGCGGAGCCAGCCTTCTCTGGGGACCGGGTTCCGCCCGGCACATTCCCGCCTGCCGGAGCGCTACAGCTGGAGCGCTGCTAGCCGGGCAGGCACCGCACGCGCATCCCACCGCTCGGGCTGCTCAGAGTAAAACACTGCAATTTGATTTAATTGCTATGTTGACTTGTAACAGTGTGTTTACGCTGGATGCCTGCCAGCTGAAACGCAACAGGTTTGCGAACCGCGGTTCCTCAGACGGGCCTGACGTGCAGCGCGGCAAGGAACGCCATCTCCCCGCGGTCCTGGTCCCGAGGTGTGTTTCGACTCCTCGGACTTGGAAGCAAGGCTACCGATTCGGAAGAATTACACCTGCCTAATTGATACGATAATCGGGCCCGGAAGCTGCGTTTCACAGGTACGACACTCGGGCTGCAGCTTGGGAAAGGGAATATTACTGCAGGAAATGAAAGGGATGAACAGCTGTTTGTATTATGGGGACTGTTTGGCCTGTTTAATATCCCTATCAAAAGATGCATTATTTGTTGAGCAATCCTAAAAGGGAATCAAAGAGAACTTCAAGAATGTTGCTAATCCTTTGTCGCTACGAGTATGACATTTAAAAGCCAGTGAAAACCCGCGACTTTGCCAATGAAACCAAAACCGTTATCTCCCCCATGGCCCTGGCTGCTAGCTCTCAGCCCGGCTAACAGCGCCTCCGTCTTTGACCCAAAAGCTGTGCTGTAGGAACGGCACAGATGCTGAAAGGTGAGTGCGCTCGTTTTACCCCTGCAGGGCACCGGCTCTGCACCAGCGCGCGGCCACCAGCCCGCTCGGTGGCCACCGTGTGCCGGGCCGTGTCCCCAGGGCTGCAGGACCCGGAGATGCTCCCAGTGGGCAGCGTCACCCCTGCAGCAGCGCCCCGCGGGAGGGACAGCGGGGGCAAGGTGACAACCAGCACGGTCAGCAGCGGTCGGTCAGTTAATGACGGGGATTCCACGGGATGATCGCCCGCGATTCCAGCAGGCTGGATTTCGCGACCCCAGAAGTCTCTTCTGGCCTGGTATCACCCTGATGCTAATTGGGTTCTACTTTATTAAAGACTTTAACCACAAACTTCAGCTACTGGAAGAAACGGCCACGTGGCTCTTACCGACCCTCTGCCGTGACTTGTAAAAACAGAAGAAAAGAAAAAAGATGTTAAAAATATCAAGCAAAATCTAAAGTTGGAACCGAACTGGCTTTTATCTGTTTCTGTCAAAAGTGAGTTCACTAGACACAGTAGTATTTCTTTGAATGGAACAAATAAACCTCAAAGATTTTATAATGAATACCCTTTCTACAAATTTCTACAAAGCAGTCTATAAAACTGGGAATGAGAGATGTCGTTCTTAAACATGTGCCACAGGATGCTTTTCTCACAACGCCAGTAACACGGTATCATTTTCTATTCCATCCTATTTGGCTTTTCCATAAGGAACTATAAAAACCTCTCTCAAAATCCTGGCACCAGCGTATGCAACAGGAATCCTAACGCTGACTCTGCTGGAGCAGAATCTCCCCCTTCAAGAACGAAGCCTTGGGAGGAAAAAACATGGCGTGTTGGTTTTGTTGCTGAGCCAGCTATTTAACTCCACCAGCTAGCAGAAACAAAGGGGAAACAAATAAGACTATAGAGCGCACGTTCCTTTTGGACAAATAAGCCAAAACCCTTTGAAATTTATGGCTCTACACCATCCCTACCTGATAAGTCATACAGAAAGCCGTGGCTGCAGATATCAGCGACCACGTAAATAAATTTTATTATGCTGTACAGTACTGGTACAGTTACACACGCTAATCGTGGGAGAAGGGGAGGTTGCTATTTTTTTCCTGTCCCATATGGTAATAATTTTGTATGATTGAACTGTTATGAGCTAAATAAAACTACACATTAACTCTAAGATACATTGCAAAAACATTAAATCTTCCCTGGAGTTTTAGCAAATACTTGCTTCTTCGATGATGCATTTGGAATTACAAAGGAATCTACACTGGGCTATAGGATTTATAAATAGATTTGGCTCCCTCTGCAATACTTTATAGGCAATTATTTCAGAACTGAAGATGCGGAGCCACAAATAAATAAAATAATTGCAGCTGATGAGCCTTTGTTTACGGCTATCACAGTTCCCTGCCTGCCCAGCTTCCCTCCTCTCCTTCGCTCCTCTCGCCTGCATCAATGGCCGGATGAAGAGCCGCCACGTAACGTCAAACACTGAGCACAAGAGGTGCCACAGGCAGATTCTGGTTTCCCCATTTCCAAATCCTGCCTGGGCCTTCCCGGAGCTGGCTTGCTCCCTGGATGAGTTCAACGGGGAACTGGGAGGCTTGGGAAAGGGCAGAGCGAGTTTGCCGAGTTCTGCAGGGCTTCAGGCAGTTTGCCAGGGAGTACATTTTGCTGTGACCCCCCCTCCAGAAGTCCCTGCCAAGGTCTGGAGATCTCCTTCCCCCAGCAGACGGCCGGCTGCGTCAGGGAAGGGTTCGCGTGGTCTCTCCCGTCTGCCGCAATCCTGCTCGCACAGGCAGGAATTCAGTCTGGAAGACACTACAGCTACGTACAGCAAAACCAGCCTTCCAGGGAGTTCAACTGAATCAAACCCAGGTAGCGACTGGCCTCACGCCTGCGTGTCACCCTCCAGGGACCTCACACCATTCCGCTTCCAGTACTTCAAATCCCAGACAGGGTGGGAAACTCAGGATGAGGGATCAGGCCTGAAATCCTACCGATGCCAACTATATTTTCTAACGAACAGTGGCTCGGTTCAGTTTAACGCAGAGATGCAACTCACATCGCCTCCTCCAGCACTGAAGAGAGGAACTGAGCCCCCGTTTGCAGCTGGGCACTTGGTACGCGGATTTAGATTGGGTATTAGGAACGAAAGGGTCATCAAACATTGGACCAGGCTGCCCAGGGCAGTGGTGGAATCACCATCCCTGGAGGTGTTTAAAAGCCGGGCAGACGTGGTGCTGAGGGACATGGGTTAGTGGTGGGTTTGGCAGTGCTAGGTCAATGGTTGGTCTTGATCACCTTAAAGTTACCTTCCAACCTAGGGGATTCGGTGATTCTGTGATTCTTTACTATTCAATGGTTGTTACCTGGGGTTCATGAAGAAGGTTGCTTGTACGAAGAGGTTTACCAACTCAGGAGAAAGAAAAGCATAATTTCTGCTGCTTTGAAAAGCCGAGAACAGAGCAACAACTGAAACACATAGGATGCACCACGTGGAGACATCCTGACTATCCATCAAGGGCAAGGAAGCCTCATTGAAGGAACAATGAACTGAATCTCAGAAGTAACCACCAGCATGATATTTTATGGTCCTCAAATTAAAGTATTTAGGAAAAAATGCCCTTTCCACCACCAGTCCTGCTGACCAGAGATGTCTGCCCCTGGTCTGCGAGCTCCCTAGAGCCTCCTGACCTGGAAGGCGCAGCCAGCTTTGTGAAGCCTGGATCAGAAAAGTACCCTGCAGAAAAGAGGGGGCACCAGAAACAGCCTGGAAGGTGCCTAGGGCCTGAAGAAGGTCCTGCAAGAAGAAGTCTCATAGCTTTAAATGACTTTTTTTTTGGTAGTTCCAGGCTGCTTATTTTTGTACAAAGAAATGATGCTGCAAACCTCCCCAAGAACTTCATCAACAGCAGTCCATAAGCTGGTGAGGGAGGCCAATGGGACCAGCTGCCAAAGGAGCTAGGAAGATTTACACGAGCCGAGCATCTGGCTCCCTGTTCACTGCTATCAGAATGAAGACAAATGCTTGCAAACATCCTTATTCTAAATCACTAACGCGTTCAGCGATGCTCAGCACAAACACAGCCGCGCTGCTCCTGTAAGGTGCGGTGCCCAGGAACACCGCGGCCGGGTGCTCCGGTGGTGCTTCTCCAGTGGTCTGCATAATGCAGCGAGGAAGCAGGGTGTTGCTGCCCTTCCAATCAAGCACAGGGAATGATTGAGACATCATCATTTTCTGTTAGTGTTCTAGCGGATGGTGGTAATTGCCTCTACACAGGAAGGTGGCTGTACCTCTATTGTCATCCATCATCTTGCCAAGGCTGGGTACGTACAGTAGAAACGGTAAACTTTTGATTTGACCTCATTAGCATTCCCAGAATTACAATGTCACGCCAGTGATAAAGATTGAGATTATCTGCATCTCGGCAAATGGGGACGAAGCAAATCACACGCCGTGTACAAAGCCAACAGGGCAAGCACCATTCTGCCAAACACTTAAAGGCGGCTCGAGCCCGCCTGGTTCTTGATTTCGCAGGTGGGACAGGACGCAATTCAGAATCGTGCCTGCACGCATCAACCCTGCAGACAGAGGGGATGGACCCGTGCGCTGATGATGTGACGACCTGCGCGTTCGGGGAGAGGGCAGAGGGGAAGGGAAGACGTTGGAGCAGACGCCCTCTGATACCACCTTCCCTCTGACTTGCCAGTATTATCTGTGCTTCCTCCAACCGCTCCCTGGCAATCAGTGATCCAAGGGAAACACGGAGGAATTTGTGTGCAATTTGGGAAACAACACAGAGGCATTTGGCCTTTGCACAAATGCTGCCTAGAAGTGCATAGGATTTCCTTGCGATTCCCAGGACGAAGGCACATAAGGAGGGCTCCTGCTCAAGCGGGAGTTGAAGGAAAGCGGGACCACTCATTTGGCCCTTCTGGCAGACAAATAAGATCAAGTCAAATCTGTACTTGTCAGTCTAGAGCAAAATCTACAGCGAAGCGGGGAATTTCTCAGTCCCCAGGCAGCAGCTTACCCCCGGAGCTGTGCTCCCCGCTACAGCTGGAACACAACGCCAACACATATTCCAAACCACTCGTTCTCGGTTACTTTAGTCTTTTATGGACCATCTTGGAGGAAATTAACTGAACTTCCCGACAGCGGGAACAAAAGGAGGAAACGAATTTATTATTCCAGTGGTACCCCCGACACAGATACTGAGTAGCCTCATTAAACATTTTGCAGCCCCGAGTGCCTTTGCTCAACCCTCTACAACACGCACAGAGCCATCCTCCTCACGGCAACACAAACGTACAGGTCAGGGTTCAGAACTCGTTTACATCTGCTTTGTATCTGAATAACTTCCCCCATCTCGACGGGATCCGGGCAGGCACAGACCAAGGCTGCATCATCCCAGTCCTTCCCGTTCTCTCTAGCTCCGTTACCTTGCAGTACCACTCTCAGATAAACTCATTTTCACCGAGTCAGCATAGCCACAGCCAAATGACTAGTACAACCCTTTAATACAAACAACAATAAATCAACGGATTAAATTATAATTTATCAGACAAATACTATTTAGCTCTTCCCAAAGCGGTTCTGAAGCATCCCTCTCGTCTGGCCATATTCCAGAGGAGCGCTGACACTAGATAAAGCTCAGACCTGCGGAGTGAGTTTACATACGGAAGAAATGCCGGAAACATCCCGTATTTATGAAGGGAGATTTCACAGGGATCAGAGCGAATAACGTTCCTGAGAAGCCTGCAAGGTATCTGCAGCCTCCTCAGTGTCTCTCCCAAAGGCCGCTCCGGCAGGGCAAGGTTCCAACAGCCCCTGAAGCTCTCCATTCAGCGGCAAGCCCAGGGAACCGGACACGCCAGCCGTGAGAGATGCTACAGCAAACTTTTACCGGCTGAGAAAACGGCAACAGGCTATTCCACCACAATTTCACTCTACAACACAGACTTGTTTTACTTACTTCATCGGTTTGAACAATGCTTGCCCATAGTTCTGGAACGTCATGATCAGCTTCAGCTGGGTGCCTCCCGATTTCATCGCTGTGGGAAGAAAAGAAAACCGCTTTAAAATGCTACATGTGGATCTGCTTACATTCAGCTTCCTTGAAACAAAATCATTTCTCTTTTGCTCTCGGTTAGATTCAGCACTGCGGGATCTGAGCAGCAAGCAGGGTCACCCGAACTGGACAACGGGTGCAGAGTACAGAAGATGGATTGTACGCCCTGACGTGCCTTTGCCCTCTTTGTCTGGCCAGAGGCAGACCCAGCATGGGCTCCACAAGCACCCTGACCGAACAGCATGCCTAGGAACGGACCGTCGCAGTCCTGCTTTCTCCATCTTCAGTCACTTTGGGACTTCTCTTAATAGGGACACACATTGGGAAGGGAGATGGGCTGCTTTCAAAGACTGGGATGCACAGACCAATGCGCAGCAGACATTTCCTTAATTAAAAGTATGAGCAGATACTATAGCAATCTCTGATCTCTGCTGCGAGTTTAATAATTGCTGCTGAGCAGCAGAGATATGTAAATTCACCCCCTCCCTGCGCAATGGATATGTATCCAAGCCCGCCCATTCCCTTCCAGGGACCCCGGGGTGGTCCGTGCGGGAGAGCCGAGCTGGCCCCGCTGGGAGGGCAGGACTGTGGTCCCCACCGCACAGCCAGGGCCAGCGGTGCTCAGCCCTTAAACACGCTCGCTTCCCAGTTGAGAGCCAGTGGGAATTGAGGATGGACATTTATTCACACCAGTCTCAACGATTTGGACGATATCATGTTAACAGCCAGGTTGTAGTGTTGCTAAAGTCAAAGTGAACTTTTTTTTAATATAAGAATTAATAAAAATGCATTTTACTTGATGATAAGGCTACTTAAAAAAGAGACATATATACTTTGGCAAACCAGCTGCTTTCCGCAATCAGAACTGCTCTCCATAAATGAAACGACCTGCACCCCGCATTCCCGCCCCTGTTCGGAGAGGCAGGTCGCGGCAGTGTGTCTGCGGGGATGAGTCAGGCCTTTAAAAACGCTTCCTACGAACGATCAGATAATCAATCCCTTTCTCTACAGTTCTGACAAAACCCGTGTCAACTGGAGAACTACATAAATGTCAAGTTACTTTGCTCTGTAAATTTTGGCTTAGAGCTGCCCTTGTTCCACCTGTACAGCTTGTACACATTTTTTCTCGAACCAATAACATCAGCTGCACATCCTTTTAATTACTCATCTCTCTGCCTTCCTCCTGATGGGTCATCAGCTCTCTTTCAGCACTCGTAATCTATATTTTTGCAACAAAACGCTATGCAAATCTGGCCAGTGTAATTACACTTCTCCTAGAATAAAATCCCTCCTGCCTTGCTGTTTTGCTGACCCCAGCCTTCTCTTGCATTTCCAGTTTATCCCAAAGGAACAAATAAATAATTAGAAATTAGAGGGCATTAAATAACTTGCACCGAACAGGTAAGGCAGAAGCACGTGGCTTTCACAAATTAAACTCCCTCTGAGGCGCAGAACAGGCCGGCCGATGTGCACGGGCGGGAAGACGGAGCAGTAGGCACTTCCACAGCTCGCCCAGCGCCTGAAGGCCAGGAGAAGCAGGAACCCTCCAGCCACCCCCGCCTGCGCTGCCCTGGGACCCCCGCAGCCCGGCTCGGCGCCCTGGGGACCCCCTGGTTAGTCTGGCCAGCTCCCAGGGACGCGTGGCCAGCGCCAGCCCCGCCGCCCGCCCTGCCCACATGCAGCCTGAGGCACGGGGTTTGCCCGGTTCGTTAAGGCCCAGCCTGTAATTGCCCCCCTCTTTGCCTGGGCCACCTCCATACAGGTCAGTAACATCAGCCTCTGCGCCGGGGGGCACAGTTGCCCCCGTTCTGCCAGGTCTACCTCTCCCCAGCCCAGCGACCGCAACACAGCTGCTTCCAGATGACTTCCACCAACCGGAGACCAGTTTTTCTCTAAATTTTCTACAAAACTGATGCAATTTATGCTGCTTCATTCGATTCTGAGGAGCTCAGGGCTTAGAGACCAGCTCCCTCTCCTCCGTGAGACACGTACGTCCAAAACACAGCCAAGATCCGGTAAGCCCATCAGAGAAACGGGAAGGACAGAGCCTATTCTGAGGCACGGCTGGGAAGCCAAGCATTTGGGAAATCACATCAATGCAAAGAAGAAGAAAAAAGGATGTTCCAGCATGCCCTTTGCTAAGCACAAAGTTTCAGATGCACTAAGAGGACTGGTTTCTCAGCAAATTGAAGCCACTCGACAGATAATGATTTTGTTAGCAGCCGAACTCAACAATGAGTGTGTCATCACCAAGCAGGGAAATGTATGAAGAAGATTAACAATTCAGAATAATTCTTCCATGAGACACAAAGGCCTGGTTTCCTGTCAGAAATAATTCAGCTGAAGTAAGACAAAAGCATCTCCCTGGTCTTTTTAGATCCATCTTATTGTATTGCCTTAATTGGTTGCAATAGTAGCCTCAACCAAACACAAGTTTTGCTGGCATGTTGTCCCCCCACTGCTGCTAGGAGTAAACTCTGGACCTCCCCAAAACAGAGGGTGACGCTGGTGGGAACGGTGTCCCATCGTGCCTTACGGCAGGGCAGGCTGGAAGCCACGTGCATGGTGGAGAGCAGCCTGTGCCCAAGCTCCACGTTGGCTTCCTTCCACATCATGCGGCCTTGGGCGCAGACATTCCCGCTGTGGCTGCTCCTTCAGTGCCGCAGAGGTGCTGGCCAGGCTGGAGGCCGTTCAAAGCCACCCTCCAAGTCCAGACTAGGCAGAGCCTAACACTGCAGTCCCTGCAGAGAGGGAAACACCTGAGCTCAGACTGTCTTTTTGGACTCAACAAAACCCTTCATGCACCTCGGAACTAAGCAGACTTGGAAGCAGCGTGGGGTGCCCAGATCTTGGGGGTGGCAATGCCAGAAAAGAGCAGATCCTGCTGGAGATGATTCCCTCAGACCTCTAGGTCAGATTCTTTCCCTTGCCCTAACTTAGCGTTACATTTGCCTACTGGCTTCCCCTTCATTTTCTGAGCTGTATTCCTTCAGGAACTCCCTTTCCTGCTCAGAGCTCCGTTAGACATGTCCCTCTGGCCACTATGGCCAAAGAGCGGGAGCCTCGTCATCTTCCGGGAGCTTATCCCCAACTAACATTCTTGGCTTATCTGGAGGTGCCCTTGTCCCTTCACCTACTGCCCACAGGAACCTTTCTCAAGAATTTCTAATACCCAGAAGCAACACATACACTTTTTCCAAGAAATTGGAGGATGCTACACCACTGCAGTCTGTCCTGATCAGCAGGCGTAGGTATTTTTAAGGTGGTCTTCCAACGTACGGCTCTACTGACTCCAAGGGAAACTCTAGTCACACTCTGAATTCACCTTTTTTTTCTTAAGGTTTCTGAATATACTGTCATGAACAGCTCCATAAAAGGCTTTATAAACCTGCTAGCTCCCAGCAGGTACCCCAAATCAAGTCTCATGCAGCTCCTGGATGTACTGGCACAGTGTTAAAAACAAATCCCAATACAATCATTCCCTTTTATCTTCAGGTAACTCAAAGTCTCTCTTTTCCCCCCACAAAGCAGAAGGAAATGGAAAGCAGCATTAACCTTTCCTGTTAACCCAGTGCAAGGGCTTTCAGATGTGAACAGAAATCTTCCTAATTTTAGGAAGCTTTGCAAAAAAATTCCCCGAGATATCTTTTTGCTTGAGCGTCTGTGGGATTACAGCCCTGTCCAAAGGCCGGTGAAATTGGTGGGATTCCTTCTGTTTTCTCTGATGGGACTTTGGATCAAGCCTCCAAAGATCCCCGCTCCATCTCCATCTACGAGCCCGCTGTCCGGGCCATGAGCCACGTCTGCTATTGCCCACCTTGGCCCCTCGCCAGTACAAGACCTGAATTCCCCTCCTGATCCACAGACACCATCCCCTGTGACAGACGCGCTGCCTGGCACCTCTCCATCATTTTTATAACCGCATGCTACAGGGTTCCTGACTCGCTCTTCTAAAGCCGCTGGTACTAGCCCCTAGTAGAGACCCAATGTTGCCCAAAGGGATTTGACCCAAAAGGATTTGGAATTTGAACTGGTCTGGCTTTCCAGCTCCTCTGTCTTGCTGCAGGACAGCCCTCGTCCTGCTGGCCTGGCTGGACCGTGTGGTCTTCCGGTGGAGGGCGAGAGTCCCAATGGGACCTCTGAACCTGGCTTTTGGTCAGAACCCAACAAACATTTTAAAACGTATTTAATTATGCAAAGGTGATGCCTGAGAGGTGAGATCCAGTCAAAGCCTGGGATGCAGCAACATCTGAAACAGGGGATGTTCAGATCCATTTTGGATTCCTATTTACAGATCAAGCTTCCATCTAACATAAACATGTTGACTGGCTTTCACAAGTAATACTCTGCCCCAGGCTAGCGACACGGCCCTCCTCAAGCTGTAAAGAACAAATTTCAAAACAAATTCGAGCCCTCATCATCTCTTAATTTGTTCTTGTTCAGCCGATTCTGCTAACTCCTTCTTAAAGGCCTTTCTTGCTTTAGTCGAGAGAGTAAAAGACTTCTGGAGGGGAAGAGATCTGTGATATCATTCAAAGGCTTTGTTGTACATTTTAAGCCCCCTCCTTTCCTCTGGAATTGTAAATCAATCTGTTGACTCTTGGCAGATTCATTGTTTTCTTATACAGTAAATCAATGGTGCTACATTTCATGATGTTTTTCACACGTTCTCAACAGCACTTCTTCCCTCCCTTTGGATGAGGTTTTTTAATTTCCTTTAGCACCAGAATTTAGGTTCAATATTAGGCGCCTTGTCTTTTTCTTTTTTTTTTTTTCCCCTGACTTGAAGCAGAGTCCACCTGAGTTAATTGCCGCATTTATTCACCGCGTGAGTAATCTTGCGTGCTCGCTTTCTAATTACCGCCTGTACAGACTGAAGGCATCGCAGGTTCAGAAACGAACTCAGGCAGGGCACGTTTCCAAACCTTTCCAACCGGGGAACTTAAAGATTCAAAAAAACGACCCCTGACCCAACACAGGGATGACAAAGGGCCGTTGCGCTCGCAGGCGGCCCCCCAGCGCGGCCCCTCCGCACCGCAGCACACGCAGCACACGCAGCACACGCAGCACACGCAGCGCCGAGACCACGCTGCCCCCGCAACGCGCCGGCCCGTACGTGTCGTCAGAGTGCTGACAGTGCTGCCACAAGCGTGTGCGGGCGTCTTGTAAATACGCAAGGAAATAGCTAACTGTGGTTGTTTATGCGGGCCATACGCAGTTACGAAAGGCAAAGGAAATGTGCAACTGCCCGTGCGCGCGCTGCTTCGCAAAACTGGGTTTCAGCGCTCGGCGGCAAAACAATTCTCTCTGGGCCCCTATTTATGGCAAGAGGAAATTTTCTGTGAATTAAATCAAATTAAGAGCTGCCCCTTCACGCTGAACGAAACGAACGGGAAACACGTACATTGATGCAGGGCACAGAAGCCACCCTCGGCCGGACAGCCCGGGGTAACCCTGTCCTTTTCCAGGCCAGCTCTAGGTGTCACTGTGGGAGCTGCGTGTGACGCTCCTTCCCATCCATGGATTTGTTCCATTTAAACTTTAACAGCGAGAAAATGTCACCTTGGTGCTCCCTGCTCTGGGGAATTGCTTCTGTCACCGTTTTCATTTTAAAATAACACTGCACGTTACAGTCGCGTGAGCGGTTCCGAGAGATGGAGGGGATGGGTCTGGTCACCGCTCTGCTCCATAAACAGCGCCGGCTGAGCACGGGAATTACACTGCGGCTACGAGAGCCGTTTAGCTGCAGTTTGGCTCTAATTACGGTAGGTATCGGGAACCCGCACAGTGAAGCACCCAATTCTATTAGAGCCAAAGCAAATCTGAACACTGGGAAGAAACCGGATAAAGCAATATCCCATTTCATCTCATACATGTAAGCCTGTATATTTAATTGTCTTGCTTGCAAAAAGAAGCCTGAAGATTGGCCGTTAGGAAGGTTTCCATTTATTTTATACTTCTAACCCGGCATCTTTGCAGCTGCCTTAAAAAAAGAAAACAAAAAGCAAAACAACAAAAAATGACCATAGGGAAAAAAACCCAGAGAGATGTGCAGGAATATGCAAAAGAATGGAACGGCCCTATAAATGTCCTTTGGTCAAATATATTACTCTTTATTAATCAGCTTACGTGCTTTTGAACCCCTGCTGCTGCTCTGCAGTAAAGCTGAAAACTGGCAGGTATTATTTTAAAACATATATTTTTAAACACCCAAAGAACTTGCAACATAAAATAAGAGATGCTGCACTGTGTAATAATAATAATAATAATAAAGTGTATTAACAATATGTTCTTTCTTGCTTTGCAACCTGACAAAGCTCCTGAGCCCCCACAGAGGCGGGCAGTGGATGCTACCAGCAAAATTCAGATCCTGGCATCTCTACACTGGCCAAAGTCCCCTTCCATTTCCATACGCTTCATTTTAGACTGGGATTTATGTGGAGGAATCATTCCCTGCCAGTTCCCACAGCGACCGATACCAACACCAAATGTACCCCGTGTTTTAGTTGACGGAAACTATCCTGAATCGCTGCCAGAAACCATGGCTCCGTGTTTTTGTTCGGGGCATGAGGGGCCCTGCCGAGCTCTGAAGAGCCTTGTTCAAACATTAACAGAGAGACAATCCCATAGGAAATCGCTAATACCAGTCATAAATCTTCCTCCGTGGTCCCGTGGCCCTTTCCCCTTGTTGATCCGAAAGCTCTATCAAAATCATAATTAATGGAAACCTCACGACACATCTATATGACACATTAGGTGAAATCATGGCCCCAGGGAAGTAAATGGCAAAACTTCCACTTACGTCACCAGGGTCAGGATTTCACTCCCATTTTTTACGATACCCATTTTGCTGCTGGGTTAACTGAAGCGTAGAGAGGTTAAGCAACATGCCCAGAAGCACAAGAGAAGATCAAGCCCAGAAGATGAAGTGAAGAGCGAGTACTGAACTATTATTTCTCATTCCTACCTCCCTCCCTCCTTCTCCCACCAGCTTCTATGTCCCTACATCAACCTTAACCGTCCCACTGCTCTGCAGAAGTGACAGACGTCATGGCTTGAACGCTGCCGAGTTGCTGCGAACACTGCTCTCCTCCTGCATAGACAACACGGCTGAGCTCTAAAGTGCTGGAGGGGTAAACAGAGATCACAGAATCATAGAAGGGGTTGGGTTGGAAGGGACCTCAAAGACCATCCAGTTCCACCCCCCTGCCCTGGGCAGGGACACCTCCCACCAGACCAGGTTGCTCCAAGCCCCATCCAACCTGGCCTTGAACACCTCCAGGGATGGGGCAGCCACAGCTGCTCTGGGCAACCTGGGCCAGGGTCTCACCACCCTCCCAGTACCGACACACCTAGCAGCCAGGCAGTCCAAACCACCGACACGGCCAATGCATGGTGTGTAAACCTCAACAGATGAGCCAGGAGACGGTCTGGTCGGGCATCACCTCTGCGCAGAGCTGGGGACAGCCTGGGCGCTGGCTGGGGCACTGCCGCTCTCTGCGGGGACCGGGAAGGGCACAGTCTCCATCTCCTCCTCCTCCATGGATGTGCTCAAAGAGCAACGGTAACACGTGTTACAAAGTGCTGGCTCGATCCCCATTCGCACGTGTCACTAATACACCAGAAACGGGTTGGTATTGAGGGGAAAGGTGGGGAAAGGTTCGGCCTATGTCAAGGACACGGTCACCCGGGCCATGTCCCTGTCACCCTCCAGCGCAGACCAGCGGAGCACGGGCAGAGCCTGCTGCTGCCTGCGGTGTCGCAGCTGAGCTAGACAGGGGACAACACGTGGCTTAATTGCCAACCCCGAGCTCCTTCATGAATCACTCCCATCCAGAGTTTTGGGGACCGAAAACCCATCACAGGTTAAAAAACGAGCCTGCGTTTGTCATCTTCCATGAGCTAGGTCTCCGCCGGACCCTGGAATCCAGCATGTGGGATGGCACCTGGGTACCACAAACTGCTTTATCCCGAAGCCAGCCCAGCAGAGCCCGGAGCAGAGCCGTGTGCCGAGCACAGCAGCGGGCAGCTCCAGCCCTGCAGGAGAAGCTCTCCTGTGGCATCCTGCTTTTCGCTCCTGCTCCATCCGGATCAGCCACATCAACCCGCGCCTCACGGCCCTTATTCCTGCTCAGCAGCCGCTGTGATTCACACGACGGAAAATGGAAACCGTGGGGCTGCTGGTGCTATTCTTGCCAGGCCGTTTCCTGCTGAAGCCAGGGGAATTTTTGCCTCGCGGGGTTACAGCCCTGCTGACCTCCCCGGCGGTGCCGGCCCACCATCCCCGCGGGTCCACAGCTCCTGCCATTCCGGCCCTCGGAAACCGACTCAGCAACTTTGTGGTCAGCACAAGCAACTTCATTTTCCGCGCGGCCGATGGAAAGGGCCGGCTGTGCCGCAGCTCTCTAGCTCTGAGCCCCCGGGGTGTGCATTTCCCAGTATCCCAGGGCTTTCCTTGGGGATGGCGGGTTGTTTCCCTGCGCAGCTAAGCAGCTAAATTCAAGGAGACGCACGTTGCCATTAAACACACATTGCCATTAAAGAGCCCTGGAGAAGAGCCCGGAACGGTGTCACCTTGTTCAACCGGAGCCCGAGGCTGACACGGGCGCGTCCCCACGCAGGAGAGAGCCACGCTCCGGGGAGCTGCAGCTCCGCACAGCCCCGCGGGGCCACCGCTGCCGGACCGCCGGGAGCCCAGCGCCGCCGGGCACAGCCTTCTCAAGAATCCTTGGCCACTAATACAAACCCACCTCGAGCGAGACGCTATCTGCTTTTTGCCATCCTTTCTTTAATCACCGTATTTATTCTAAAGAACCGCATCGGGCGCTTTCAGCCTGCTCGTGACTAAAAGGTCTGTGAAACGAACGGGCCTCGCCTTGCCGGCAGACTTCCCGATTACGCAGGTAATACAGAGCCGGCGATACCTCTTTTTAACAGGGAAACGAGCGCAGAAGTCGGGAAGCACCGCTGTAGGCCCGCCGGAGAGAAGCCGTGCAAAATATTCATTGATATTCAAACAGCAATGAGATCCTGAACAACGAGCAAATAATCATAAAAAATGAGATAGAGCCGAACATACCAACGCTGGTTATCTTTTGGGAGACCAGGTCTTGTAGTAAAGCCTCGACTGCAGGATTATGTCTGGAATACAACTCGTACCGATTAATGCCAATGTGGAATTTTAACCAGTTCGGGTAGGACTCTATGGAGGTTTCTCCAGTCGGCAAAAATTCTTCGTTATCTTCATTTTGCCTACCACCAAAAAAAAAAAGAACGACACAACAAAAAACCCAAAAATGAGGAGAGAGAAATAACGTTACAGTTCGTAACAGGCATCACGAAACGGGGCTTCAAAGCGCGACAGTGTGGAGAGGCAAAGCAGGGCAGAGGAGGGAGAAGTCCCCGGCTTGTCCCTGCGCCCACCCGGGGCCGGGGGAGCAGCGTGTCACCCCCACGCATCACGCCTGGGTGAAAGCCCGGGGAAGCTGGCAGCAAAACTCCGCGAGCGCCGGCAGGGGCCCTTACAGAGCAGGACCGCAGAGCCGCAGGGCGCACGCCGCGTTGGGGCCGCATTCTGTCGCACGCGTCTTTCCCAGGTGTGACCCAAACGACAGCATCATCCTGCACCTTTCCTTCAGGGGGCCGGATGCCCCCCGGGGCAGCAGCACCCTGCCCCGTCCCACCCAGTGTCCCCGCGCTCCTGCTGCTCCCTATAAATGGGGAGGATGAGAAGAACCTGGATCCCCCTGAACCGGTTGCTAAAGCCCAACCCGGGCTGGGTTTGCCCCTTCCCCAGCAGCAGGATACCGTTACAGAAAAGAAAGCTTGAAATGACTTATAACTGCTAAATTTTGCGTTAGTTGGGTGAACCCCGGCTGCAGCCACCACGGGGAATGGGCACATCGGGCAGCTGCCCTGTGGCCACCAACGATAATCTCACCCTTCCCCTACGGAACACAGTCCCACACCTTCGATCCCAAAGCCCTCCGCGCTTTTCGCCATCTCCAGGTGTTCATGCATTTGTGACTCTTCCTTTTTTTTATTTCTTCCCCCCTCTCAGAGAAACCGGAACTTTTCCAGGTTCTCCACAGTCAGTTCCGCTTATTCCATGGAAGGGGCCTGGACGATCCCCATGCTGGAGGGGCGGAAATCGGAACTATTTCTCCTCCCTTTCTAAAGGTTTAGGTCACCCCGGCTGCTCTGCGGCTTGCCAGCGCTTTGGCAGCTGTGCCAGCGCCGCCCGGGCCGTGTGTTTGGAAGAGGGTGCTGTTGCGTTAGGCAAGCCTTCGGATCTTTCAGGCACTGCAATTTCTCCCCGTTTCTTCCAAGCCAAGAGGGCACAGGATTCGCAGGGGCAATGCCCGCTCCGAAAGGCTGGAGAGCAGCAGAGGTGCGAGGACACTGGGAATTAACGGGGGATGAAAAACGTCGCCCAGATGGGATCCCGCGGGCTGAAACACCTCCCGGGATGAACGCCGTTGGGATCCCAGACCTGGCTTCTGAGCGAAGTCAAGGCGCCAGCGCCGGGCCGGCGGCAGGGCCCCTCACCCCGGGGGGGGCAGGCGGGTGGGGGCAGCTCGCCCCGCGCTCGCCACCTCCCTCCCCACCGCTCTGGTGGCACCTGCCTCTGGCTGCGGCCGGAGAGGGGACATTTGCCCTGGGTGCTCCGGCCTTCTCGCGCTTCTGTGTTTATTCTGTACTTCACGGCTTTATTTTTTAAAAAAATTTTTTTTAAATTTTTTTGCAGGCACACAACCGGTCGGGGCCGTGTCCCATTCCTCCTTTTCCCGGTGGGGCCCCATCGCTCGGTTTGCCCCTCTGCCTGCTCCAAACCAGCCGCCACCCCAATTCCCCGGGGAGGGGGGGGGGCTGGAAAAACCCTGCCGTTACGGGAACGAAGGAAGGCGGCGACCCCGGGTGCCACGTTTCCACCCCGCTCCCCCCCTTCCCGGGGCAAACCGGGCCGGGTCCCCGTGTGTGTGTGTGTCCCCCCGTGTCCCCCCCGGCACTCACCACTCGGGCTGCTCGGCCGCCCGGGGGTTGAACCTGATGTCGCTGTTGACATTGAAGAGG
>VFFE01007645.1:583502-655003 GCA_008921705.1 Burhinus oedicnemus | reverse complement strand
AAAAAAAAAAAAAAAAAAAAAACAAAAAAACCGGGGAGGAGGAGGGGGGAAGAATAATATTAAGGAAACCTGTACGGAAAGGCGACAGAAGGAAAAAAACCATCCATAGTACGTGGCTGCGCTGGGAGCGCTGGCTCCCTCCCTGCGCGTCCGGGCGGTGATGCAGCAGAAGCGGCTCCGCTCGCTCCCCCTCTCCCCGCAGCCCGCTCAGCAGCACGGGCTGCAAAAGGGGTTTCTCGGAGCGGTTCCCGTTCCTCCATCCATCGCGTCCGGGGCTTGGGAGAGATGAGTATGTTCAGCTGAGATGGAGTCTGGGCGGCTGCTGTATCCGAGCTGGGCGTTCGCTTTGGCTTGGGCTGGGTTTTTTTTGGCTGCAAAAGTGGCTGGTGGCACAACTGCAACGTAAAGGTTAAATATGGCACGGGGGGAGGAAAAAAAAAAAAAAAAGGAGGAGGGGGGGAAGGATTAGAGGAAAGAAACTAATATAAACCAGTAGAGGTTCTTTTTAGCAAAGAGGTCCCGTCTTTGATCTCTGCTGGGTCTTACAGATCCGCCTTTCAGAGAGAGAGGGAGGAAGAGGGAAGGGGAGAGGAGGGAAGGGGGGCAGAGACCTTTGGCAGGTGCAGAGTGAAAACCTCCTTCAGCCGGGCGGAATTCTGGAGGCTGGTTGGACTAGCAGCTCTGCAGCTCCAGCTTGCAGTGGGTGTGTTAAATATTATGAGCGAGCCATGATTCCTGCCTTCCTCACGTCATAGTTAGGAGATTGGCTAAATAAACGCTACAGTGATAGTAACAGGAAAACCTCAACCAAAAGCAGGGTTTGTCTCCCCTCCTCTCCTCCCTCCTTCCCACCCCCCTTGCACTCTACTGCAGCTCCAACTGGGGCAAGGAGAGGGCGTCTGTTCCACAAAGGTTTGCAAAATAATAAAAAAAAAAAAAAAAAAAAAAAAAAAAAAAAAAAAAAAAAAAAAAAAAAAAAAAAAAAGAAGAAAAAAAAAAAAAGAAGAAAAAAAACCCCCAAGCGGTAGCGGAGAGGGGAATCTGCGCTAACGGTGCTGCAAAGCCCCAGCGCGGTCGGTGCGCCCGGGCTGGGAGCAGCGATTCTGCCCCGTCATCGCCCGGGCTGGAGAGCGGTGGCCACCGGGCCCCCTCGCCCCCCGCCCCGGCCCGAGCAAGGTCAGCACGGAGAGCTGTGCGCTCCGCTTCCTCCGGAGGAGCAGGCTTTATTTTTAATCCCAGATTCTGTGGGCTGTGATAATCCGTGAGCGTGCTGGGGGGTAATCCGCCCTCCCTTCCGCTGCCCTTGGCTGCGCAGGCGGCTCTGCGGCGGGGTGGCCTAATGGCTAACGGAGCCGGTGGTCCCGGGGCCAGGGCAGCCTGCGGAGCGCAGAGGGTGCCGTTGATGGTTGTCTAAGGTTGAGGGCGGTCTGGAGGAAGGGACGAGCCACCCCGATAGTCTTCAGGGGATCAGACAGGGATGCTCTGGGCTGCTGATTTTGCCGTTGGGTGGGTGGTCCCCTGGTCCTTCGCAGGGCTGGGGCAGTCCTCCAGTGGAACCAGAAGGGTGACGTGCGGAGAGGATCCCAGGAGTGGGAAGCCTACCATAGGAGGAAAGGCTGGGAGCTTTGGGCATGTTCAGCCTCGAGCAAAGAAGGCTCAGGGGAGACCTTATCACCACCCTCCAGTATCTAAAGGGTGGCTACAAAGAAGATGGAGACTCCCTTTTTACAAGGAGTCCCATGGAAAAGGCAAGGGGTGATGGGTACAAGTTACTCCTGGGGAGATTCCAGTTGGACACAAGAGGAAAATTTTTCACACTGAGAACAATCAGCCATTGGAATAATCCCCCCAGGGAAGCGGTGGATTCCCCAACATGGGACACTTGAGGTTCAGCTGGACAGGGTGCTGGGCCATCTTGTCTAGACCGTGCTTTTGCATCTGGTGGGACCAGATGATCCTTGAGGTCCCTTCCAACCTGGGATCCTGTGAGTCTATGATTCTGCCTACCCACCATCACCTTGCCACAGAATCATCTCAGTGCTGATCGTGTTGCTCCATTTTTCCCTGGGTTAAGCAACATTAAAGTATTTCTCTCGCCCCCAAAGTATTTTTTCCCCCAGGCTCCATCCAGCACGGTTCCCTCACTGGGCGCTTCTGCAGGGCCTTGTGCATCAATGGCATGTGGGAGACTCTCTGTTTGGTTTGGGGTTGGGGTTTTGCCTGCCTGTGGCTGCGGCCTTTCTCCTGCTGAGCTTCAGGTGCTGTCTCTTAGGGAAGTCAGCTGGGCTGGATTATCAATCAAGCCCAAGGAGACAAAAGGAGCAGGTGGAAGCTGGAGCCTGTGCCCTAGGGAGTGGAATGATGGAGCTGAAGCTGGTGGTCTAGGAGGGGTGAGTGTGGGGTACGCAGTTCCCTGGATATCGCTTGTATTCCCTTTGCTGTGGCTTTACTAAGGGGTTCTGAGTGAGCTGCTTGTAGGGCTTTGTGGAAGGACGGATGATGTGACACATTATCTATTCTAGTGTGCCACAGGAGGGTTTGTAGCTTAGAGCTTGTAGCTACAGGTTTGGGTTTTTCGTAGTGCCTGACCCACTAAAGCTGAGGGCTGTGGTATTGGGGGGGGTGAGCCTTAACTGGTTTGGTGATGAGAAAGTGGAAAGTTATTTCAATGTGTTCTTTAAGTTAAAGTTGTTGAATACATCTGTTACTTTGCAGTAACAGAACATTGTGTCGAATGTCCTAACTCCAGGTGCAGGCGTTTTGTAACGAAAGTGAGATTAGCTTTGAAATACAATGTAAGCAACTAACTGTAATTAATTACATGCTTTTCAAAAGGTGAAATAGTATCCCACAGAAAGAACTGATCCCTTGAAACTGCTTTTTTTTTGTTGTTCCATCAGTATGGCCTTTGGTGCACGTTGGCTGTCTGGTTAAGTGTGGTTTTGGCTAAACTGTGTCTGTCCGCTCCGTCTCCCTGACTCTCTTCCATGAGCTCTTTGTTCCTTGAGCCTTTCAAACACTTGAGTTTTATCTGAGGATGGGAGACTGGTGGCTGTACCCTCTTCCTCTCTGTGACCTTTGCGGACAAGTTTTGCTAGGACCAGAGTTCCCTAGAGATGTTAATAAAGGAGAGCTGTCTTCCCTCACCTTCCTTCTTCCTTGTGGGATTCAGAAGAACCGCATCTCGCTTTTAAAAGATTATACTAGCTACTTTAGGGGAGCTTTTCTGTAGTGTATGTAGCACCCGTGTGCTAGCAAAGCCGAGATGCTGGAACAGCAGGTGTCAGCAGCTGGAGAACCTGCTGTGATGACCTGCAATGGAGCTACGGCTCTATCGGCCTGCAGCTAACTGCTCTGAGGTGCCCAGCAAGGGACACCTCGCCCCAGTTTGCTAAACAAGCAGTAACACCTGCTTCTAGCAAGTCTGGTTAAAAAAAGAGGCATGGGGTCTTACAACGCGCTGCTCTCGAGTACCCCTGGTTCTCTGGTGGTTCAGGGTGAAGAGCGGGGGTAACCCAGCAGCAAAGGAGGGCAGCTCCTGCTGAGATCCTCCCGTGTCCCTCCTGTGGGTCACTCGGGCTGGCGCCGTTCTTGCACGGACAAGAGGCCGTCTCTCGGCTCTGGTCCCAGCCTCCTCAAAGTCTTGGGAAATATCTTAAAACTGGTTAATTTGGGCTGCCTTCGGCGTGAAGTTCTCTGTTCCTGTTGGCAGTCTGCAGGTATATTTTTCCTTAAATAGCCTGATACCTTTCAGGCTTCAGCCTTTCCCAGCAGGGATGAGCAGATGCTGTTACCTGAATCAGATTTTTCTTCTGCCTTCTTATTCAATGCAATAAAGCAAGCGTTAAAGGAAAACAACATCAGATAATTCTTTGTTTCTCAACTTCAGTATCTACAAGTGCCTTTACCTGTCGATGTGGTCATCTGTGAAATAAGATGCACTGGCTCGTTGGCAAGCACAGGCAGAGCGTGAGCTTGTGGCTTTGCTTTGGACTAAGAGGCCACGCGTAGTTCTCTGTTTCCCGAGCCTTTCTTCCTCCATCCCGGAGACTGGTAATGAGCGGCACCAGCGGTATATCGCAGCCCCTCTGTGCCTCTGAGCTGTGCTGATGGGTGAAGCGAGGGAGTGAAGCCAAGACACGTCTAGCTTTTCCCTCTCCTGTGCGGGCTCCATCTCTAGCACATCTAAACACAAGGAGGATACCAGCTTCTCTGCTTTCCCATTGATTTTTCCCATGAATAAGTGCAAGAATGCAACACCACTCTTGTTTTGGAGCCACTGTGCCCTGAGCGTGAGCGAAGGGGCTCCTCCTGCCTCTCTAATCATCTGTTTGGGACCACAGAGTGAGTGACAATCTCCCGTTCGCGTTCCTGTTGGTGGCCCCGGGGGGCTGGCGGGGAGCCTGGTGTTTGGGCCAGGCTGGAGATGGGAACCTGAATATCTGCTGGGTTGGGAGGGCTGAGGTGGCGTGTGGTCAGGAAGCCACAGACTGTAGATGCGTGAAGCCATTGAGATGAGTCAGGAACTGGGCTGCAGGTCAGGATGGTCTGGAAGCTGGGCAGATAGGGCAGGGACCAGATCTAAGGGCTATCAAGGCTGGTGCAGCTTCCCAGGACAACCTCTTCCTCACTCTGGGTGAGTGGGAGCTTGGCGCAGGAGAGCTTTTGTGCTCGTGCTGGGATCCGGGGTGTGTGTGTGGCGCTAAGGAATGGTTGGTTCCCTTTTCCTGCTGCAAGGGAAGAAATGGGGATTTGTGTCTGGCCAGCTGGATTCCAGCTCTACCTCGATGCCCTGGGCCCTTCGCTTGCAGCGCAAGGGCAGCCTTTGCGTGCGCGTTACCTCCCCCTGGTTTCAAACCTTTGCCTTCAAGGTGTGGAGTTGATGGGGAAAAGGAAAACTTTGGTAACTGCTCGTTGTTGTTCAACTTCTTCTGCGCGCAAGCTTTTAACGACAGAACTGGTGTGCAAAGAGCCATAGGGTCTTTGTAATAATGCCTGACTCGGGTAGTTTCAGAAGTTATTTATTATTTTACTTTCCAAGGTCTTGGGCTCAGTAAGAAAAATGTAAATATTTCTTCATATGGAATTCCAGTGCGTGGCCCACAGCTTTTAATTTCTGCTGTGCTGTGTGTTGGACCAGCATTACCCCTGTAATTGCTAGCATTATGTAAACAAGGAAATAATAAGTTCTTAATGGAATATTTTGAAATTAATAAGTTATTGCATACAGCTCATTTCAATGATTTCATGGAAAGCAAGTTACATCAACTCTCTATTTTCTTTTTTGGCCATTGAATTAAAATATCTTTCCTCTGTTTTCTTGGAAGTATTTGAATGTTACTGGAAATTTCACATTGAATTACTACAATTGCAAGCCAAGATTGCCTTGGACCTAAGAGGCTTTTTAATTTGATATAACAAACTAACACTAAGCACTTTTTTTTCGTGTTCTACCTTTGCTTTTATTTAATAATCCAATCAAGAATTCAGGAGCAGTTATTGTCGTATATGCTGGCATTTCTTCATTGTTTTGTGCATGAATTAATAGCTTATCTGCTGGTGAAATCTGTGTAGATGTTTATTTTCCCCATTTTTGTCTGCTTGCCTCGCTGAGCAGCGACAATGGTCAGTGTACGTGATAATGTATTCAGGTAAATAAATGAAGCATGGTTTTGGGCGAGTAAACATACCCAGCTATTATTTTCTGTGATAACGGTTTACAGCCTTCTGATGTAAAGCCTGAATGCATCAGGGCAAACCATAAGTCAGGCCTGATTGCACATTTTCAATAAACATAATATTTTTATTGTTACTTCTAATGGAAAAATGGGTTTTCCTTTCTGAAAACCTCTACCTAAGATGCTAGAAGTCCCGAGGGCATCGCACGCCTGGCCTGGCCGGGGGTGGTGCTGCCCAGGGCGCTCTCCCTGCTCTGCTCTTTCCTCCCTCTGAAGATTCATGTGCTGACCCAGTTTACTGGTGCTTTGCCTTAAACACTGATCACACTGGCGATCCCGTGGGTGCTGCCCATTGACCTCCCACGCTGTGAAGATCGCCTTTATTGCTAAGGAGTACGCTTGATTCTGGACAGGAGGCAATTCCAGAAGCTTGACTTCATAGTCAACTTCTTGTTGGCGCATGAAGGATCAGTGATGCCTGTTTGAAGTGGTGTGTTAATATATGTCTAAAAAAAAATAAAATAAACCAAACCAATGTTGTCTTGGTTACCGTCCAGCCCAGGATTTTGTTAGCTATGTGATATTTTTTTGAACAAATCTTGACCAAATCTCCTCCCCTAAATCAAACGGGCAGTGTGGCCAGCTCTTCCTTCCTGTTGAGGTTTAGCTAAGCGTGGCTGGAGGGGCGTTGAGCTGCAAGCTTGAGCTAAATGGTGGTGACAGGAGGGACCTGTGAGTGGCTTCCCCCGGTCCCAGCAGAGCTGGCTGGTGCTGTCAAACCACCACTGCTGGGCCAAGGGTGCCTCATCCTGGAAATGTGTCACCAGCCACAACTGATTCCAGAGAGCCAAAGCTTCCCACTTCAGCCTTTTGCCTTGCCTGTTCCCAGTCTTTAATTTGGGATACAACATCCTGGATGAACCCAAAGCCCAGGGTTTGGTTGAGAAACCTGTTGAAAGCAGAGAACTTGTTGTTGTTATATTAAGGCAAGGCAACAGAAGGCTTTTCCCTGCCTGTTGAGGGCTCCTCAGCTGTTGCTGCCGCAGACCAAGGGTGAGCTCCTCAGCTGGTATCAGCTGGCCGTGATTTCACTGAAATGCCATCTAATTATATCAGCTGAGGATCTGGACCACAATGCTTAATTCTTCCCTTGGCTGGAACAAAGGACTGCCTGGCAATGCAAGAACAAAACCTGTTGTTGTTGTTGCTGGAGCAATGGGATCGGCCTGCGGAGGCATCACACTTGCTTTAGTCATTCAAGCGGAGTGGTAATCTCGCACATAGCTACATTACAGAGGGGCTGAGAAATTACCTCCTTAAGTGGTAGGATGTCATAAAGAAAATTAGCTGTTAGGAGGTTGTGTTCTTATCTAAAAGTGATTATTTAAACTAAGTCAAAACAAATTATCTCGATGTGCATGACATAAGAGCGTGCACTACTTGAGTTATCATAATTTCATCTTCCTATGATAACTTTAAAAAGAATTGTGATCAAATAACCTGTATTCCTTGTGGACTTTCTGAGTTCAGGGAATAGTGCATGAATCTTTTTAAAGCGTATAAAACGTGGCTGGCTAAATTACACATAAAATCGTTTTGCAGATTCATTGAAATCGATGGAGCTGCATGATTTATGCCTGGAGAAAATGTGTCCTGCTGCTAAAACAAGGTGTAGTTACACACGCACGCAGGAACGGCTTCATGCTGCCGCGTGCAGTCGCACACGGACCCGTTGGGGGCACACCAAGACACGGATGGACGCACGCGTGAACGGTGTCATTGTATACCGAAGAACCTCTTCTGGGAATTCTTTTTTTTGCTACTTTCTAATTTTGATTTCTATGGATGTTTTGACTTATTAACTCGAGCTTTTTTTTCTCCTTGGCTGGCTAAGTTTTCAATCAGACAAGTTTAAAAAAAAAAAAACCTGAGGAAGTAAGAGCAAACCACAAAGACATTTTAAGCATGCCACAGCCTGAAATAGGAATTAAAATACTAATAAAAAACCCTCATGGGAGAGTCTTACAACTAGGCAGTGTAACCTAAGAGGCTGCGAATCCCTGCGCCCCCAGGAGACGCCAGGGCTCTCCCCAGCGTGGATGCTCCCGGCCTGCGTGATGCTGGGAAGCTGCTTCGTTCTGTTGCCTCATCCGGCAGGAAGGGCACCCTAGGGCGCTTGGAGATCTGTTAATAAAAGGCGTGACAGGAGGGGAGAAAAAAAGATGATATATCAGGTCTTGCTTTGGAGAATAATTCATACCACTGACTTCAACCCCGCAAGAAACTCGAACTCTTCAGAGTATTCTCTGTAGAAAGGTCTGAAGCACCGGGACTTCAGCTGCGTCCTGAGCCACACGGCCCCTTCAACTTAGTCGTGTCCTTAGGGACGTGCGATTGCTTATATCCGTAAGGACGGCGTGATGTGACCGGCAGCGCAAAGCACAGCGAGTGCCTCTGATGGGAGAAGGGCTTGTGAGAACCCCCTCACACCTCCTTGTTTCCCCAGTCCCCTCTGGAATTGCCTTCCCCTCTCCCGTGCTTCTCCTGCATCCTGTCCTCACAGTGCTTTCCTGAACCCTGTGTGGACGCAATCACAGCCCCGCTTCTGGTGATTTGATATTAGAGATGCTGAAAACTTTGACCATGGAGGATTTCTGTGCAATAGTTGTCACTTAAAATTAAAAAAATCCCTCTGTTCCCAACAGTCCATGATATTTTTGTTGTCTAATCAAGCCTGGTCATAAAACTCGCCGCAAGCTTAGAGAAAAGCATGCGAAAGGCGGGTGCTTGCAAAGGGTGCTTGAGATTCCAGCGGCTCTTTTTCTTCCCCACCTCATGAATTGCTGCTCACTAGGTCTCAGTGAAAACATAATTCGGGGAAAAATGAAACTTAAAAATGTATTCTCTCTGTGTTCCTAGCAAATATGTATTTCTTAAAAATGTATTACCTTGGTGTGAGATTACTTTCTAACGAATTGCCGCCTGCCCTGTGGTTTTCCCGTTTCTGGCGGGGCGTCCCGGTGCTGCCATGACCCGTCCCGGCCCGCGCAGCCCCTGCTGCCCACCCTCCGCGTCGCACCCAACCCCTCCAGCCTGCGCTGAGGTGGGCCCGGGGCTGGCTCGGCCCTTCCCCTGGTGGGGACATGGGGGCTCCACTGTGGGTTTGCCCGGGGAGTGGTGAGGGTCTCCAGTGTCTCTCCCTCCCTCCCACCCCATCAGCCGGTGGGGTTTCCTGGAACCGTTTTGTGTCAGTGATTTCCACTCTTTTGGTCCTTAATATTATTTTTTTTTCCCTAAGGCTTTTTTCACACTGTCTCACTTCCTTGGGTTGTTCTATTGACGTGTTGCGATAGTAAACTCCAGCGAGTAAATGGAGTTATTTTGCGTTTGCCGCTGCGGGTGGGAGGAGGTGTGTAGCCCTGCCGGTGAAGCAGCCGTGCTGATACGAGGCAGGGATGAGCTATGAGCATGGAAGTGGGTCAGGGTGCTGGGGGCAGGTTTGGTTTCTGGCTCTCTTATTTCTTGTCAGGTCTTGGGCTTCTTCAAGGGATGGGCTCAAACACTCGAGGCGGCTTAGGGACCCGAGCGGGAAGCGTAACTGCCATAGACTCCCTCGTAAGTCAGACCTAATTGTCTTTGGGGTTGTCATTTAGTTGAGAGGGAGACCAACACGGACTTCCACGTGTGGGCTGAAGTAACGAGACTTGATTTATCTGCTCTGTCTTTTCCGAGGGGGAATGCTTTGAGGCAGGGCTTGTCCTTTATTCTGGGTCTGTGCGGTGCCTACAGCAAGAGCACGGTGTCCTCGGGTGGAATGCAGGTTAGAAGGAGGATGGGGGTAACATATACATATGTGTTTTATATATATATATATATATATATATACAGGGCCTGTAATCCAGTGGTGAAAGCAGTTGCTCGCTTACCTTCTCTGCTGGAAGATAAAAACTTTGGGCAGTCGCCAAGAAACGCGTCAAGGTTATAACTCTGGGGTGGGCTGCAGGCATGAATGCCAGGCATGCAAAGTGAAAGTGGTTTCAAGTGCAGGCTTTTTCCTTCTCCAGCTCTTTGAAGATTGAGGTGACTTAAAAAGAGAAGGAGAGAAAAAAAAAAAGGTTTCCATGGAAATTTTTGAAACCAAAGGAGTGAATATTAGCGTGCGCTTTGTTCTGTGTTCTTCACAGCTGATAGAAGTCATGGTGTAAATGGACCTAACTGCTGAGGGACCTTTGACAGACCCAGATAGGAAGTCTTTGTTGTTGTTGTCAGTGATGGTGATTTCTTTTTTTTTTTTTTCCGAAGGTAAGAAGTCTTTTTCAGTGAAGCGATTCACTGGTTTTAACTGAAACTTTGAGATGGGAACATGGTGACAAGATAGAGATTGCAGTGAGTAACAAGGCTCAGTCAATTATTGACTAGCCCATCTCGGCACCTTTGTTTTCTTTGCTGACAAAGTATCGTGACCCTTGTATGCAGCGCTGAGCCTGCAGGAGCCAAGCATTGCCCGCTCGGGGTGTCACTGTGAGAAATGAACATTTTCTGGTTTTAAAGTGAATTGAATTCTCTCCTTGCAAAGCTTTTCCTATTATCTTTTAGATTAGTGTTCTGTACATGGCTGTCTGCTCCGATTTCTGTCCTTTCTCATAGGAAAACATGCAGAATAGGTGCAAGCCCATGCAGTAGCTGTTGTCTTGTAAAATATTTCAGAAATTCAAGCGAAGCTAGCTAGAGCCGGGCTAGCGTGGCCCAGATCTCAGCTGGGGCCCCTTGGACAAGACTGCCATACCTACACGTGCTGGTGTGGTGACTTGTATAAATACGGATTATTCTTCTTCAAACGGCGCATCTGCTATTTCTACTGGAGCTCATAGTTTCAAGAGCGTAAGGGGGTTGTAGGAAGTGGCTGCAAAGATCTGCTGTGCTCACGTTTTGCTGCGTGGGGGTACGCAGCTCCCCCTCTCCTTTCCCGCTGTCTTCAAATCCAGACCGTGCCCTTCTCCCTTCCGGCAGGGTTAGTCAGGGCACGGGGACCGGGCTGCTCTGTGCCTCTTGCCCAGGTGTTACTCCTCTCTGCACCGATGCAGGCAGAAAGGCCTGAAGAAGGACTATACTCGAGATGCCCACAGGGGCGGTGCTGTGCCCCTGGAGCTCCTCGCCTGGAAGGGATGAGGAAGAGGCTGTTGCAGTTGGATCGGTTTCCCTCAGCTTGAGCTGGCAGCAAAACCTGGCTGTCCTCCTCAATTGCCTGCTGAAGCCAACAGAAGTTCTCTGATCATGGATCTTCGGCTTGGCGGTTTGATATTTGAGGGCTGGACAGATTGAATTGAAAGGCTGGTGAAGCCTTTGGGCATGGCGACATCCCCGGGAGTAGAGATCCCACTCAGCTCATGGTGGAGACCTTGTGCGTAACACCAGTGTGAGTAGAGGTCCTGCTCAGCTCCACTAATGGTCAACGCTTTGCTGGATGAAGTTCTGCAAGGTCCACCTGCAAAGTATTGGAGACCTTCATATAATGTAAGGCCACAAAGATTTGGTCTTTTTGCTTGTTATCCATAAGGTTCATTTTAGAATTCCATTCTACAATTGGAAATGAGGTAGGTAATTCAAGTGCTAGGGGTAATAAAGTGAAAATTAAACTTGATATTTGTATTTAGTTAAGATGTGGAGTGATGCAATAAGGTTCCCAGTATCTGATTGCTTCTGTGCCACAGGTAACAAATAAGCAAGCAAGGAAAAAAAAAATTGCATGAAGAGCAAAGAAGTAGCAAATCCAAAAATGCTTCAAAGGCAGCACATTGGAACTGGTAGGGGTTTTTTTTAAAAAAAAAAAACAAAACCTTTTGGAAAGAAACATTAAAAGGATAAACATCAAAGGAAGAACAAAAGGAAATAGGGACAATAAATTAAAGAATAAAATTATGAAGCAAAAGAAGAAAATGTCTCATACAGAAGCACTAAAAATGAAGGACGTGAAGAAATAATGAAACGGGAATAACAAAGAGCACGAGATGCAGCTTTGAGTATCACTTGCGTAGGTACTCACAGTCCGACAGGAACACTAGTTTTATACTTCCTGCTTTATTTTCTGTCATTTACTTTATTTTCCTTGGTTCAGGAAGAATAATTACAGGCTCCTTCTAATAATAATTACAGGTAGGCTGTGCCTCCTGCCTCTGGTCTCTAGGGGCAGGACGGGAGCAGCGCTGCGGGCAGTCAGGAGCCGCTTGGATGCTTGGCTTCGTGGCAGCGGCGGGAGTGGGCAGGGGGCTGCGAAGGGCAGAGCACCGGTGTGTGCTTGGGTTTGGGTAGGACCTGGGGGTGTGCGTAACGGTCGGGAGGAGGCTGCTTTCCCCGGGGACTCTTCGATGGAGGTCTGACAACGTGTGACTTGTCCCGTCTGCCACCTACAGAGAGGCACAGAAGAACATACGAAGTACCGCTGCCGATAAAGTCCATAGGGTTAGCTTCTGCACCGAGGAGGATGCTATTTCCCAGACGCTTGGCATGTAGCTGTTACTTGGAAACTTGCTGTGGAGACCAGTGTATAAATTGGGGCCACAAGGTTCTGCTGCGCAGCTGCTCCAAGGGTGCTCCCCCTGCTCCGGTGCTCCGGGCACGGCAGCGGCAGCACCGGGGCAAGGGCTGAGGGTCTGCGGTGTGTGACAGATGCCCCAAGCACACTCCAGGGTGAACCCATTACAGAGGCGGCACAAAAGTCACGGAGCTTAATCGACCTATTTCCCCCCTGGTTTTGTGTTACAAACCTGGGGCAAAATGGGAGGGGAAATGGCCAACGGATCTGCTGAGCCCAGCCAGACCCAAACTGCTTCCCTCGTGAAGGACTCTAAAGAAACCAGCCGAACCCCGCTCCGTGCCCGCTCTGGCGTTTTGGTTTATGCTCAGAAGGGAGACATCGGCGTTGCTGCGAAGCAGCTGGGGAGGGGTAAGGATGCTGGAAGGCTCCGAGATACGGCTAGCTGTAGCCCCGAGGGCAACGCTGGCAGTTTGCGTGCCCCTGTAGCCTCTCTCCTGCCGTTAAATCTATAGAGGCCGTGTTCCCAGGCAGCAGCGCTCGCTCATCTGCTCCTCCGCTGCCGTGGCAGCAAGAGGTGGGTGAAGACTGCAGACACGCTCCCATCTGTACCCCGCAGTCGGCGCCATCTAAGGTGGTTTAGTTCTTCTCCTACTGGCACCCGACAGCCGGACGGGCTGGGAAACAACGAGCAGAAAAGGAGAGCGAGGAGAGAAAAAAGGGCTGAGGCTTCGAGAGGTGAGAGACGCAGCAGTGGCAATCGCGTCTGAAGTCTTTTAATAGAAAGGTCTGTGGACAATTATTTTCTCCTTTTCTTTGCTCTCGAGACCCCGGCGTCCAAAGGGCAGGCGGGTCCTCCAGAAGTGCTCCGCTTGCCACTTGGGCAGGCTAACGCCAGGAGTGGGAAGACTTGCCCTGGGTGCTGAATAGGCACGTTTGCATCCTTGAAACCTAAGCTGAACTTTTATTTAGTCTTTCTGAGCCATGATTCAAAAAAACAAAGAAGAAAAGAAGTATGCGGGAATCGCAGTTGTGGAGAAAAGCAGCAGAAACATCTTTCTGGCACAAACACATGCAAGCCGTATTTCTTCAACAGTGATTTCCCATGGAAGTGTGACCTCTGAAGGATGCTAAAGTTAAACTGAACTGTGGGGTTTGTAACATCAGATGGTATTGTCAGTCTGACAGCCATAGAGCAGGAACAAAATATGAAAGAAATGGTACACCCATATTTAGAGCAAAAAGCCAAGGAGCTTCCCAGAGTCCGCATTAATGCCGCCATCCCCGTGTGACCATGGCCATGTCGTTTAATTTCATTGCATCATCTGAAAATGGGTGTGAAATTAGTACCATATGCAGCCGGCATATAAAGGCCAGGAGAATAAATCATAGTGAGAGGAGAAGATCACATTGTCCTCAAAGAGGGAAAATTTGAGACTCTCCACATCTGAAGCAACTGCACTTTCTCGTCTGCCCGGTGGGCAAGTGCTCACCGTGCGCCCACTCGCTCTGCTTGGGCTGAGGGCAGCGGGTGGCATCTCTGTGTCACCACCTGCCGCAGAAGGTAGCCGAGCCTCACATCTCGCCCTGTTGAGGACTGTCCCCCAACGGCAGCGGGCTGGGACCTGCGTGTGCTGGGGGCTGGCTGTGGCTGGGGTGGCCTGGCCAGCCAGATGTGCCTTGGCTAATAATAACGGGAATTGCCTGACGAGCAAAGCTCCATCTGGGCCGCTCGCGTCAGCCGCGAGGTGCGGGCGCCTCTCCTCCTGGACAGGTTGTGTAATCGCATCAGGAACCAAACAGGCAATTGGGATTTCACCTTTCTCTGAACATCTGGCTGTTGGCGTTTTAGGCCTGCTGGTTTTGTAAGGATCCTGGTTAGAAATAGGTCTCTGGGCAGGGAAAGCAAGTGCTGAAAGGTTGCCAAGACGATGACCTTGGAATTAATTTTTACCTTCGAGTGAATATCTTTGTATTTTCTCCACTCAACCCAAAGTTCCAGTAAGAGCAGTGTCGTGGTGTGTTGACCTCTCTAGCCCTAATTCAGCGCCTATTTGAGAGTCCCTCTGTCCACTTGTCACCCCTGAAGTCAGCAGGGAGGAGGGCGCTGGAGCCCCGCAAGGCGCCAGGCTGTGATCTGAAGCGGGCGGCATCTACAAAAAGAGTCCGGTCGGCTTCAGCGGGCTTTGGCGCGAGCTCGTGGAAGGCTGCTGGCAAAGGCACGCTGCGGTGCCCTCGCAGAGCTTTAATTTCCTCCCTTTGCTGGTCTCAGAGTCCGAACCCACCCACCTCTGGTGCGCGCTGATCGTCTTCAGGTTTGCACCAGGGAGGCAAAACCCAGGACAAGTTTTGCTGGAGAACCGTCAGAGAAGCGCTTGCAGCTTTTAATTTGCTTGACTGACTGGCTGAGGTCCATCTTGGCAGGTATTTCGGTAGCTCGTTATTGTTGGAGACTCTCCTCGATGTGTGTTCTTTAAAGCTGTGTTCAAGGTACCTGGTACACCCCGATCCGGGATGCTGCCAGCTTTGGGAGCCCCTTCTCCAGTAAGCCAAGTCAGTGGGATCGTGTGTCACAGCAGCGGCACGTGAACATAAAGAGAGGCTTCACGGTCTTGTTCTTCATGTTTTTAAGCCCAGGGACTTTGAGGAAATGAGAAGATGAGTATGATAGTCCGTTCCTTCAAAGCCCCCCCCCCCGGCATTTTTAACTGCATTTCTAATTATCGTAGCAGATAATAAATACAATACATGCACCCATGCACATAAAACAGCATTATTTTGTGCTTAGTCCATGTGTTTCATGGAGAAGTCTGGATGACAGCCAGATCAGTAAATGACTCTGATTTTTAATGGAAATCAAAAACACAACAGATGTACTGTACACTGAAAAGAGTTAAAAATAACTGTTTGCAAGCTCTGTGCTTGCCTTTAAACAAACTATGTAAGATACAGAGCAGTGGTTGTTTAGCATATGGAGACTTTAACATTAATAATTGCCTCCACGAGTTCTGAGAGCTTGCCAGGTTTATGCAGGGGGGCCTTGAAGTTAATGACAAGTTTCATGCGCGGGATTTCTGCTAACATTGTAAGCGCGCTCTCCGTGTTCAAACCCTCTGACTGCTATGAGCTGTGAAAACCTTTATGCATGTTACAGTGACTTTTGTGAAAAGATGTGCAAATGCCAAATAGAAGTTAGTTCCCATCCCTGCCCTACTGGGAATGGGGTATTTTTATTTGGTTTGTATCTGGGTAAATTGAGAGGTTAATTCTGGGCCACACAGCAAACTCTTAACGCTGGTGCATCTTTCTTATGACTGGTACCGATTCTTTCTCATTACAAATCGGAATAACTAGTTCAGCATTACATGGAGGACTGGCTGCATCTGGCAAAACTGGATTGATTCCAACGTGCTGCACGACTCCAGACTGACTGCAGTCCTGGTGAGAAAAGGATTTGTCTCAAAGAGTTAATTTAAGGGCTATCCCAACGCATGCATCTTCCAGTGTGCTCAGCCTCATGGCAGCTGTCAAAGGACTAGGAGCCTTTATGTAAATGATTTTGACAATACACATTTGTGAGCTGCTGTAAAGAAAACATTTTCTTCCTTTATGAATGTTACAGTGGAAGAGCTTCATCTCCACATCACGCTTAAGCTTTGGTGCACAACAGTTTTAAATAGTCTCCATGTAAGATGCTCCATGTAGACTTAGAAATAAGCTTTGGGGAACCAAACTACCTGAAAGGCTGATTTTTATTTTTTTTTTTTAAAGAGGAATTTTACCTATTTCTGCCAACTTCCATACAGTACATTTTTGATTCAATACGTTGCTCTTGTTTAAAAAAGAACTTGTTTTCTTAGTGTGCTAAAAAAAGACCTTTGAAACGCCATGAGACTATAGTGATGAGTTGTGCTGGAGAAACCAATATTATATCTTTCATCATTTGTCTGGCGTCCTTGCCAAACTTCTAATTTAGCAGCGCACAGTAGTGCACCAAAGTGAGTCATGAATTCTTCAGTATAATTACCAGGCAGTGCAAAACCGAGGCTACAGAAGTCTGAACCTTTTCCTGTCTCTCGTTTTTCCCTTCTACTTGCGTTTCAAATAGCATATGCTTTGCAGGGAAGCTGTGCGTTGCATCACAGCTTCAACCCTCTTCTGAGCAGACATGATCAAAAGCTAAATTGTGAGTTAACAGCTGAAAGTCCTTTTCTGTGGGACAGGCACAAAAGAAAAAATGTGTTTGGATTTTTTTGCAGCTAGAATGTGATTTTTAGCGGAAACACCCTCGTAGACGCAGCCACTGTGGAGCTGTAGGACTTGATACGAGATCTGAGCAAATGCTGAGAGATAGTCTTGTTGACATTTTAAACTTAGGTTTTCCTTCAATTGATTTTTATATCCTCATATTTGTCTTGCCCACGCATTTTAGAAAGTGATCCTTACACAGGAGGTGGTTGCAAAGGGCAATTGGGAAGCTCGTGCATTCACTCGGGGTCTGACCCCATGAATAACTCAATCGCAGAAGGGTCCCAATTACCTCTGTATTTGAATTATTCCTGCCTCCCTGTGTGTTATATGGGACGACTGCAGCACCGGTACTACCAGAGCATAAAGAGCTGAGATGGGTTTCGGTTCCTTCAGCTGCTGTGAGGACGGGCAGAGCTCAGTGGCGTAGCGTTTCTAGGTGTTGCGAAAAAACTGCTTCCTGAGCGCTTAACTGAATTGACTGGCTTCCTGCGGAAGGCACAGGAAAACGTGGTCGCGTTTCTGAAGGCACGGTTACATTCCGAGAGCTAGTACAGAAATACGGCCATCGCAGGGTCCAACTACATGGCCCTCCCCACCTCCTCCTGAATATTTCCCTATTTGATAGGGAAATGTGCCTTTCGGACAGGTCTGTGCAGCAGCTGTAGATGACAGATGATTATTTTCTGCCTGTGACCATGGAAAAATACAATGACAAAAGACGTTACAAACTCCCCTTGCATTTCTGGAAACTTCTTCCCCTCTTTCCCAGTTACTGTTTGGGTTGCCATATCTTGATTCTGGCTCGTGGCTCAGCCCTGCCCTGGTGTCCTGCTTGGATAAAGGCAATTAGAGCGAGGGGCTCGCTCAGCTGAGCGGGGTCGTACAGATGCAGGGACACTTGCACGTCGCCGTGCTCTGCCCACACAACTAGCAAAGCTCTCGACCACCCTTTTTCAGTAATTACATTAACTAAACTCAGTAGTCTGACGAATTCCCAGATCTGTCATTTCTTTGCCTTTCATAACTGTGCTCATAGGCATACGCTGTGCTGAGAAGTTAATTCTACATCCGTGCTGTATTAGATGTCTTGGGGTTTTTTGCTGGAATGGACTGTTTTGCAACCGCAGTGTTGCTGTTGGAGGAGCTTATATAGAGGTGAGACTACCTAAGCTAATAGGTCGTTACGTACACACTATGCCTTTGCTTGGCAGTTGAATAATAAGGTAGATACATAAGGAGTATTGTTCAGGTTATAGAGATGTTCGGCTTGTCCGTTATGCGATCTGCTCTCTACAGTTGCTGCAGCACCAATAGCATTTCTCCCGATCAGGTTTTTTTTGTAGTTCCACAGCTGCATGATGAGTTTCAAAGCACAAGTAAAAACACTTTCTAAAAGAGCCCGCAGCCTGCGCCTGGGTGTACGTCTAGAGGAGATAACAGCAAATGATAGAACATACTTGGTGTGAAAGACAACTTAATTATATGAGGAGCTAGTGTAATCATCTGGGGCGGGTGAACAAATCAATTGTTTTGATGAGAGCATCTTGGATGGAAAACTCAGACAAGAGTTTGGGAGAAAGGGCTTATAGCAGGGATGAGGCGTGGCGGATCAAATCCAGCAGGATGCTTGGGGCGCCGGGGCAGCACAACCGAACCCCCTCCTACTCGCTGTGATTGTAATAGCTGCCTGAGAGACAGGGGCTCGGTCTGAATGCTGCCTTACTTTGATTTTTTTTGTCAATTAAAGTCTGATGCGATTCGATGAAGCCCTTGCTCCGCGTACTTGACACTGCAAGATGCTGAGGAGGCTGGCCCTGATCCAACAAAGCACTTAAACGATTCCATTAGCTTAAGTGGCACTACCTGCATGCTTAAAATTAAGCGTGCACTTAAGTGCTTTGCTGGGTTGATGCCAGCGCATGCAGTGGGTGGCAAGACGAGATTCGTAGTGACCGCCAGAGTCTTGCTTTGGTCTTTGCATGCGGGAGGTCTGTATGGTTTCATTTATCGCCTCTTTAGGCCTGCTCTTCACGGGGTGATTTTGATAAAAATAAGTGGCGACGCAAAATAAATCAACCCCAAAAAGTGCTTCTCTGACCGAAGTTTTACAATGCACGCTATCAGAAACTGTTCACCCGGAGTAATGCCGAACCGAGCCATTCCAGCGGACGCCACTGGAGTGTCTGAGGCAGTGAAATACAGACTGGTGCCTCGTAACCCGGGAACGCTGTTTGGGAGCAGCTGAAGGATACGATTTGAATTGGCTGATGTTCTCGACTGAATGAAGGCCACGTAGCTAGGTGCCTAATGACGTTCTTGCATTAAATGGAGCTATAGTCTGTGTATAATTGTGGTAAAACTCTATCATAAAATACCATGATTATTATTTCTTGGTTTATATACTGCTCTTAAAAAAAACCCCAAAGGCACTGTTAATTCAGAAGTAAGCACATCCACTAAGTCTGGAAAGTTAGAGGTCATACAGGTGAGAGAGTCTATGGGGAAATTTGAAATTATTTAACCTAAATTAGAGAAAATGGGCTTGGAAGGGACCTCAGGAGGTCACTTAGTTCATCTTTTTCTTTAAACCACCAGCACCATATATTCCCCAATCTCCCTGAGCTATCTGTTCCAGGGCGTAACAGTCTTTACCATTAGAAATTATTTCCTGATGTCCGAATTGAATTTCCCTAGCTGTAATTTTATCTCATTATTTCTTGTCTAACCTACCACGCACATGAAGAATAGATTATTCCCTTCCCATCTGCAGGTTCCTCTTACAGCAGTCTCGGGGCAGCGCTGAGCTACTGTTCCTCCACGTGCGTCTCCCTTACTGCAGATTTTTTGCAGATTTTCACACTTCCCTCATTTCCATCCCTCTAGGATCTTGCTCCGGACAACCACCTGTGAGGGTGTAAGGAAGGAGCGGAGACGATGCTCCTAGGGTTCCAGGCAACAAGAAAGGCTGGCGGGTAGAAGAAATTCTGCGGCTCTGCCTTGCCGTATCTCATCAGAGGGTATCGGAGTGCCAATTCCCAGTATACAAGCCTGTGCATGGGGATGGGTTTTTTTATTAAAGAAATATTTAATTCTCAAACTTCTAACTTCTTTTACTTAGCAGGAAGCGACAGAGGAGACAAAGCCGCGGCCGGGCGCAGCTGTTGCTGTGTTCTCCCCGGGAAGGCGGGTGGTGGGTTGACTTGGTGGCTCCGTCGGCGTGACTGCCGCTCGCTGCTCACCGCGGAGTCTCGGTTCTGGTGCTGAATTTTGGTTCTGTTGGGCGGCACACAACAGGCTCAGGCTGAGGTGGTTTACAAGCCGCGCTGCGGTTTCTGCAAGCCTGGGCTGGTCAGCCCTTCAGGAGAGACCCGAAAGCTTGAGAGGTGTGAAACAGAAGAGAAGGGAAGCGGCTCCTGAAAGCTTTAGCTCAAATCCAAGGAAGCCCATTTCAGGCTTGGGATGTTTCAGTTACATTCCAGTGGTTGATTTTTATTTTTCTATTAAAGAACAGGTTTTTTAACAGCTTGGCATACTTGATAGCCCTGTCCTCTGCATTTCGGCACACTTTAGGTGCAGAGTTTTCCTCAACCAGCTCTACCGGTATTAAGAACAACTTTTTTCTGGGAATATCCCTGAGGACAGCCTGGGAACATCAGGATTTCAGGGGGCAGTTCTTGCATGGCACGCTTTTACGGAGCAACCCTTTCCCCATACGCCTGCGCGCTGCTCTTTGCATTATTCCCGAAGCCCCTCGGGAACGCCCGCGGCCCTGCCTCCCCACAGCCTCGGTGACGCTCTCGTCCTGACGGTGACACTCACGTGGCGCGGAGCCGGCTCCGGTTACGCTCTCCCAGCAGGCTCGGTGCAGTTGTCACAACTTGTCAGTGGTCAGGACAGAACGGTTGGCGGGCGGTGTAAAGATATTTTTCTGTTACAGAACCTGGCATGTTTAAGAAGGAACTGGGTGACTGTGACTATTGAGTTGTAATCAAATGCGTTAAGGCAACTATTTCCTTCACCGTTAATAACGACAAACCTGGCAATATAATCTTCCCTTCATTCTCTCGTTTTGCTTTTGCGGTGAGAATTGAAATGAAAGCTATCAGGAGCTCCAGGAGCCTTTTCGAACTGTGTATTTTTGTTGTCATAAAAATCATAAAATAAGTATGTCATGTAATTCTAGTTAAAAATTTTCCTGGAGAAAATCTTTCCTTTATCAAAGCTCCTAAGTGTTCCCATAAATGAGAATTAGGCTCTTAATTCATCAACGTACTTCAGAAAACTCTCCCTTAAACCTCACTTGCAATACGTACCTTTCCTTCTCAGGCAGTCTGCTTCATTTTTAGTTTCCTGTATGGTATATTTATTTGTTTACTAAAGCTTATATAATTTATTTTAAATCTTCCCTAAGAGTTAAGGGATTAGGAAGTTACGGGTTATAGCAATAACTTTAGATCACGTTTAATATCTTAAGTACTTTTCTGCTACAGCAGGTTAAATAGTCAGCAGCCTTTACCTTCTAAAGCCTCATTTAAACCTAGTTCTCAAAGATAAATGCTGTAGAAATTACCATTTAACACTTTTGTTTGACATGGGCTTACAATGTTTTCTCAACTGAGGAAAATGAGGAAAACTGAGTTGAAATGGTTGAATTCCATTATCTTTGATTTTTGCTCTTTTTTAAAAACTGATGATCTTTTCACAGTTTGTCTAATGACTCCCTTGAGTTTGTTAACCTTTGTAATTATACCATTTAATTTTTCATCTATCTCTTAAATCAATTTATATAGTAGATTCAAGACACTTTCTTCGTATTCTAGATTAAGCACTCTGTTCCCAGTAGAACCTGAAGTTCTCATTAGACCTCTGAGGCTGAGGTCTTCTGACATGCTTTGCCAACACTGGTCTTAAACTGGTCTAACTGTAATAACACAGACGGGCAATTTCCACTGGGAGATCTCAAAGGTAATCCAGTAAAGTAGAAGTATACTTTTAGTCTCACTTTCCAAAGAGATAAAGTAAATGAAAGGGACATGAAATGACTTGTGCGGAATCCAGAAGTCCTCGTCATGAACAGCAAGACCCCGTTCCTGTCAGTGGTTTTGGAGCTAGTCTTCTGAAAGAGGCTCGGTGGCTCTATCTTCAGCGCCGTGGAGGATGTGTACAAACCTTTTCTCTAGCTTCACCTGACTGCTCTTCACGCTGCTTGTGTGCGTGCAGGTGCTCGGCCAGGCCAGGTGAGCTTGCTGGAAGGGGAGACCCACCTTCTGTGTTCTGGGTGAATGAGATCCAAGTTTTGCCTTTACTTCTTCCTTACTTTTCCAATGGATTAGAAACAGAAGAACGAAAGGAAACCTGGAGCTTTGACGTGTTCTGGGTTTTGACCTCTGAAACAACTAATTCAATGAACTGAAAATGAGGGAATAAGAGTTTTATGATTGAGAAACATGGGAGGTAAAATCAGGTGATCAAGTGAATGACAGTTGCTTCAATCTGGACTTCTCACTGACTTCAGTGAAATCCCAGATTGGGGCTGCAGAATGATGTGTTTTCAAAAACAGATATAAAATGGTTTCTCAGGAATTGGACATGCACATGACACTAACATCTCTCCCCACTTCGTGTCACAAGGCAACTGTGAAATCCAGTTCTACAAACAAGAAGTGTAAAATAAGATATTTTCATAATTGTGTGGAGCCATCCAAACCATGAAACCAGGATCAAGAATATCTGGTGCTACACCACTAGGGACGTGAGTGATTGTGCTAAATCACTGCATGGTGCTTACTATCACAGTAGTGGCATCTACGCTGTTATTAAGGGAGCTTCACTTCCAGCTGGGAAGTGTCTTCAGAAACGTGAGTGGGACCCCAAAGTATTCTTATGGGAATAAAATTTGCATTCACTAAGTGGTAGAGTTGTTAAGTCTCCTAGCTTTTTGCGTCCTGTTTTTCTGAGAGCTCACGTGCCCTGGCAGAGCAGTGTAGCACCGAGGTGCCGTAACGGCTGAGCCCTGGAGCCTCCGCTGGTGCCAGAGTCATTGCCCTCGGCACCTTCCCTGCTTCGGCTCTTGCAGCAGAAGTCTTTCCTCCTGGCTGCTCGGGTGGTGAGGCTTGCGAGCACGGGGCAAAAGAATTTTTATAGCACCTGCTTTTTTGACTGTTATTTCTCAATTGCCTGTGAGTAAATGTTGTAGAGACAGTAGAAAGAGCTGGAAAACTATGGATTATGGAAACTTGGTTTTTTTAGAGACTGGTGAAACGATCTGGTTAAGGCTGCTGGACTAGACTCCAAGCTGAATACACAAAGCTAGGGTTGAGCTAGCCTTATTAATGCTGTTAGGAAAACTGCTGTAAAAGCTGCTTTTAGGCTGAATGGGTAAAGTCCTTGAGATATAACCAGGGCTCTCTGCTTCTGTGCTGCTTTATCTTGTTCTGGTCCCATCCCTGGCAGGGATTTCTCATGGCACCTCTGCCAAAGCGAAGGCTTATAACCCTTAGGAGCACGCTCTGTATTTCAGTACTTCTGTGGGCTCTCAGTTCCTTCTCATTGGTTTCTCTCCCCATTCTGGGGAGGCGAGAGCATGGTTCTCAGTCCTCCAACAGGAGCATCCTGCCTGCGTGCACAGCACGCAATATGCCAAAGCCCTTTATTCAAGGAAAAGCAAGTGTCTTTCCTGCGGCACGTTGCTTTGGACCTGCGTGCCGAGGGTCCCCACAGCTGCCAGTGTCTCTTTTATGAAATGCCGAGCTCCTGTTAGCCTGGGAAAGAGCCCTGACTTCTCGCGCTAATCCCTCCTGCGGCGATGCCGTGCTCAAAAAGAAACATATGGAAATAGGCTTGTTCCCAGCAGCTCCCTCGCTGCTGCCTTTCCACCGGTGCCAAGTTCACAGTGGCAGGGAGACCTTGCTCGTCTCCCCGCGTGCCACTGCCATCTCCCGTTTCTCGGAAGCTGTCAGGATGGCTCCTCCAAGGAATCATTTGTGTTTCCAGGGATAAATCCTGTGATCCAGCTGCACTGTCCAGCAGCTGGCGGGTCTTGGAAACAAGTTGGCTGCTCCTTGAGATGACAAAGTCCCTCTTGGTGTAACGCCCTGGGCCAGAGCCCCCTACGCAGGGGCTGGGGATGCATTTACCTCCAGCTTCCTGCTCCCCAGCTCACGGGTCGTGTCACTGCAGAGCTGTCATTCCTGATGTGGTTTTCTGCCCCTCCTGAGTCGAGAGAAGCTGCCCCGTGCCTCCTCTCCAGTCCTTCCCAGGTCGGTGCTCTCGCATCTTCCCTACCAGACCAGTATCGCTCTCAGCTCTGCTGCTATGGCTGATCCTGCTTTCCCACCCACAGGCCCTTGGAGCTGCTCTGGAGGTGGGGTGGGAATTGCAAAGGCGTTTTTTTTTTTTTGGAAGAGGGCATCCAAACTGTGCCCTACAAGAGAAACAAGAGGTAATGTAGACTCTAGGTCCATACCGCTCGATCCCTGCGTTTGGTTCCCAGTGTCGGGAAGAGCTTCCTTGGAGACAAGACTGTCCTGTTCTCTGTCAGCCCTTGCCTGGAGACTTGTCCTCCTCCTTTCGGTGCTGGACCAGGGGATGGGCTTTGCCCAGACTTCTTCTCCTTTACTCTTTCTTCTCCCCAAAGAGCCAAATTGCCAGCTCTGCCTCTGGAAGAGGAGCCAAAGAAAGGTGCTTTTTATTAATTGTTGCATAAAAATGCAGCAGCAGCAGCACTGCTAGGAGGAATTTATCTTCCAGCTCCTCAGCTTGTACTTTAGTCATACTTTGTCAACCAGACAAAGCTCATCACTTATATATAAAACCCTTCTAGAGAATATACAAGTAAGGAGAATACATGTATAATGAAATAACAAGTCTTGGCATTTCCTGCAGAAGCAGCCAAACATTCAGCTGTGATCAGTTTTATTAAGAGGAGAAACTGCTAGAAACAATAGTGGCCCAAATAATTGATGAGAGAAGAATTTGATCTCTGGCTGGTGGCTGTAATAAATTTCTCCTGTCGGCTCAGTTCATTTACTGCAGGTAGAAGCCCTGTGCGGAGATTAAAGAAGCAAAATATTTTAGGCACAACAGAATGTAACAATTCTCCCAGTGAACTGGACAAAAATAGCTCTGCGGGCAGATAAATGGGAGAGAAGGTGCTTTTACTTGAAGTCCGTATTAAATTAGGGAGCAGTTATTTTTATTCCTCACCCCTTGCAGGTGACGGTGAAGCAAAATGATATTTCTGGGACTACTGTGTCGTACAGACTATGTCCAGCCTTTTCATTAGCACCTCGGGAACTGAGGCAGGGGAAAGGAGATGCCTTTCCTTGGTACGACCACCACGTAGGAAGATTTGGGGCAGGAGGAGAGGGACGGTTGGGCATTGGTTTGCTTTAACTACGGGTGGGATGTGTGACCGGGATCGCCGCCTCCCTGCGCCCGGGGCTGAAGGGCAGAGGCATGGGAAGGACCCTGCCCAGAGAGGGGCAGCGCCGGCTGGGTGCCCAGGCAGCCCTGTCCCGTGTGTTCCCTCCTGGCACGTTGTCCCTGCCCGTGGCAGGGGGCTTGGGACTCGGTGATCTTCCAAGGTCCTTTCCATCTCTAGCCATTCCATGATTCTGTATCAGTGCTCCGTTTTCAATGTGAAGTTGCTTTTTGTGAGGACATTTGGGCAGCCTGGGTGGGAGTCGTGTATTTTAAAGAGTATTAGACCCGGGCAGGGAAAGCCCCGTTGCTTTTCATCAGGGCGGCAGAAGACCAGCAAGCACCGTCGGGGCCGAAGACAGCAGCAGTTATGAATAAATCACTTAATCTGTGCAAGACCATGAGTAAATAACAACAGTGTCCTAAGAGCGAGTTATGTTTAATGTTTCATTAATGTTTCATGAATGCTGATAACTTTTTTTTTAATATAATTTAGCATGCTGAGCTCTTCCATCCCTGGAGTTCTTTCCAGATGGGATAGCGAGTGCGAGGGAAAACCGTCATGGCCATCAGCGTGCCGTTAGAGTTAGCGCAGGAGTTGTCAAATGATGTCTGTTTGCTGCCGAAAAGCTCTGTATTGGCACGAGGCTGCAAAACTGTAACATTTATCACCAGCGAGTATTATTTGAAAAGATCATTTAGTATCTGTCAGAGCTGCTGTAGTATTTTTTTTCCCGAAGAATTTAAGTAGGAAGATGTGTGTGTGCGCGCGCCTGCACTTCTGATTAATTGTAATTGTAATCTCACATAATGCACTCCTCAGCTTGACATTTTTAAAGTAAGGGTAGGTTGGTTGATTCCTGAAATTAATTATAATTCAGATTTTGGAGTGTGAAACGGATAGAGAAGTTTCTATAAACCCTTTAGACACAGCTAGAACTTGGACTGATTTATTACGCACTTCTATGCTCTGCTGCTCGTGTCATGAAACCTTTAGGAATTTATTGCAAGGAAATGGCTCCTCTTCACAAATTTGATGCAAGGAGAAGATGGAATTGGTATTTTAATTACATTTTGATAGAGGAAAACAAAGCCAGCCGGGGCTGTGGCCCTGGGTACAGCTGACGAATTGATTCTCTGCTGTCCCTAATTCAGAGAGTAAGAAAAACTTATATCTGCGTGACTCCTGAAACTTTTAAAAACATAGAAGCTAATGTATGTTGGGATATCTTACTTGCCTTCCCTTGCAGGAATACATTAGCAAAGTCAAAATACTTTCTAGTGCTTCAGCAGGAATAGTCTTTCAGTGGTTCTCTTTTAGGTATTAAACTTATTAATGCATTTCTTTGGGAAGATTAAATTGTCTTCAAGTTCTCCTGACACCGTGGCAGCAGAGATATTAACTTCTGAATTCGACGAATGCCCCAAATAAAGGTCTGCTCTGGAGAGGGTGTTTTGGAATTACAGCTGTCTGCGCAAGGAGTTATTGAGAAACAGCTGTGACAGCGGGGAGGCCGCTGTCTGAACCTGAACCGCCTGCCACGTGTAAACACGCTTAACTTTATCACACCTAACAATCCTCAGTATTAATGAAGAAACTTTCCGGCTAAGGATTACAATATAGTAATACCTGCATGCTCAGAAGCCCAGAAGACGGAGGGAAAATGCCGTGACGTGTTGTCTGGGCTCTCGTAGAGTAACTCGGACGGGTGATTTGGATCTACAGACATGTTTGTAGCTGTGCGATGGGTATGGGTGTATCTCCCTCGGGTATCAGAGCCTCGCTGGGAGCTGCAAGCAGCTTGTTACAGAAGAACAATAGGATTTTTTTCATTAAGCTCTTCCCTGTTGGCTAAGAAAGATAAGGAAGCCTCCTCCCCTACTTGACTCATGCAGTAGATAAGATAAAGATCTATATGTAAGATAAAACTGAAGTGCAGCAGGAACTTGGAAGTGCCATTTTCTAGGAGACAAACCTTAGCAGGCATCAGTTTGAAAAAGAAAATAGACATTGATTTATACTGTGTTACAGAGGAATTATGTCTCTGGTAGGAGAAGCAAATCCCAGTTGTTGGCTCCAGATGTACTTTCTGTTGGAGACTGCGGATTGTAACAAAGGCATCATCTGCAGGTTCCAGTTCTCCCCTCCGGAGCTTTGGAGGCTGGGGAAGTTCAGTTGTTTGCTCTGAGACAGCCTTCATGCCGTGTTAACATGCACGGCAATCATTTGCAAAAATTGCTGACCTTAGCAGGCTGCGGGGCGCCTGTCTTGTGTGGATGAGTATTTCTTGAATTTCTGTTTTGTGGCGAGGACAAAAAGACCTTTTGCAGATTTATCATTCTTCAGCCTTAGCTAGTCACTGTAAGGACGACATCCCCGGTCATTAGGGTAACGCAGAACCGAGCAGGAGGGTTTTCTTTCCCTGGAATGCTCCCTCTTCAAAACAGTGACAGGGCAAGAGAGATTGTCCATTTTTCTCCCTCGCAGGACTTATCTGCCTTCTCCTCTTAATTGTCTGCATTGGTGGTCTCCGTGTATCACCCACCTCGCTTGCTCCCGTGAATACAGATTCTGGGGATTGTGCTGCCGCCTTTTCCCCTGCCTTCAGGAATCCAGCTGGTGCTACGTGTGGTACTCCAACAGCGTATATGGCTCGGATCGTATCCTGAGTTCGCATGATGAGCTCCGACTGAAGTCCCTAGGGACAAATAACCCAAATACAGGCCCGTATCCCTCAGGTAACTTGGCTGTAACACACTGCTCATGACATGACTGCTTGAGTACCTATACTTTCAGGATTAATGTTATACAAAATACAATTTAGGCGTTCCACCGTCGGCTATCTCAGGGAATATTTCCCTTCTAGGCGAATGAATTCTTTTTTTCCTCTAACTTGAATAATGCAGTTGCAATTTTCACATCATCCAAATTCTTGGCGTTTTCTCCACCGCCCTCCCCTTCATGTAGGCACTCTGCAGATTCTCTAGAGAATGAGAATTGCGCCCTGAAACCCAGAGAAAATTTCAGAGGAAAAACATCTTAATGTTAACCAGATTTAAACAGATTATTGAAACGCATACAGAACTCTCTATTAAGCAGCTGTATACTGAGACCTTGTTAAAAAATGGCCAAAGATGCTTTAATGGAAAGGAATACGTGAGCCAAAGGAGTCTCGCACGCAGTGCAACCCTTGACCGAGGCAGAGACTCGGGTAGAAAAGGCATTTGCTCTCGGTGGGGTTGGATGTGCCGCGCTGTCGCCGTGTCACTGCGCTGGAGTCCCTCGCTGCAGGAAAGCCGGGCTGTCAGCAGCTGGCTGGTGGCCACGGGGCCACCTCTTCCTGAGAGATGGGACACGCGTGCTCCGCGTTTGCTAAAACCAGGTGATTAATCAGAAGTTGAAAGTGAGAACGAAATGGAAGGGTGCTCAGGTGTGATCATCAGGTATCTGCCTGAATGGATTGTAATGGAAAGCGGCAGAATGTGCTGGCAATAATATCCAAAGATGAAGTGCATTCATTTTATCAATTAAGATTGATTAGTGGAATCAAAGGCACTGTATTGGTTGCGGCTAATGCAAAGCTTAAAGCATTTTATCACTAGTAGTTAAAAAAACTGGCTTGATTTCCTGTTTCAAATCTGTGTCCTGTATTTGTAGTAGGCATTAGAAATAAAATAATAGTATTATGAGTTATCTAATATTTATCACCCATCTTCCTTAGTTGCTGGAGTAAAATTGTACTGTGCTTAAACATGAGTTTTTCTCTCTAATCCTAAATAGCCAATTTCTAGGACCTTTTTGTGACTGCTGTTCAAAACTGTTCCATAACAGTATCCACCCATGACTTCCTTCAATGAAGTGAAAAATGATCAGGATTATATATATATATTGCCCTTTAAAAAAAAAAAAGTTTTCTCAAATGCTGGGGCTCAGTCTACTTCTCCACAGAAGTATGATTTTTTTTTCTTCAGTTCTTTAATTTTGGAGAAAAGCCCCAGTGGAGATACATCTATGCAGCAACAACATCCTCTTGCTCTAACAGCTTGTTTGCGGAGAGAACCAGCTGAAGCTACGCTGACAACTGGATTCTGTCATGGGTGTGAGCTGTATTTCCCTTAGGGGGGTGTGTGGCCAGGCTGTACCAGCTCATCCTTCCTAATGCAAGCCAGTCCCATACTGGGAGGAACCAGCTGCACTGGGACGGGCAGGGTTCTGCGGGTGGGAGGGCAGCCGCCCCGGCAGCGAGGGCTGAGCAGCCCGTGGCTGTCGGGCGAACGCCGGCCCCAAGGATGCTTCGCAGTGAGCTGCTCCATCCTCCCTAGGGCCCCCGTAAAGCCTTTCCCATCCTTCTGGCCATACGGAATGAGAGAAGTTTGGCTCACAGAGAAAGATGTTCTCAAACAACTCCTGGCTTTCAGACCTGGACTCTACCCCCTTCCAAGGGTGCTGATTTCAATGTAAATATGAAATTGTACTGAATGCAGCTGAAAAAATACGGGTGGCTTTTCTTTTTCTTCTCCTGCACAAAGAGTGTTTCATGCAGACCTCTTCCCCTTGCTAGCTCCAAGAGGCGAGTGGTTCTGGTCCTGCGTGTCGTTTGTTCCCAGCCCCCAAATGTGGAAAAACCCAGCTGCTTTCTCCTGCGTGTTGGCTAGGAAGGACTGCTCAACGCGCGGATCTCCGGAGAATCGCTGTGGGATGGGTTGGTACAACTTGTCACCCGGTGTGCCACGTGCTGAGGTGAAGCTGTGGTCTCTGCCAAAACGAATTGGACCAGGAAAAGAGATTATAATGGTACAGCCTTTACCTTACCCAAGGAGAAGGAATCAGTGCTGCACGCTACCATGTTTTCTGAGCTCTTCATATACAATTTTTATTTTCTGTGTAGGTGTTGTCTTTTTCCATTTGCCGTTTCCTTGGATCCTGATACTCCAAGGGTAGAAATCTGCCTCCAGTCTTTGCCTCCTGCGTAGGACTGGGGGAGCTTTACCCTCCCCCAGTGAGTACAGCAGACACAACTGTGGAAGACGAGCTGTCAGCCGCAGGTCACGCAGGACCTGAATGGCAGCGCTGGCTTTTTTCCTCTGGTGTTCAGAGTTGAGCACTCGGTCTCACAGCCTGCTCAGAGGAAAGTTTGTTTCAGTTCAGGACCCAAACCAGAGGAACCTATATTCTATCTTCTGTAAAGCAGGAGAGTCCCTGACAAGTTGCAAGCCATTACTGTAGCGTCTTGAGAGAAGTTGTTCTCCCCTTCTCTGGAAAAAAAAAAATAAAAAAAAAATCCATAAAACTAATTTTCCTTCACCCACCCAAACTGATAAAACAACAAACCACAAAAACTTGTAAATAAAACATGAGGCAGAGGAATTTTCTATGGCTTTGGGGGAAGGAAGAGACAATAGCAAAGTATGTGGCAGCCTACGGCAGAACACCACGTGGACGGCACCGCGTACTTGATGCACAGTGAAAAGAAAAATCCCCTCGAGCCCCCAGGGTTGCTCGTGAGCACTGTGAAACCTCGTTGCGGAACTGATGCAACAATTCTGATGGGCCTTTTTTCCTGCTCATCTCCAAAAAGTAAGTTTAGACTACATCTGCTTCATGTTACAGCAAATACCTCTTGTTTGGAATCTTTGTTCACCATCTGAGAAGCCCAGCACGTCTGGGATCCTGCTGAACTGCAGCTTGACCAACTCAAGCCCTGCATCCCGCTCTGCCACAGAAAACTTGTGTTGATGGAGAAAGGAAGGAGAAAAAAAAAAAAAAATCCCCAAGAAAGGAAAAAAAAGATGTGGGCGAGAGGCAGCGGTACTACAGCAACCCTGTGCTTGGGCAGTACCACGCATCTGCAAACGAAAAAGGCAGAGCAAAACCCGCTTGTTCAGGTGCCGGCGCTCGGTTGATCGGTACCTCTGACAGCAAGACAAAGCTGCTCATGGGGATGTTCACCGAGTATCTTTACCGGGGATGGAATTCCACCACAGTCAAAACTGTTTGTGAAATCACGTTGTGTAGTCCAGCTGGGTTTTGGTGTAGAGAGGGAGGGGGGGAAAAAAAAAAGAGAGAGACAAGAAAATTACAGCAGCATCAGAATGGTCCATGTCTGCAGTAGTAAAACAAGAAACTTCAATTACCCGTTGGAGAATTTCAAATTATATTTTTCCTACTGTCATAGAAACTGTCAAAAATAAAAATAAGTAATTCATGCAGAAACTAAATGTTTTGATAAATCCAGAAGCAACTGTTTCCTCCAAAATGTCTGTTGCAGGGGATTTTGAAATGTTGGTGTTTTGTTTTGATGCGAAGCAGAAATTCATCTGAACATGTCCTCCACGAAACAAGGTGTCCAGTTGTGACCCAGGGCTGCAATAAAATGTTCTTACAGATAAAAATTGAGCAGTCTGAGCATTATCAAGGATTTGGTGGATATGGCTTTAGGTCATTTCCATTAATGTAGACTTTCTTATATTCAAGTAGTTCAGTCTTTCTGCAGCTCATTTATCTATGCAGAAATGGTCAGGACTATGTAGATCATAGAGCTCTAGATGAAAATCATGAGAGGATCTAAGGATTTCAGGTAGAGCTGAACTACCAAAGAGATGTAATTCTATAAAAAGTAGGGTGAAATAGGGTAGGCACAGGCTTTTGGGTGGCTTTTCTGGGGGGTGGGCATGGTTCAGCACAGACAGAAAGAGTCTCAATAGTTGGCTGGGCACCTTTATCTTAACTGCAAAAAGTGGGGAAGAGGAAAAGCCCAAGGCATTAAGAAAGGCCCATCTGTCTAAAACATACACTGGATAAAATCCTAATCTGTCTCATTGATTGGTATGAACATGTTTTCTCATTTTCCTCTTTCATCTGTATTAAAAAAAGATGTGTCCTTCTACCTTTTTAGAATCATATACAGTAATCGGGATTTTGTTGTTTTCCCACAAACACGGAAATTAAATGAAGTATTGCTCCTCTTCGTTCTGTTTCTGCAAGGAAGACCAAGCGGATTGTGCCGTAGTGTCCTCCTGGTAACACCTGCCATGTGCAAACGCAACCAGGGTGCGTATGAAGGTGTCTGCGTAACTTCTACCTTCCAGAGAGAAAGACAATTCTTGGCGCTTGTTCTCTGACTTACAGCTGTGCATCACTGACCCTTCCTGTGCTCTCCAGGCCTACAACTAGGCTCCGAATCCTCATCCCACTGAAGTTCATGGGAATGTAGATGGTTGGCTCACTGGGAATTACCTTTATTTCTGAGAAGGGTGTTTCTGAGCATCTTGGTGCTTCTCTTGGGCAGCACCTTGGAAGGGGGAGGCTGTGTACAGGAGCTGGCTGTAGGTGGGGTGTCCATGGACACATCCTGCCGGCTGGGTATCGCTGGCAGATGCCCTGGAGGAGCCCAGCAGTGACTCGATTCCTTTCTTTCTCCTAAGTGTTGTCTTGAAAAGGTGTGTGTGTGTTACATTTGGGACCTGTTAACCTTAGGCTGTCCCCTCTAATGGTGTTTCTCCACAGCAAATAGCTGGACCCAGTAAGACAGAGAAAATATTTAACTGGATTGTTCCAGATTTGATTACGACGTGATCTATTCTGGAACAACGACCATCGTTTCGGTACGTATTTATGAGGATGGCGAGGGGCCCAACAGGAAGCATGACGTGAATCTCGAAAGCAGGGCAGCCCTCCAAGTTAGTTTATATTAACTGGTGTGCAGCCTGGAGAGGAACGGGGCGGTAGGAGTCAATGGATACACGTGGGAAAGATGTACTTTTCCACTCCCGCTGCTGCCTGCGTTCTGGCTCGAGGCTGGAGCTCGGCAGCCCGGTTTATCCAGACGCGTCCCAGGTCGGGCGCTGGAGGATGAGCAGCAGCGCCTGTGCTACCGCCACGCGCACCAGCCCGCAGCTGAGGGGACACGCCACCCGCGTCCCCGCGGGGGTCTGTCTGGTGCAGACACATCGGGCAGATGGCGGGTGAGCTCTGCGCACTAACCTGCTCATGTGCTGTACACAAAAAGTCTGATTTTTATTTTTATTTTATTTTTTTCCCTTAAAAACACCAGGTAGAAATACAGCCTTTTTGCTTACGGAGCCTGTTGGGCTCTCAGGTCTCCGAGCGATGCCTGTGCCGCTGGGCAGGGAGCCGAGCCCCAGGGACTCGCATGGCCACCGCATGTAGTCGTCCTGCGCTGCCCGGGTCGTGTCATCAGCATCCTGACGTGAAGCTGGCCATTTAGGGGCAGTCTGGGTTTTTCAGTAGCCTTTCTCCTGTCCTGTTGTACCCTTCGAACCGCCCGGAGTGGCGACGGGTGCTGCCTGCGCGGTGGGGACAGGCGAGTGCTCAGTTGCGGCGTCTCCCCAGCAGCTGCGGGAGGGACCGCGGTCCCCAGGGACACGTGAACGCCTGCAGCAGGAGCGCGGGTCCGCGCGGTGCCTGAAAGCAGGCTCTGGACCTCGCTCAGAGGAGCTGCTGTTCAGGAGGGCTGTGTTTTATAAACACAGCGTTTGGAAAATCTGTGGCAAATTTAAGAAGAACGTGGAGATGTTTGCCAATGTTTTGTGAAATGTCACAGAGTTTCAGGGGCGGTTTTACAACTCCTTTCAATATTGTTTTATTGTATTTTATAGTAAAAGCAGGATTACAGTGTCACCTTATAAAATAAGTAGATGCATCAGAAGACATTAAACAAAAAAAGGACTGCTTTTACTGGTGCAGATAAGTCTCGAATCTCAAATAGGAAATAACATTTATTCTCAGAGTGATAACCAAGCAAGCAATAAAATGAGTGCAAAGTTGCACCTAGTTTTATCAAGTACCGGCCCGTTCTTTTAAAGGTAGTCCCAGGCAAACACTACCTGGGAATTCCCACATGCCTAAATTAAGTGAGAATGGTGTTAAGAGTGGTAAAGATGTGGGAAACAGCCTAAGGGCCCATTGAGAAGAAGAAACCGCACACTGCGGTTATCGTCTGCCCTGGGATGTTCTGCTCTTTCCTCTCCTGCAATATCCGAATGAAAGCGTGTGCTCACAACCCGCCGCGCTGTGCCCCTGACCCTGCTTTCGCTGACGTCGGCGGCAAGAGTGCATTAGCAAAGTTTGGCTCCTGTCCATCGACGCGATCCTCCAAGCACTCGCCTCTCTGAAAGGCAGGGGAAAGCAGAGCAGCCTCGTAGGCTCCAGTGACCCCTCTCCAGCAGAAAGCCTAATGCAATTAGTCTCCGCTGGTGTCTATTAAAGCAAAGTTTTCCTGCCAATGTAGTGCTCCGAATGGATTGCGGCCGGCGGGGATGCCTGGCTTGCCCTGCTGTCTCGGAGAGGAGAAGTGGTGTTTGAGGTAAGTCTACACTGCGAGATGCGGCTTGCGACACAGCCAGGGCAATCACGGGTGGCTCCAAGTAGTGTTCAAGGACTTTGCCAAACGGCGTGTCCAGCATGGACTTACCTATCGCTTGACTCCGATAGCCCTGCCTGGCGCGACAGTGAGGTGGGATCCGGCCGGGACACGGCGTAGCGCTAAGCATCCTCCTCTGTCGTCACCAGCGGCCCTTGGGGAAGCGCCCAGACACGCAGGGAGGCTGGAAGGGACAGTGGTCTGTGTCAGCCGTGCACGCGTTCCCCCACAGCTCTCACATGTTTTTCTGATCCTCCCCAGATCTTCGTTCATGCTCCCAAATCCCACCGGAGCCACTGGAGGAAGACGAGTCTCTGGGAAAGGCCTCCAACAGCGGCACAAATTATGCGAGGATTCAGACAAGTCCTAACCTGACATTTTTCAAAGTGAAATGCAAGACCCGCTGCTTGCTGATTGCTTTTGCCCTGTAACAGCAACTGAAGCGCAAACAACATCATTCGCCATGGATGACGACAACGAGAGAAACAGAGGGATGGGGAAGGAGTGAGAAAAAAGAAGTATTGAATCAAATTGTGGAGGAAAACAAGCTTCTTCATAGACAATTTTGATGAAACTATTCATTTTGCGTGTAGTGCTTAGAAATATTCAAGATATATCCACTGTCCGTGCCACAGGTAGAGAGCTAATTACACTAGATACAGAGGAAGATGTAATTATCTCCCCTTCCTCAGCAGGGCTCATGGCTGCCACCAGAGCAGGACAATGTGGGGGCCTCCTGCAGCCCACGGCAGTGGAGGAGGCCAAAAGGAGCTCCCCGGGATGCTCCAGGCCGGGATGCTCGGGGCTGCCTCCCATGGAGGGGTTTGGGCAAATGGGGTCCAGTTTATGCAGCCCATCGCAGACTTTTCCACTCTTTCCCCCAACTGGGCCAACCGAACAGCCAACGGGCTCTGTAAGGTTATTCCTCGTGAGATTGAACCTATAATTAGGTGAGGGTTTCTCACAGAGGTGAGACACCTCCAAGCATTACCCAAACCTTGTAAAATTAACTTCTGCAGAAAACCTATAAAAGTAGAGAGAGGGGGAAAAAAACCCCAAGATCGCATTCCAATGGAGCCAAAGACCATGGCCTCTTAAAATGTTATTAAGTCAATAATTAAGTGAATTTGGAGTGTGAACTGTGTATCCACTTTAAATGGATTAATGATATGAGAATTCATACAAAATTGCTGTGTTGATTTTATGTTAATGGCTGTTTGAATATAAGCTGAACTATTAACCAAGGATAAGTGGAACTAATGTGCCAGCATTACTATAGAAATATAATTGAAAGGACGGTCTGCAATTTGCCGAGGGCCTCGTTTCTCTGGAGTGGGTTGGGGGAACAAAGGCTCCCTTGGACGGATTGGAAGGCTGTGGGCTAGGGCGGGAGGGCTGTAAACGGAGGGATGCTTAAAAGAAGCCTGAATGGCTTCAAGAAGCGCTGGAGGGAGGGGTGTAATTCAGCTGTCAGTAGCGGCATTGGAGACACCCAGCGGGGCAGGGGATGTAGTTTGTTAAAATCACCAGTTTGTGCTTTAAACCTCTCCGGACATTCCCAAGACTGCAGTGTTTTACGCCAGCAGCCAAGGAGCAAATATTCCCAAGATCTTGGAGATACATTTGTGCTTAAATCTGCGTTTCACGTGAGTCAGCCTCTCCCCTCACTCCATCCCATCCCCAGTGAAGCACGGCAGGGACAGGGAAGCTGCTCCAAAAGCGCAGGAAAAGTTGTGTTGGTTGGTAGAAGGAGGCAGGGCAAGTAGGAATGGCATGAAAATGAGCAGAAGGAAATGTAGGCTGGCTGGCAGCGTGTTTTTCCAAACAGCAAAGTCTGGTCGATCCTGGAATCCCCATTACTTGAATCATTTAAATATAAGCTGGATAAAAGCCCTTGAGAAAATACTACCGAGCGTATTCCTGCTTTGGCAGGCAGTCGCCCAGGATGACCTAATAAGTCTTCCCAGCTCTCAGCTCTTGGGGCTACGGTTAAAATAAAGATAGGATTGAAAGAGCTGCTCAATGACCTTCTTTGTTCTCAGCCTTTGATTTTTCCCCTCCCTTCTCAGGCAGCATCCGAGGTGCCGAGCGGGCAGCCTGTGCGCAGCCCAGGGCGGCAGGAGCCACCAGGGCCACCCAGGGATCGTGGAATCCTCAGGGATCCTCAGGCCTTGGGTCGCCCTTCACTTGTGGCTTTTGTATGTGCTAGTGTGGTTCCTCTCGATTCGTGTGAAGGGGGGATGAAATCAGGCTCAAGGCTTTTGATGCTGGTAATTTTACATGAAGTTGGGATAATATCGCGGCGGTCCTCTGCAGTAGGTTGGCTTTGGAGGTGCAGAAGTGTGGGGTTAAGGTAACTACTGCAAACTTGCTAACCGGGTGGAAAAAGTGGATGGTTTTCTGTCGGATTAGTGGGTTGCCGTGGCTCATGGGGTGTGTGACGAGGGACGGGCTGTGCAAGGGGGAGGCTGGGGCTGCGCAGCCAGGAGCTGGGGGTGAGGGCAGGAAGGAGCAGAGAGAGCAGAATTCCCACCTTCAGCAACCGTAAATGATGGATCTGCTCAGGCATGCCGTCTAACTTCGTGCTCAGTTTGCCTATCTGAAATTTAGGGATAAAGATGCCTCCTCTGGACACTGCCTTCGGAGCTGCTGCTAAAAAGCCACCGGCGAGAGTGGGGCTGGTCGTTGTAGGAGCGCGCGCGTTCACCTCTGCCCCTCCGAGGACTGGCTTGGAAACTACAGATTTGACATGACCTGAGATTTTGAGATGAAGCTGCAAGTTCTCTGTCGCTCTTTGGTGATTGCTGGTGCTTGAACGGATACCAGTGGGACCTGGTTGAACGCCCAGATGTCTGCAAGAGCCGTTGGTTCTTGACTCTAATGAGGGTTGAATCAGGCTCTGTGGATGTGCACATAAACCAGCAATACTTTGTCAAAAAATAAATCAGTGCTCAGAAATTATGGGCAACATTATAAACACAGAATTGGGTAGGTGATTAAAAGCGTCGTTCGTAATATAATGCTGCTGATATTTAAAGAAAATGTAAATAAATCCTTAATCATGTTTTTCATCCTTTTGAGGCTTGTCTGCCAGAACTACAAACAAACAAACAAACAATAGCAGCATATAGATGTTTGGGAAATAAGCTGCCTGATTAGCTAATCTCATCTAACTGAGGCATAATGATAAACTGGATCGTACACATTTTGTAGTTTATTACTATTAGTATGACTTTGTTTCAAGGTCATAATTTTTATTCTTCTAACTTCATAAAAATGCATGCTTGGAAGAAATTAGTTACTTTGTATTATAGATTGTAGGAAATACCAATATTCATTGCTTAGGGGCATGAAAAATACAACACATCTTACAGTTTTGGGTGAAATTTTTCCATTATTGGTTTGGGTCTGGCTAGTAATACACCAAATCTTGATTTTTTTCTCTCAGAGCCAAATCTCCACATTCCCAAAATATTCAGAACACTTAGAAATCTGCATCATTGTGTGCGAATTTACATTTGCAAATTTGCATGTTTACATGTTCAATTTGTCAAAACCCTTCTCCCAATAATATTACGTATCTTCTCAAGCTGTAAGGCTTAGCTCTCCGGGTCTCTCTGCTCCCCTCTGGGGCAAAGCTCCGTACAGCCGACCATAATTCTCCATTCGCACTGGGAGGAGCGCTTCCTTAGGGCTGCGTTTCGATACATTTGCTCATCTTCCTTGAATAGCACTTTATTTCACTAGTAGTCCAATCTAGTGATGGGCATACCAGTAATCTCTTTTGCTCTTCCAGAGTAATATACCACTTGAAGATGGAAGGATAGGTGAGCAGCTATTCATGAAGGAGAGGGGGAATGACTGCAGGTCAACCCAGTAGCAGAAGTGGGAGCTTCCACCTGGCTGAGGAGCTCGGCAGGGCGGGATTGCCCCTGGAAAGGGTTGGGAACAGCTTACCCTTGCAAGGCTTTATTTTTTTCACAGCACCAGAGCTATGAATCCTTTCACTGCCAGACATATGGGCAGCCCCTAATGAGGCTTACATTACTGCTACTTAATATGCAAGTTGTTTTAAGCAAGTGAAACTTGCAATGGTAATGAACACTTAAGCAAAACACATTTTTCTTCACTGGCCCATTACTACCCAGAGATAGCTAATATCTGCTAAATGATTTTTCTCTCAAAGATAATGCCCAGATAAGCCGTTAATGCCTCCTCCCATGCAAAAATGATGTCAGGTCCTCTGAAAGTAGGAGGTTGACTTTACAACCGCACCGCAATATCTGAAAGCAAAATACAAAGTCTGGCAACCTTTCCACTTGCCCTTGGTGCCTACAGGGGATGCCCGGGTTATGTTTTTGAGGTTTTATCCAAAGTCATCAGAGCTAAACAGTTGCGTTTTGTTTTGGTTTGTTTGTTGTGAAGGTTAAAATTATCAGTTAATTAAAAGCTTTCAGTAGGTAGCACTTTCAGAAAGACGCCAAATATAACAGGACTCCTGTCGCGGCCGCCAGCTAGCGACCGTGCCACAGCTCAGCAAGGGAACAGACACCCACAGAACACTCTGCCGCGATGTTTTTGGGCAGAGGCACTTCCTTTCTGAGCAACGGTCCCCATTGCCTAACCGGTGTCAGAGCGGCTCTTCTTAGGGAGGAAAAGGCGACGTTGTGCACAGCCTCCTGCCTACCCCTGAAAAACACGGTCATATGCCTCTTCAAGGTCAGAACCGGTTGTCCCTAACAAAGCTCCCCTTCATGGGAGCTTGGCTGCTGTATTAATGACACAGAGATTCTGGCCCTGTCAGCAGCATAGTTTGGTCACAATAGACCTCAGCAAAACCCTTTCTGAATGGCCGAGAAGAGAATTAAACCCCCCCGTTTATTTGCAAGCCTTTATGGTTGGAAGAGCAGTGACGCCGTGGATGCGCCCACTGTGCCCACAACCCCTGGTGCCTGGAAAAGCAGAGGAGAAACCGGGCTCGGAAGCTGGGTAACCGCAAGAATATGTATAATTTGCCACTCTGGGTTCAAAGCTGGTTATGAATACGGACTCCTCCTCGCCCCAAGAACAGTATTTCCTTGCCTCTGGGCTGGCTGTAGCGGCAGCCCTGTGGAAAGCGGAGGAAAAGCAGGCTCAGCCCTGTGGTGGGGACCTGCTTTCCGGAAGGTGCCTTCGCTTCTCCCCAGCCCGTCTGGTCTCACCCTGGAGGAAGCAGCCGAAGAGGCTGCCCTGCCTCCGGGAGGCTCTTTCCTTGTCCCTTAAGGGCAAACTCCTCTTTCTCTTCTCTGCCTTTCCAGTTAGGACCTAGCTCCTTCCCTTCTCCTCCCCACCACCGCAATGGACTCATTCCTCATCGGGTACCGACAAGCCCTTTGCAAGCTCCTGAAAAAAATGACTCGGGTTGCTGTTCTGCCTCCAGATACAGAGAGTTGGTACGCCCCGTTTCTTTAATAACCTAGACGGTTAAATTAGAATAATATTAAGGGGCAGTTTAGTGAGGATGAAAAGCAAACAGTGCTGCCAACTTCAATAAAAAAATATCTTGAGTCAGGTTTTCATGAATTACACAGTAATCTTAAAAATCACAGTTAAAATGACTAAATTGGCCCCTTTTTCCTTCGCGTTCTGATTTCTGGGTCTTTAGGGTACAATCATAAAGTCTAGAAAATTACTATTAATAAAAATTCAGAGAGGAGCTAGCTGAGTTTCTCATGTCATTGCACGCTTCTGGCAGCCAGAGCTGAAGAACACTCAAAAATCATAAGACTCGAGATAAAAATCACGTGAGTTGGCACCACTGGCCCAAGACTCCCCGAGAGATCCCGTACCTCCTTCAGAGAGGGTAACTGTGCTTTTAAAATCACGCCATTGCAAAATGAATCAGGGGAGAGGATCAGATGGAATAAATGGAAGGGAGTTTTGCAATGACTTAGATTTATGGCCGGAGGAGGCTGACTCATGCCTGGCTGCAGCTCTGGTGCACGTCCTGTCACGCTGCTTCGCTCAGGGCTCCGGTCACGTCTGAGACGAAGGCACGTTGCATGTCGTGACTTCCCTCGGAGAATCAGCAGAATCGGCGTTCCCTGGGTCAGGGAGATTGAAGAGTTTGTTATCGGGAGAGTGGCGCAGCAGCGGGGAGGTGAGATCTCTACGTGACCACAGTGCAGGAAATCGTTGTTTTCTTCCCTCAGTAAAGGAACAGGCCAATTTTCGTCTTCATCCAGCCTAGGTAATATTTCTGAAGTTAGTTAAACTCATGTTTGTGACCGCAGAGTTATACTTAGTCTGTCAGACCCTATTGATTTCCAAGTATCAACGTTTTGTTGCAATACTGTTAAATATATTATAGCTGTTCAAATAGTACTTTCCAAGGCTCCGGTCTCTGGTTGATCTGTGAATGATTTACAAACTCCTTCTGGTTTCTGAGCTCACTATTAGGTGCTGGGTCATGTAGTTATTTGGAAATGTGTATGATTCAAGCAAATCATTGACAGCACATGAAGTGTTCATGTACAAAGGGAGATGCTCAAAAGCACAAAGGATACGTGAGCAAAAAACAAGCATTGAAAGACCGGAAAAGCACAGCTTCTGTGTCCTACGTGTGCCATCTTCTAGGTGATTTGGTTATTTATTATTTGTGGAGCGTAATCAGCTACATTGTTTTTTACTTTTTAATTTGATGGCTGCAACCATCCCCCAGCAGGAAAGTGATGCGAAGGGAGGAACAGATGGCGAGTCAGACCACCACAGCCGGGCAGAGTCTGTGGCTTGCTCCTTGGGGTCCCAGAGTCATTTTTCCCATAATTACGACTGATGCTTTGACCAGGAATGTGGAACGAGTTTTGACTGTCATCAGCAAAACCAAGGGGCTGCGATCTCCCCGGGGGTGGAGGAGAAGATGTTTCCAAGCATTTTAAGTGCTTCTTCACACGTCTGTAGTAAAGGAGTCTGAAATGCAGACTCGGCTATTTGACAAATTATCTTCTCAAAGTTGGTAGAAGGGGAGAATCTAGTGAAGGTGCCCAAGGTTACTCCAAACTGACACCTTGGGTGTAATTCGGCCCCCTGAGTCCTCCACTTCACTTGGAGGAAGGTTGATACGCAGCGTGCAGCTCTGACTGTGACTCTGCCGTGTACTTGTTACAAATATACCTTAGGCAAATGTATGGAGCAGGATTGGGGTTTTTTTACTTTGTGAATTATAGTGCTAGAAAGACAAAAAGAGTAGCTGTAAATGCCTGGCATGGGTGGGAGATGGATGGAGGACAACATGTTGGTACTTGTTAGGGAAGAGTTTTGGAAACAGAGTGCAGCTAATTCTCCTTTCATTGAGATTGAACAATTCAGGACTAACTCCATTACAATCAGTAGAGCACTGGGAGGAAAACCGAGTGAAAAATCTCTTGCCAAAATAAAGGGCATTTCTTGGCAGCCGCATACCGGCTGTGGCCTGTAGGTCGCAGCAGAGTGTGTGCTTTTCATTAGGAAGTACCACTTCATCCTTTGTTTCCCCAAAGTGGAATTTCCCAGCGAGATAAACCAACTCGTATTTGGCCGTAGAACTAAAAAAAACCCAGCCTTGACCTTGGTGGCGAGACAAAAGGATTTTGCTATGTGGGTGTGAGCGATGTCGAGCGGTGCAGACCACGTGAACCAGCGCCACGTGGTCCGGCAGCACCGCGCCTTCCCATCATGATGAGAAGGACTCAGACGTACCATAAGCGATGCTTGGAAAAACTGGTCCTGGAGGTCCCATCCCATTAGGTCAATTAAATGTCTCCATTTTCTTTCATGCGCTTTGGATGCAAAATTTGCACAAGTCCAGGCAGTTGTCTGTTGAGCCAATGTATCGTATAGCAATGGAGGGATGCAAAAAATGTGACACCACACAGGAGCAGTGAGAAACTGCTCCACACTGATACGGTCCCGTCGTGCACTACAGAAATGAAAAACTTTAGCAGATGGCACTGATGTAACTCTGGCTGCAAAGGCAGGAATAAACGACGACTTCATACATCAAGTTCATTCACTTCATTGATCACTCACAAAATATTAAATACAGGTGGGAAAAAAATACAAACCAAAATTTTACGGACGTTTCAATGACAAAGTGTTCTGCTTCTCAACAGGAAATGCTAAGAGGAATCCAGCACGTTGTAAAGCCAGTCATAAACATATAAAAATATATGAATGCCAATGGAAATTATTGACTGAACAATCTCCTTTTCGGTGGGAAATATGTTCTATCAATATTTATATTCATCTGCTTGAAATACTCAAGGCAGAATGGGAAAAGCAGTCAAAACTCTGAAAAATTTAAAGCATGTTTTCAACTGGCTGAAAACCAGAAGTCATCATGCGATTTTTTAAAGAGAAAGTAGTCTCTATTTCTTCAGAGATTCATTTGGTTTAAGGCCAGAAAGGACCATTAGATCATTTGCTTTGACATTTTGTTTAATGAAGGCCAGTTACCCCTATATTTAGGCTGAAAACTTATATTTGGTTAATTTTTTCTTCCGGAAAAGCAACTAGCATCTAGTTTTCATTTGTACATGCTGAGAACTGCAGAACCCACCATTTCTTCAGTATTTTCCACAAACGATTTATAACTTTCCCCACTAAAATGTGTTCTTAATTGCTCACTTAAAATTGTATGGCTTCACATTTCAGACTTGCTTCTTGTTATATTTTGGTCTTTTAGATAAACGGGTCCTTTGATACCCAGTGTTTTCTTCTTTTGTGTGTACAAATGCACTGCGATCAAGTCGCCTTTCCATTGTCTTGCTGGTTAATGAAACTGAATTCCATAAATAATATGTAAAACATTTACTAAATTATTTTAGACACTTTCTTTACTCCAATTTTCAGCAGCCTTAACAAATGCAAGCGCTAAAACAAGATAGTTTTGTTGGTGCTGTGTGCAGAGGTAAAAATCCACCCCTCAATTGTCTTCTTTTAATGTACCCGAAGGTCAAATTTGCTTATTTGCTTTTTTGTCTTCTTTCCCTAGAACGAGGGCTCATAGTCAGGTGCTTAACTCTGTCCCAACTCCCTGCTTTCCATGTAGTCCTCCTTGCTGCAAGTATGGCCTACATTCCTCATTGATAGCTGTGAAACTTTGCATTTGGCTGGATTAAAATGCATCTTGTTTTAAGTGTCCAAAATCGCTAAATAATGCACATTACTCTCCATGATTAACCTCTTATTTTCTGATGTTGGTTCCTGCATGTCAGATTGCTGAAGCTTTGCAGTCATTGACTGGTTGGCCCACAACCATATCGCGCTACAACCAACCTCGCTTCTACAGACGTTTCATAATGGTTTCACAGTCAGCATGTTGGGTTCTGCTGAGTTCTGTGACTCACCGAACTCCAAGAATGTTGCGTCTGTGCAGTTATCTTTGTCAACCAAACTTGTAATCTCATCAAAGAATGATATCAGATTTATATGATGAGGCCTGTTTTCCATAAAACTGTGATTACTGGCATTAATTATATTTCTAAGCTTATTATTTTGATTAATTATCTTTATTAATTGAATATTATTGAATATTAATTGAAGTTTTTATCAGCTTTGCATTGCCTTGCCTGGCGCTGATGCTGGCCAGCTGGCTCACACTTCAGCTCCGCTTTTGACTCTTGGCACCACACTAGCTGTCATCCAGTGTTCAGGAATTTCCTTTGTGTTAGCGTATTTATTAAAAACTAGTTTCAACAGGCTCAATCTTCATGGCTCAGGCACTTAACGTCACTGGTGTTCTCTGTGCCCTTCCTCTTCAGTGGCAATAGCTTTTCTATTAAGTGCTGGGAGGGGGAACTGCCATCACAGCGCTATGTCACCCAGGAATTCCTCTACATCATGGCGACCTTCACGTTAAATTGGCAGATTTTATCACCTTTGGGCTTTTCTGCCATGATTGAGCAACTGTTTTAGTTGTACTTCTTATCCTATGGTTAAAATCAGATGGGAGAAGCATTTCAGCTAGAACTTCGGGACAGATGTATGTGATATGTAGGTATTAGCAACACTAGTCTCCAAAAGTCATCGCTTACGTATAGATTCTGTAGTTCTGCCACAGCCAAAGAGACAGTGAATTCCTAGAATCTGTCCTATATGCAGCTTGAGGCTAGCATTATTCCAGAGAGCTGAAATCCCAGGAACCTCCCAGCTATCCATGCAGACTGACATCCCTTACTCCACCAGCACAGGCCATGCGACTCATTCCTGGGGAGCACTATCAGTTCTGCGTGGGTTACAATGGAGACGTGCAGGGTGTGACGTTTCCATGTGAGCGGTACTAAAAACAGCCTTAGGCACACCGTAAGTCTTTTCCAAACAGAGCTCCTATTTAATTTGGTGTGTTATGGAAAAGTCTGGGCAAGTTTACCACTCAGATACATTATATTTTACAAGGGCACTCTGCAAAGTACAGCATTCTATATTTTTTATCATTTTTCCTTAGGAAAATAAATAGAAGTCCTTATAATGTTTAAATACATGTCTGCTTTTCCCAGGGAACCAGGGTTATATGCCAGACAAGTAAATCAATGTCTTTATCAATTGTTGGATATTTAGATTCAATGATTAAGCAGCCAGTTCAATACAACACATATTCTAGTTTCTATGACTAAAGGAGAAGGAAAATCATGATGAAAGAACACCGTTTGGGTCCAACTCCCAGACAGGATGGAAAAGGAATTAAATGCAAAATTGTCCAGATTGCACCATGGATCCATCCATCTACAGACTAATACGTCTCTTTTTCCCTCTTGGAAGTGCAGATGACATTGTGGTAGACTTGCAAATGGATCTGGCACAGAAGGTGTGATCAAAATCAGCTGTGTGAGTGAGAGTGAAGAATACTGCCCAAGAGGCAGGTAATTTAGTACGGGCCTAAAAATCTCTGCCTTGGGAATAGGTAGTAGTCTCATTAGCAATACCTCCGCCCGCTACGTATCCCTATTGCCCGTTGTTCTGTTGAAGACCTTAACAGAAGAATCTTATGCATGAGCAACGGATACTCTGATTTGGACTGTGTTCGTAGAACAGTTTTAAATCTGACTAGCAAATACCGAAACCTTGGCTGAAAAGTTGTGACGCAAGAAGTGCTTAGTAAAGATGCCTCCAAACATGTCTCTCATCATCCGCATTTGCATACCCAGAGGTTCGCTCAAACAATTGACAATAATGTCAAGCATATCTTATTTACGCTAGAATTATTTTACTCACATATGTCACTGAACATAATTGTTTTCTCAGTGTTTTAAGGTTCCTCCTACAGACAGGGAGCCATGGAAATGTCCTTCTACCATGAGCCCAGGAGTAGCTGGAAGAAGCTGCAGCTGCAGAGGGGCTGGGATATGCACAGCTGTCCTTATTTCCAGCTGGTTTTTGTATATTCTCCGGGTGGAGCAGACGTTGATAGCTGTTCCCTTATAAAATATGTAATAGCGTACTTTATGACCTAATATATTTTCCAGTCCTAGGGCCTGATCCAGAGTCCACTTAGCTCTCTGAACAGGCTTCCAGTGGCACCAGTAGAGCTCTATCAAATTCTTAATGACCCAATGCAAGTGAGAGGTAATTTAGGGCCATTATCTTTGTAGGGTTGCATATGGTTCGGTGATGCTCTAACATTTGACTCCAGAGTTCTCTCCCTGCTGCTTCACTTGCTTTCACTAGCTGTTTTTCGCTGGCCTTCGGAGGTTTATACAGGACAGCTCTGGGTCTCTAACGCTGTCTGAGGCCACTTGCCACCAAGCCGCAGACCTCGCACTCTCTTGCCTCCTTGGCAGGCTTCCCCGGGAAAGCTCCAGGCCCAAAAGTGGTTGATAATGTCTGATGACATTTTGTGGCACTCCTTCAGTCTTGTCAGTCTTGTCATACTTTTTTGTGTTATGCGTCGTCAACCGCAGCCTCCTAATTATGACTTGATATTTAAGTTCATTGGCAAAGGTTGTTTGCTTACGGGTTAGTATATCCACTTCAACAGCCTCAGAGAAGAGTGACACGGAGAGCACACTGGAGCTTTGTGTTATGGGAGAGCACTGCAAATCCTTTCACAAAAGGCTCGTTTCCACATACAGGGTGTAGGCTGAATTTGGGACACGGGGAATGTAAGCGAACGCAGGAGCCAGACCGCTGGAAATGCACCGAGACGAAAACCAGCCAGGGGGAAGGGGAAGATCCTGCGCTTGGTCCCGGGCTTGGGACTCAACGTCCCGGTTGAGACCCATCTCTGCCTTCTTAGGTTTGCATCTTTAGGTTGCAAAACATACGGTTCCAAAAATAGGATCCAGCCATTCTGCCAGCAAGTTTTGTGTGCGTCGCTCATTTATGTGCACGGGCCACTTGAACAAGCAAATATCACTTTGCCTCTTCTGCAGAAGAGGAGATTGTACCGGCTTTTTCCTACTTTGGATACGATCCAAGGGGGCTAAAGCAATTTCAGAACCAGTATGGATGTGCCAAGTACATATACATCTCACTAGTTTGATGTGGTTACGCTGGGGCCTCCAGATATTTCACACCTACTGGATGTTTCTGGGAAATGTTGTTTCCACTCCTGCAATTCCTTGGTTTTGCTCTTGTTTGTGCTTGTCCCATTAGATCAAATGAGGCTAATGACTGAGGGATAGCCATGCTTCCCAGGGATCTGAGGACTTAAATGCTTGAAAGCTATTAGCAGACATGCTCTGCTGTTGAATACATTGAAGCCTTTTGCTGCAGGGAATCATCCTAAAGGCTGTAAGAAAACAACAGCTCAGTATTTTGACAACATCAGCTCACAACTTTATTTTAGCAAGAACAGTCTTTTTCTGATCCTAATGTAGGTCATGGCTGCAAGTTAATTTGTTCCATGTGCCATTATGATGTAGGATACATTCAGAAAAACAGCGTTCTCCCAGGGTGAGAAAAAAATGTTTACTAAGCAGTTATAGCCCATTTTATTTTTTTTCCTCCCATATTTCCCATGTGCTTTCCCATGCTTCGCTTTGCCCTCCTCCCTCCTCCTTGTTTTCCTGGGCTAGAAGCCTGGCTCCCCATCGCTGGCGTAACCTGTTTAACTCCCTGTGCTCTCCAGACCTCCGGGTGTGCAGGCAGCGAGCAGCCCCATCCCCGTCCCATCGGGGCAGGCAGCTCCTCTGCAGCTCCCTCCGACCGTCCTTGACCTTTCCCGTTGGAGCAGGGACGGCACGCTCACCTCCTGCCAGGCGTTTCGAGACTGGGGGATCCCAGCCCATGTGGCCTTAACCGCCGGCCCCTCTGGATCCCTTCCAACCCCACCCCAGGTCCTCTTCCACTTCGACGGGAGCAGGGAGACGTGGATGTCTCCTGTGGCTTCTGGTTTTGCCTGAACTTCACCCAAACACTGATAAGAAAAGTGGTTGTGTTTGCTCTGTCTGGGCTGCGTGCACAGCAGATTTCTCTCCCGCCTGCCGGCTCTGCAGGCGCAGGAGTGGCTGCGGGGTGGACTGGCGTACCCGGGCACAGCTTTACCGTAGGTGACTGGCAGAGCCGTATTCCTAAACCCGACTAGCACACTGTCCTGAGCAGAGGTCTTGGGCTTTGGACACTGCGTAAGGGCACGTAGCGATAGGACGAGGGGTAATGGCTTCAAACTGGAAGAGGAGAGATTTAGATGAGATATTAGGAAGAAATTCTTGACTGTGAGGGTGGTGAGACCCTGGCCCAGGCTGCCCAGAGAAGCTGTGGCTGCCCCATCCCTGGAGGTGTTCAAGGCCAGGTTGGACGGGGCTTGGAGCAACCTGGTCTGGTGGGAGGTGTCCCTGCCCATGGCAGGGGGTTGGAACTGGATGATCCTTAAGGTCCTTTCCAACCTAAGCCACTCTGTGGTTCTATGATAAACTGAGGCAGTGCCTTATTTCAATAAACCATGTATTTGATCAGTAGTTTTCAAGGCTGGTTGGTTGGTGGTGATAAACAGAAGGGCTTTGCACGCAGCCTCCCCAGTGCTAGTGCAGTGAATTTGCTCTGATATTGCATTATGCGTGCAGAAGAATTAAAAACCTAATTAGCATCACCTGTGATGAAAGCTCTGTAATCATGACTGCAATCTCAGAACAATTAATCATCCACCTACAGTAAGTCACCAGACTAATTTTTCTATTTTGTTTCTAAGTTCTGCAGACTTAAAAGAACTACTGGAGCAAAGGAGCCCATGTGGGCTTTGGGATCCCACCTCGGTACAGCTACTGGTTAATCACACTGGGAGCACAAGCACAGAAAACAGCCAAGGTGGCTTAAGGGCTTTTGTCCCAGTCCCCTGCTGCCATCACTCGAAGCTTCACCTACCATTTTACGAGCTCTCTGTGTGCCTGAAAACGCTATTTCTGGCAACTTGAGCTAAACTCATTCAGCCACTTTGAAGACTGCAGACCCTGGAGAAGGAATAACTTTCCCATAAATATATATATACACATATACAGGTTGAACTTCTGTCTATATCGGCTTTTCAATTTTGTTTAGAGTGGTTGTGCTGAAGCGCCACGAGACAAAAGCATCTACTATGAGTCCTCACTGCTGAAAAAATTACTGAAAACGTAGAGAAAGTGGTTGACCGAGTTGAAAGTTTAAGCCTATTGCTTGGAGTGTCTTTTTCAGCTTCTGCCACAGGAAGATTGTGGGTTGCCGTAATGCCGGGTGCCTTATGAACGGCCTGTGCAGTAAAAAAAGCAGTGAGGGATCACATTTTCCCTGTGTAGCTTGTAAGCTCATTGTACTGCGTTCCCAGGAAAAGCTGATTTTCACAGCACATTGGAGACCAGGTCTTCCTTGTTACAGAGCGATGTAGCTCCACCTACATCAATAGATCTCCGATGGTTTGTGGTAATTAAGGGTGGCGCTGAGCCTCCGACACTCTGTCAGAGAAAGCAAAACGTTTCATTTCTCTAAAGCAAAATAGCAATTTATTAACTGTTAAAAGCTGAAAAAAAAAAAGAAAAAGAATCTTGAAGTAAATTAATTCGATGTGCTCTTGACACCAGCAAAAGGGGAATTTTATCGCTTTCACCCTATGTGTGAAAATGTTGTACAGTTTTACAGGCAAGAAAAGTGTGTGACCAACAGTGAGACAGAGACAGCGTGACTTATACGAAAGAAACAGCACTATGAGAAAATGTAAATATTTATAAAAAGCCAAAATAAAGTCTGTAAAATTATCTTACATTTGAGACATATGGATACTATCACCAAGGATAATATAAAGAAAGAGAGAGAGAAAAGAATTAAATTCCACTTATAGGGACTTTGCAATAACCTAATAAAATGTATGTGGCTGCACAGCAAAATTTGGTTCTGCAGTTTTAGATTCAGGAAAATATATCTCAGGATTATGTTGGTGACAACCTCTCATACCTGTGCCCAGCAAGATACTGCTTTTACCCGCTCGAATCGGGCTCTCGTGTTGGACCCAAACTTTCATTGCTTATTAAGCCAAACTCCCATCCACTCAGTGGGCTGAATTCTCTTCTCATTTACGTGGAAATGGGAGGACTGACGGATATCGTACGCAGGTTACAATGTCAGCTTTCCAATCAGATCATCAAAATTAAAAAGCAGTTTGATAAACCCAATTTTCCAGCTGAAAACATGGTACTTGTGATAGCTGTAATCTTTGTAAGTGATTTCTGACCCAGTTTTCATATATAAATGTCCTTGCGGCACGGGCATTTTTTCTTTCTCTTTTCAGTGCCTACTTGCAGTTTCTCTTTCTGACGTAAAACTTTCTCATGTAAATGATAGTTTTCTTAGAAAGCAAATCCACTGGGATTTTTAATGAGAATATCTTCATGAATATCTGAACCAAACCGTAGCACACTACAAAGTCTCGAAGCGACGCTGAACAGTACAGCTCTACATTTTTATTTCATGTTTGCTGTTAGAACTATTTGGTGAAGATAATATATCAAAATACACGGCTCAGTCACATAAAAGTTCTTGCAACCGTGAGAAAGCCAGGGAGCTTGAAATATATACAAAAACCTTCTTTGGAAGAAGGCACAGGGTGAAACGTGCGATGAGAAATTATATTATAAAAAAATCTTTAATTTATTACAAGGGCAGTTTTCAGATTGCAGTGTCAAGGTCCTTCATGTTTATGAACGTTTTCTGCACTCACCTAATAACTGAGAGTCAAGGAGAATCTATCAAATTAATTTTAGTTTTGGCTGGAGAGTTAGACTTTTTAAAGAATGCTAATGATTTTTTCCAGACATTAATAAATCTGCAATAACACCCAGCATGCAAAAGACAAATGAAGGGATATTTTTGTCCTTCATTCCCTTTCTCTTCTTGGAAGGCTGGAAATATTCTTTATCTGTGCTGCTGGTGCCAGGGACAGGCTTTTGGGCGCAGGGGACGAGATTCCCAGTTGTGCGGGTTAGAGGGACAAACCAAACCGGTGGAGGTTGTGCTGGGTCTGCAGGGAGATGTCATTGCCCCGGGCACACGGAGCAGACTGGGAATCTGGCTGGCAGCTGGGAGGGGGTGTCCGGGAAAGGTGGGTCAAAACGGATCCTCACCTTTTCCCGAGCAACTGCTGCGGAGCGTGGCTGGAAACTGCTAGTCCCGCTACGTTGTTCTGGTGCGGCCCAGCTGTTTTCAGGAGTTTTTCCTTAATTGCAAAGCAAGCGGAGCCGCCGGCGCTCCCTGAGGAGCGGATACCGCAGTCCAGCGGCTGTGTCCAGGCAGAAATCCATTTCGCTGAAGTGAGAACCGGAGCATCTTCAGCTCCCATTTGCCTCGCTGGCAGCCGAGGACATTAATCATCTTGCACAGGACCCGGAACGTCTCTCGTAAACCTAAATGAGGATAAACAATGAAGTTGACTTTGGTTTTTTGCAGAAAAGCGGATGTTACCGAACGTGAAGCCCACAATACAGTTTAGTCTCCTGTTACCACCTCTGCAGGGAAAAATGTAATTATGTTGAGCTCCGAGTAACATAGTTTGGGACAACTTATTTAGTCTCCCTGAAGTATCAGTCCATTCCCCGGAGCGTTAAAAATGAATGCTGTGTCCAGCCTATTGCCACAGCAGCCCTGCCAGGGTTTACGTGATACATAACACACCGGAGTCTTCCAGCAATTCCTCTGGAGGTTAATAGTGAAAACAGAGCTATGTAAGTCTAGGGCTAATACAATATGCAGAGATACCGTGAAGCCTGGGCAAACATTTAAAGTGAAGGAAAGTAGTGGACAGAAGCCAAAAGCCCAGCTTTTCTCCATTTTCATTTCCTCATAAATACAAATACTCAGCACCCGTCGCTCTCTCCTGCAGTGTCACACGCTTGCATGGAATGCTGAGGATCTGGTTCTGCCATCAGTGATGGATAAATTCCTAACGAACTGCGTCGAGACAGCATGTGGATTTTTCGAGGTGGCATCACTCAAGACGCTTCTAGCAAACTCTACCTCAGTTCAAGTGACTAAAGGATTAACAGAGTGAGACACAGCGAGGAAAGCAAGCCCTGGGATTTGAAAGCAACCAAAGCAAATGTCTTCTGGAAAATGGACCTGAGGATCTTTAGGGTTTTTTTTAAAAGCTGGAGTGCTATTTCTCTTAAAATGGGTTATGGGTGGGGTTTAGGAATCTTTTTCTGGACTGCAGCTTTCTGTATAATGCATTTTCTGCCCATAGATACAGCATATATTCTCTTTCCTGAGCACAGCGAGTGAGGAGTACGGTCTCGGGATGGAATCTTTCTACCATTAGCTGGTGTAAAAGACAGAGCTGGATTGATTCCCAGGCCCATTCTCATCTCTCTTGACTTGCAAAGCCATGGCAAGACTCCAGGAAAGAGGCGGAGCACCCTGTAAAAATGCAGAGTGCTCGCTACACCCAAATAGCTTAAAATCCAAAGGTATTGCCTAAAGGAGTTTGCTGTGCACAGGAGTTACAGTATAGGAGGCAACAAAAAGACAAACGGATTTAACTTGATGGACAGAGACATTTATAAAATGTAGCTCCTTTCTATCTTGGTGTAAATTCTCTCTCTGCTCCTCTTTCCTCCGTTGAGGTTATGGGCCCAAATGGAGCAAAACAGTTAGGGCACGTTCCTTCCCAGGTGCTTCTGTAAATGAAGGCTCCAAAATAGCCGGTAAGACCTTGATCCCGCAGGCACCGGCACACACGTGGAGCTCTGTGCTGCTGCGCGGTCCCCGGCGGTCGGTGTAGCTCTGTACAAGAAACGCTGCAAAGAGGTTCTGCCCTCAAGGGATGCCATCGATGCCATCACCCACCACGAGGCATGAGAGAGTTCGTACTACTCTTTCTACTCCTGTAAGAATTTATGCAAAGAAGAGCTGAGTAGGAATTTTCCATCAAAATGCTTTTTCAAAAGAAAAGGTGGATGAATTGATGCCTTTTGCAGTTTTTTATTGGAAAAAAAAAAGCCGCCTTGGGACTTACAGACTCCTGCTGCCTTGCTGAACACACACGTACGTTCTGGCAAATGGTACAGGACCGACATGTCATCTCATTGTCTTGTGAATAAGTAGCAGATCTCTGAGTATCGGCGAGAAGAAACAGATGATTCTTTTTTGGCTACTTCATGCTAGTGAAAATTTCCCTGCTTGAGTATCTGTAATAGGCACTTCAATACTCTCACATAAATCGGTTAGAATTTATAGGGTTTTTGCAATGCTTTGAAAAAAACGTGGAGGAAAGGAACCCTTATCTGGTACTGGTTGATACTGCAAGAATTTTGCCCTACTAGATAACCCAGATCAGACCCAAACTGTCTTGTGGGTCTTTACATGAGAGAACCAGCACTCAGTCAGTGTGCCAAAGTACACATCTGGCTAGCAGGTTAACGCATCTGTGGGAAAAGGCACATTCCATTTCAATTTATAATATACAACAAATGCTTGTTGCTTTTTACAAAAAAACAAAGCCCACAACTATTTTCTATTTGAAATATAAACCATGGGAGGAAAGAAAAAAAAAAAAAAGAAAAGAAAGGAAACCCTTGTTTTATTTTTCTATGGAAACCATAATCTTATGTGATCGAAACAGTAAAAAATCAGGCTCATAAGGATTTCTGATGATGGGATAACTCTAGGTTCTTTGTTCTGAATATAAATTGATACATTAAAATGTGCTCATAAGAACTGCAGCTTTAGCGTGAGTAGCCAAGAATAAGAAACTTAGCTTCATAAAATGACACCTAATGTGAAAGCTGTCCAAAAGACATTGTTCTATATATACTCCAAAAAAGACCATTTGCTTATGAAGCAAAAGAATGGGTAAAAAACGCAGGCTGCACCAGAAGCTTGTTGTTCAAAACTGGGTGTGTATACATGTTCCAAAGTTGGTGCGTCGGTATTACAAGCCTTTATAAACCCAATCACCCCAATTCCAATGAAAATTAGCTTTTGCTGCTTTTATTTTCCTTTGTGGAACAGTATGGGACATGGAAACACCCTTCTAAGCTGGTGGAATCACTCTTTCTTGCTCCGAGAAAACTCATGGTGAAATTATTGCACTATACATTCAACTACGAAGCTGAAACCAGGATTTTACCCACTTTCCCTAGATATGGATATATTTGCAGATTTGCTTTTAGTTATACTAGCACATCGGGAGCAGTTCTACCAGCTGTAGTGAGAATACTCTGTCTCTACCCCTTACGCTGCATAGTGAAGCCAAGATTTTGATAAACACAATTTTAAGCGATATAGATTAAATTTCCATTAATGGATTATCACTTAACTTATGCTGATTTGGTGTCAGTATAGTTCCAGGGATACACAAACAGAATTTGAAATTATGAAAGTCTTTTGGGAGATCAGAACTGAAAGCAAAGTGTAATTTTTTTCCAATGTAAGTAAAGCTGGCTTGAAACTAATTGTATTAGGCTTTATACCCTTTCTGCTACAGCAGCTGAGGATATGAATGTTTTAAATTAGCGAAGGCAATTTCTTAGTGGAAACGAGCCTTGGTGGCCGGTTAGACAGACAGGTAGGGAGAATAAGCTCAACACATTTCATGAATGCAGGCGGCTGGGTAAAGGAGAGAAATCCTATTAGTGCCCAGTTAAAAGAATAGCTGCATCATGAATTCGGTGCTTATTAGAGGATCCAGAGGGACTCCTAGCATAGAGATGCAAATCCGTAGGAAATTAGGTCCCTGAATTCTAGTGCTCAAGGAATCACTGGTTTTGTGGAGGTGTTCTCAAATACGAATGGGGAGAAACCGGTCTCATTTATATTTCTGTAACTCAGGAACAACCCCAGAGCAAGGAGATGGAGGCATCATTCTTAGATATTTCGGCAGCTCCCACGGCCTCAGAAGCCGAGTGCTGTCTATATCTACGTGGATCAATTATTGCTTGTGAGCTGGGGCGATGCTGACATCCTCATTTCTCAGATTGCACCTCAGACAGAGGGACCGGAGTCCTGTTTCCTAACAAGATTTAAATCTGTAACTTCTGTTGCTTCCATTACAAATCGAGGGACTTTAGATGCTCTGTACTAGGCAGTTCGCTCCAGAAAATATGTGTTGGAGGATGGAATTGAGCTGACATGTTTTGCATCCATGGTTACCTCTCTAATCACAGAGCCTACTTCCCTGGCTGGGGAAGACCGTGGCTCTTCCTCACTGTGTAGGAGCCTGCAGAGCCCATGCAGGAGGGAAACGCGAAGGGAAGGGAGGGGGAGGAAGATGCTTTCGTTTTCACTTTATCGTTCTGGGAGGTGAGCGGATGCTGCAGTATTCTGCAAGAACTGGGTAAATAACGGAATCCATCGTCTGATGGCAGTTGCTCAGTTCCAGTGTCTCACTTTAGGGCGTTGTTTCTTCCCTGTGTTTCCAGAGAAAATTCCTCTTGGGGTAATGATGAAAAACTAGTCACAAATCAACGCAACTCAGAATATATGAGAATCATAAAATATTGCAAAATAAAGCAAACAATACAAAAGCCCAGTGCTTTCATCATGCAGGGAAAGACCTCCAGAACACCAAGGAATTTTGGAACTATTTCAGAGACTCAGAAATCATGAAACAGACATTTTTCCTCTCAAGGCTTTTCCTTCTCTCTTTCCTCTCTCCTCCCCAATGAATCACTTCGTAAAAGAATACATTACCTGGAAACACAGCAGGAGTCTTGGCCTTAGTAAAAGAGAGCAGATTATAATGAGTATCATACTAAAGAAGAGGGAATAGAGAGCATCAGCAGCCAAAAAAGATACGCAATTTGTGGGCTATGATGTAACTCAGACAAGATGTCAGTGATGGGGTGGAAATAAAACAATATGTCAATCACTGTGAATTAATTATCCTCCTATAAAAACAAGTCAGTGGAGCAACATAGCACACAGCTGTATCGAGTCATGAGGTCTGGCTGTCGCACAGGGACGTGGTCATTCCACACTGCGCGAGGGCACCTGCGCCGGTCTGGTAGGGTACCGAACCTCTCACTGCAGGGCAGGCAGGCTCGCAGAGTCGAGGCAAAATTGCAATTTCCATTATAATCCCTTTCTATTGAGGAGCTTATAAACCCAGGCAGAAAATTTTGCTTTAGGCTGAAACTGAGCTGACAAGGTCTCAGCACAAGAGCAAGGGTATCCAGCGGGGAATACTCTTCGTTTTGCTGAGAACAAGGTTTGATTCAATGAATGAGGGGAGCTAAGACCGTAATTATTATCTTAGAGGGAAGGAGAACAAGCAAAACATTAAAATGTACACAACACCAATTCAGGTGACTTTTTGGAAGCCCAGATACGCCTTACGCCAGTAACAGCCACACCTGCAAGGCAACAGAGCTGTTGCTGTGCCTCATGGCGGAGTTCGGTTTCATGCACTGACCGGCACTGATAAAAAGTCCTCATTGTGCCCAGGCCTGAACTTCTGTCTCCACCTTCAAAGCTGGACTCACTCAACCTTTCCGTTGCACCCTCAACTGCATAAAATTCACAGCAGCAATAATTTTGCCTTCCTTAGATGACAAAAGGTAGAGGCAAAGAATCCCACCACGAATGTCCACGGAGCAAAATTTGTCATCACATCTTGCCGTCACTGTCGTCCTTTGGGTAGCTGTAGCAAACCAGTCCATAAATGGTGTTGGAGACTGAATTGCCTAAAGCCCTTGGAGGTTTGTAATGATGCTCCAGTATTTATTACAGATAATTCGGAAACAAATCTGTGTTCTTAATCACGACCTTTACTCCGTGCTGACAGTGCTGCCCATCCTCACAGTCAACATTCATTAAAAAGCAACCATTAGCTGGAGAAGAGTTGAAACAGGGACAGGGGCAGATATTCTGTTGGGTGGGCAGAATGGGTGCGAAGCTTCTATCTGCACCTCTTCTGAGCTATCGCATTTTTCCCTCTTTGCAAAGATTTAGCCTGAAGAGGTGGGTTCAGGGGGTCACACTGTCAGTCCCCTTGCTGAGCATTTGGCTTGTGCTGTTAGTGAACGCCTGGGGCTTCTGGGGGCTTGCCAAGTGTCACAACTCTAAAATGAACTCCTGCAGGCACAGATGTAATATTTTACAGAAAAAAACAACAACAACAAACCAACCAAAAAACCCTAGTGGAGTGACTTTTCTTAGTGTTTCCATCTTCTGGGCTCACACTGTAAGTGAATGGGATAGTTGATAGCTGAAGGAGATGACCAGTTTGGCTAGGATATTCAGAGAAGCTCGGAGGAGCACCGTTACCCGTTATCAGTGATTACAAATTGCTGCTGGAGCTGTAACTTCTGTTTGGAACAAGGAGCTGAACAAGTCACTGCAGTGAAAATGAGGCGTTGAAGTTGCAGCTCTTGGACTACCCCTACGAGCTGCTCCTCACCAGCTCCCCAGTAAACCAGTACCTCAGTTAAGCCGTGAACTTTCCTATACGCAGAAAACGCTGTAGCAGCTAGAAACAGGCAATTCCTGTGAAATAGCTGAGTGCCCACAGGTTCATGCTGAGGGTAACCAGGCAGTAACCCCTGTCCATACCCTTTGAAGATGCTCAGGTACCACGGACTGGGAGATACGCTGCGCTCTCAGAGACTGTGCTCAGCACACCGTCTTCTCCTTCCACCAAAAGCTGCCTTTGAAATGCTATTTTTATTACGTTCACCAGGGTGAGACCGTATGACTCGCTCACACCTTCCTTGGATGAGTGGTCAAACGCAAGTTCAAACTCTGGAGGTGAAAACCGGTTTCACTAATCCCCTGTCCTGCTCGAACTTGAAAGAAGAGCTTTCTAGAACTTCTTAACCTGCAGGCGCAAGGGGATCCTCTTTTGCTGGTGCATAGCCTGAGAGTTAATGCATTTAACTACGATTTTACACCCTGCTGTTTGCTTTACTGAATGGTGCCATACAAACTAATTATATCTGAACTCAGCAGCACACGCGTTTACCTACTATGTGTGTTTTTACACACGTTTTGGAGTCCTATGTGAAATGTGCTTCAATATTTGCCAATTAGTAATCTAAAACCATCTCGGAACTTTTTCAAAGGATCACTAGCAAAACAGCTTATTTTACCTATGTACGTATTTCAGTCTACAATTTGGAAACACCTACTGTATGGACTCGATCCATCTATATATCCTTCAACAGCTTTTCTCTCAAGGGGTCCCTAAAGGCTGCCACCAGCTTTGTCGCTCTGGGGTTTGTCCCCATGGAGTGTTATAGCCCGGGGTGGGACAGTCTGATGGTAACGGCGCTCAAAAGTGCACCCGCAATGATAACGCGCTTGTTCAAACCACGTGGGACAACGGGGCTCCTCACGTGACGATAGTCACATCCCCCCGGGTGACGTTTGGGCCAGGCTATGCATTAGGTTAATGCTAAAACCATGGGGAATAAATGTCAGACATCTCCGGTGGCGTGTCCTAAATGAAAATACTGTTTTTAAATGGAGCGTCCGTTACTTTATCTTCGGCAAGGACGGAGGGTAAGTATTTTTGTGAATGGTAATTGACCTGAAGTACTATCAAAGGTTCCTTTTGGGCATATGTGCAAAATCCCTCTATTTCCCCTCCAAATACAGGTATTTCAAGGTTCTAAATGGGGAGAAAATCTCTGGAGAGCAAGATATAGCAAATAAAATTTAATCTATAAATGTCGCTCTTTAAGGGCACAGTCCAAACTCTCCATTTTATCTTCTTGACAAAGCAAAACAACTCAATTTTGAACTTGCTCACATTGATTTTACATCAGGGAATTCCACCAATTTCTGGGAAATTATTGATCTACGTGAGATCAAAATCCATCCTTTTCTTTCTTTTCCTTCAAAATTCTTTTTCATCTATTGATTACGGTTGTGTGATGTGGCTTATTGACTCTGAGCTAATAATGACCAAGTGCTTTGGGACAAACCAAACTAGCTTAATGGGCCACAACACCAGAATTGATCCCTGTAACGACCCAGAAATTAATTAAACGAATCATTCCCATGTAGCCATGTACCAGGAAGCCTCTAGTAGTGTCGCCCACCTGACCACAGTATTTAAGCCCATGCAAGGTCCAGCTGTTGAAGAATGTGAAGGGATCATCCACCTCTGGCATCTGCAAGTGGGGTCAGCAGGCAGTGACACTCGGCATGACCCTGACGGCGTCAGGTCTGTGTAGCGCACTTAGGATTAAGCCAATTGTAAGCAACAGCAGTTTCTTGCCCTCGCTTGTTGGTTTTTTCTCTTCTGGGGTCAGATGGTTCACATTTATGAAAGGGCATATTTCTTCTTGATCACTTAGAGACAGTAATCCTTTCTTGCAGCATTTACAAGACTTGGTGTTTTTAAAATATATTTGCAGTGCTTGACTTCCTTCGTGAGCGGATCCAGATGCAGGATAAAAGCTGCAGCCCAGTGAGGGTGTGTGCCGAGTACAGTCGTAGCTTGTTCTTCCCAGCCCGAAGGGAGAAGGCTGCAGATTAATTGTGTATAACCACGTAACCCCTGCCAAACGGCGTGCAGGAGCTTGCAGGGCAAACCGGAGTCCAAAATCAGTCTCGGTGGGAGAGTGAAGGTGTCTTGAAGCCGTACGACTGCTACCATGTGAAGTGGGAGTGGGGCAGCTGGTGGCACTAATGGGGGACGAGACCATCTCCCTAATGCCTTTGGATAAATCCACATAGATGTACTGGTTTTTATGAGGCTAAAAGGTCTCCTTTCTTCGCTGCTCTGACTTCCGTCCATCTCACTTCACCAGTTTACCGAGTTACTCCAGATTCACATAGGCCACCACGAGCTTCAGGCTGGGCACCATGTTTTTGTAAGAAATTTTTTTTTACAGAATCCTTTTTCTGTAATTCTACACGAGGATCTTCGTCCTTCCAGTAAAACCGCTGTAAAACAATAAACTTCCCCCACGTACAGTGGTGTGGTGGAGAGCGAGGTATGGTCCTTAAAGAAGATTCAGGTCGGAGGGCTCAGAAGTGAGCATATGTGTGGGAAGCGTTGAGGCTGAGGGAGCAAAATGCCTTAGGGAAGGGGGGGGATGCACGCTCATTAATACATCTCCCTTCCCTCTCCAGCCGGCAGGTTACCCTGACCGAAGAGCAGGGTCCATTCCATGTCAACACCTACCCCTCTTCCTCTGCCGACTGGATTTTGCAATTACTGGCAATACCCTTGCTATCAGGGAGATATTTTCCTCTGGCACATGGAGTAATACTTCTGAAGTTCCCCAAGCAGTCCAGTTCACGTGGCCCTGCATCTCTCTGCAAGGTGAACCAAATTCGGGGAGCTTTGGGAAATTGTCTTTAAAGCGTCTATCTGGTTTGAACTATCCCACTAATGCAATCGCACCATCTGTTATCTCTATCCTATATGCTGCGGATCTGCCGAATTCAGCATCGTTCAGGAACCTCTGGGGACTGTGTTTCATTGCCAGGTGATGAAAGCCCAGAAAATAAGAAATTTGAAATTAAAAGGGGAAACCAGAACGGCACGTGGTGTGGTCACTCTGCAGGGGAAGAGCAAAGTCTGGCAGCTGTTTCTGTTCGGAAATGGAATCTGTTTCAGTGGTAAGGTTGATAGCAATCACATGCACGAGGTTCCATAAAAAGTCATCAGCCTCATCCACTTTCGGTCTGCACTAGTGCCTGTAGCCTTCATTTGGGATGAGCAGGGAAGGGGTTAAGTGCTTCTCTTCAGCAGAAGAGACCGCAGCTGCATGCCCTGAGTACACGGGGGTGTCAGGGCAGGGACAGCTGTCCTGAATTACCGCATTCCCTTACACATAAAATGACTTTGCTCCAGCGAGTTTGCTTGACTGAAACTGGGGCGTGTGGAGGCTGAGCTTGGTGAGGATTTGGGGTAGGAGGAAAATTGTGCTTTTTCCCTTTCTCCCTTTTCTTTTTTTCCCCTTGTGAGGGTGGTTGGTGTTAGGTGAAGTTGCCTTTTCTGCAGTGCTCCAAGCCCAGTTGCCTCATTTTTGGGGGGCTCTGTTTGGATGCTGATTCTAGGAAGCTCTGTTTGCTTCCTCTGTCTGTGCCTTTTCCGCAACAGAAACAATCAGCTGGGGAGAAGATGTCTGAGGAGGTTAAACCAGAGAAGGGAATGGGAGGAAAAGAAACAAATAGTGATGAAACAGCCAAATATATCTGAGATAAGTTAAGGTATCTCAATAGAAAGCTTTAGATTAAAATGTCTCCAGACCTCAGATTTCTGTTTTGTAATAAGTGGTCCTTGTTGATGGCTAGATCTTTAAGTAAGGAGGTCGTTTCCCCAGAGTAGGACTCAATCTTGGTAACGAGACCTCACCGTGAGACCTCGCCGTGACCCTTCCATGCTTTATCTGTCCTGCAGGGAAGGAGGCTGGTGTTCACCTGGCTGCTCATTTCTGCAAGCAGATTTTCAAAAGTATTCTGATATCACGGAACTTTATAAGGTATGGCTAAATCCTCGGAATTACTGAGAGGCTGGGAAAAGGGCTTTATTTTAACTCTTCTGGCCAGATCAGGTCTCTGCCTAGAAAACGATCTGCACTGTGTGAATGAAGAGTGAGTAGTCTCCGGGTTTTTTGTCTCTTGGAAGGAGCAATTGACTGTATAGGGGTCATTAATTATCTGCGCACACGCGTGAGAGAGAAATGGGGAGATTCTTTGTCTCTGTGCAGAACAGCTCTACGGAAGGGAACAGACGCTCTATGTGTTTAATCCCACCCTGGGGCGGATGCCCAAGGAATGGGCTGAACCTTGTGTCTGTCTGTCTGCTGTGCTGCAGGCACAGGCCAGCTGCGGATTAGCTTTGGCAAAGAGATAGAAGAATAATTAGGCTTTGGATCGCCTTTTAAATCCTAGACCACCCTTGCCCACCGCTGCCTTAAACACAGGTCTGCGTTTCATTGAATGCTAAAACAGAAAGAGACTTTAGTGGCTGAAGGGTTTTAGCATGAGCAGCCTCTCCCGGAGTAAGCCCCGGTGTTCCGCCTGGGATCCTGGCGGGGGCAGCGGAGCAGCAGAACTGGTCTCCTCTGTCCTGTTGGGTCGTCTAACTCAGACGAAGGATAATGCACGTGGCCAGCCTCGCTTGGTGAAGGTCACTGAGGGCTGCTCATTAGGAAGCAAAGATGAAAATGCTGTTACATCCCTTAATTCAAGGGCACCACGAGAGACTGGAATCGATTGTTCAATAATGCTGAAGATAATAAAATTGAGATCTCATAGCGTCTGCCCAGGCTTAGCCAGGACACACAAACAGTGCAGAGCTTCTGCTGTGCTTGCGGTGAAGAGCACCCTTCCGTTCACTGAAACCGTTATCAGTAAGTCCTGCTGTTCCCCGAATGCTGGGGCCTTCCTAGGCGGCTCTCTTGATGCAGGCACCTCTCGTGTCCGAGGGGTGTACGTAACTTTGGGGGGCAGGACTGCTCCTCAGAAAGGTCAGGCAGGGCAAGCGCCCGGGGTGGGTGGCCCTGGGGGAATTAACAGCAATGGGTTTGCACGTTTCCATCTTCAAATATATCTTAACTCTCCTGCGATGAGCAAAGACCTGGTTTAATTTTCTTACTCATAAACATGACTTACGTTTAAAAACAAAAGGAGAAGTCTTACTTCTACTCCTAAATCTTAAACTGCAATTATCAAAGCCAGTTCAAGGACTAGTTTGCCCAGTTCTCACTGGAGTAATGAGCATTGGGCCCAGCACAGCTTCTGCTGTCTTTTAACCCTATTTAAAAAAAAATTAGAAAACATTCAGTTTAATTTGGCACTAATGCATTTTAAGCCAATTTTGTATAAGCCATTTTCAACTTCAAAATCTCCTTGTTGGAAAAAAGTGATCTATTACAGCTGTTGTACTGACACACTCCAAGACCCGTTTATGCTCAGTCTTTCTGTGCCTGGCAAAGGCCTGTGTGGTACTGTCTGTGCGTTGTGGCCATAAATTAATGTGTGAAAAGCTTGTTTTATTGATGTTGCTGTTTACTGATGTTGTTACTTTTCTCCAGGCTCTCTGTGTGTGTATAGAGTCATAGCAGCGTCATATCCCAAGAGACAGGCTTGGGTGTAACAGAAAAATGACCCAAGATTTAAGCAAAAGCCAAGAGATTGGGGCTTGTGACTTGTGGAAACCTGGCTTTGGTTAAAATGCTATTCGTACAGCGTTAGCAGCACACATTGCCTTCTCTGCCAAGTCGTTTTCTTTGTTGCCAGCTCTGCTACGCTGCTCGCTGTATTGGTGTCACTGAACTCTGCTTAATTAGCTGGAACTCGTACGTATATTCAAACTCTTGATTGTCTAATGACGTTACACAGAAAGCTGGCTTGAGTGGTTTACTCCTGATTTATACCCATTTTTAGATGACGTTAGTTAGATTCAGATCAGTTCTCTGGTAAATGCACTACACGTCCAAGCTCTGGGGTTTCTGAGTGACTACTGCAATGAACTTGAGTGAGGCGGTAACAAGAGTGGCTCTTGGGTCCTACAAGCAGAAGTCAATAGGACACCTCTCATCACTCACCTCCACGTATAGCTAAATATTTCTGAAAACGCTCAAGCGTGTAATTAACAGGTCCTAAGGAGAAGCAGCCTCTTATTTCACTTGATATTTTTTGGGGGATAGTTTTTTGGCCTGTTAAAATGGTGGGAAGCCTTCCTGTCCCATCAAAATGACTAGGCTGTCCCAGGTGATCTGATTTGCCCAGATGGGTCTGTGACATCTGACTCCAATGTGTGTTTCTGGGATTAGCTGGGCTGATTTCTCTGGGAAAAGACCAGAAGGGTCTCCTGGGTCATCAGGTGTAGTCCTGTGTAATTACACTTGGCTTTCTCCAACAATTTTCTTTCAAGCTGTGTTCAGCCAGAAGGAAGATTTATTTAATTTTTTGGGGGGGAGGGGAGAGCAGGGTGGAGAAAAGCCATCACTGTAGGGTACAGTTTGTGTTTCCGTGTGAAAGAGGTAAGGACATCCATACAAAAATAGCGAATGGCAGCCCACTTCAAGTTACGCTTAGTGTGGCCAGATGTAGAGCAGAGCCAGCGGCCCGGGGATGCTCCTGGCCCCGCCGCAGGCTGCAGCAGGACTCGCGGCGCAGGAGCGCGCTGCCTGGCTCCTTCTGCCTCTGAGATACAGCACAAAGCACAGCCAGCAAGGAGTTAACCACAATGCAGAAAATAATGCTTCCCTTATTTTTCTCATTCTCTCCCCTCCTCCTCCCATGTGCTTTTATTTTTGTCTTGAGCTCAGTAGAAATGTTGGGTTTTTTCTTTGGCTGAGCTTATGTTGTTATTTGATTTTTATACGATCCTCAGGTACCTAATGAAATTGCCACGTGCTCAAGGGAAGACAAGTTTCATAACAGAATGACAGTAAAATGTTGCTGAAATCCTCCAGGATAGAGGAAGGATTAGAAGAAGAAGACGCAGAATAATGTAGACATTAGCTTAAAGACAACAAAGGGTTCCTAGTCCACTGACACACCAGAATCCAAGAGAAGTATTCATAATTACTAATAACAAAAGGCTGGTCTATTATAACAACTCCATTCAAACTGAAACACATGTAAAGCTTGTGTGCTAGTGAGTGTATTTTGATGATAGGTCTGGTTTGAACCTAATCTGCTGAAATACAGACAGGATAGGAACAATGCTTTCTCTGGGGATCAACAACTTTGTCCCTGAACAGACTGCCTTATATAAACACCCATAATTGAGTTAAAATTCATGCAGACAGCTTGGATTAAAAAGAAACAAATATCAAGCAAATAAACAAAAGTCATGAGCAACAGGGGCTGGTAAAGCCATTGTGGGGAAAAATATTCTTTGAAGCATATGCCAGTGTATACTAAATCAAGAAATTTAATATTAAACACTACAGGTCATAATAATGAACATATGTTCCACCTTCTGAGAAATTAGCTAAAATCCTCCTTTCAACAGTGGACACCTTGTTTAGTGTGGTTTTTAATCTTACTTTAAAAAAACCAAACAACCCTGAACTGTTAACTTAGGTATTCACCACCACTTTGGTCTTCACTTCCCTAAACACTGTACACGGAAAAATGCTGCTTGCTGGGAGCTTGCAATGCTTTCAGCTGGCACCAATTTATTCAGCTGGGAATAAAGGCGGTTCATCCGGCAGACTTAGAGAGCTGTAGTTCCATGGGTATATTTTGAGGGGGTAAAGATAGAAACGAAATCACTCAACTATTTGTTCCCTTCCACTGTCTCAGTTCATCAAACAGGACAAAAGCCTTGTCTCTTGGAGCCGATACAACGGCCTGGGGAAATCCTAGACTCTGCGTTACCTGGTGGCATAGGGGCAAAATTCCCCACCAGGGAGACTGCGCTCAGCCTTGCAGACGCCATCTCTCCCACCCTGTGCTGCCTTTGCTGGACTGTCTTGGGTAGGGTTTTCTGTTTTCTTTGCACTCTCACGATGAAATAGATGATGGGGAGCTTTGGAGAGGTTGACGTTCCCCACGTTCACAGAGAATGTAGAACTATTGAAAGTTCCTTCAAATTCCTGGTCCTGCCACATTCTGGTTGTTTGGGGTTTTTTTTTTTTCCCCCCTTGTTAAAGGTTCTGGGAAAGGCTGAGTGTGAGACATCCTTGAGGCTTGACAGGACTGACTTCAGCCTTCTCTTTTTAGGGTAGGCTTTAAGATTATGGACACCCCACTTGGGTAACCTCTGCTGCATGACAGGTCAGCTTTCATGTGGGCATTTCAAGAGATATTCCCTACCTTTAGATGTAGGAACATGGAGGAAATCTGTAGGAAGCTTTCCAAGTTGGCGGAAGAACATGGCAAAACATAACCGTGGCTCTGAAATCCAGCATATGGCCAGGGACGTCGGGCTGAGGAACCTGCTGAGGGCGGACTTGGGGCTTTCCGAGCCAAGAAGCTGTTTGTTTTTCTGCCTGTGTTCAAAGAAACCAAACTCTGTATGTTTGCACATAAATGAGATTATACCAAATGTACGCCTGACAGGTACTTGGTTTCAGTAACAGAAAAGAAAAATAAAACTTACAAGGCCTGACTAATTACAACAGTTCAGATAATATACTTGAAAGGAAGAAAGTTTAATAACTGCTTAAGCAGCTTCCTGTTTAAAGTGCTTTCTCTTTCAAAACTTCCGTTCAGTGGCTTTTCATGAGTTTTCCTGCTTGGAACCATTGAGGTGAGCATCACAACCACGCAGAACGATGACTACCCCTCAACTAACCGCCTTTTAGTAGAGATTTTGCCAGCTTCTCCTTGTTGTTGACCTTATCTCCAGCCCCCATTAGTGACCTTTGGACAGGACTCTACTGTGACTCAAACCGTGATTTAAATCATGTATGAGAGCTCTCTGCAATAAGATTGAAAAGAAAATTCAGCTAACCTTGAATTCAAAAAGCATTCTCTAGGGGCTTGGTATTTAGCTCAGTTTTCAGTTTCAGCTCTGCTTACTTGTGTTGGAAAAGTTATTTTTGGTTGCTTTCTGTGCTTCATTATAATTCTGAAAATGACTAATTTGATGTGACATTTACTAATGTAGTATGATCAGACATAATTTGATCTTATTAACTTAGATCGTACCGTATTAGCAAACATCGGATTCTATTTGAGAAATTTACACATGCTGCAAATGTGGATACACCTTGAAATCATACTGTATTAGTATAATTTGTCAGCTTAATGTTGTATTTGGTAAAGAATGTCAGAATATACTGCAATTTATAGCTACCTACTTATAAAACTGCAAAGGTTCAGATTGGCTGTGCTGTTGTCATATAGTTTTATCACTTAAAAACTGAACTTCCTCAACGATACAAGACTACTGCAGTTCATATACTTGATGTCTTCCTGTTCTTTGGAAATGCTCTCGCTGCCTTGTGTATGGGTGTCTGAAATCTAAGTCAGCTAAGTGGAGTAGGGAGCTCATCCCCCCACCCCGCCCTTGTGTGACGGTGACCAGCGTGGCCCGAGAAGTCTGCCTGAACTAGAAAACAACAGATAATGGAGTGGCGCAGCTGCACCAGCTCTCCGTCGTCACATTAACCTGCATGACACTGCTTTTTGTTTTCCTGCTAGGCATCAACCGCTTTTTTAAAAGACTAAATATTTGTTGGTATTATTTATGAAGGAATTGAAAGGCCAGTTGCCTTTTATGACCTTGTGTAGCTGAGATAATAACTCTCATGTTCGCTTCTTCCGTTCTGCTCTAGAGCTGTGATTTCTCTTTGCCAAGGCAGGCTGTAACCAGAGGCTTATCTCCTGTGCTCCTATGAGAGACCTTGTCTCCTTGTCTTTTTTTTTTGTTTGTTTGTTTTGTTGGCGATGGTGAGGGGGAGGAGGTTTTTTTCCTGCTCTTGAGGAACACCAGCAGAGCATTAGTGCGTTCCCATCTGAGCCAGCTGGCTGCTACTGCGAAGGAGACTTTGGGACAATCATGCGGTCAGCTGAAGGGACGAACTGAGCATCCCTACAAAAGCTGGGCAGCGGGTTTGAGTCAGCAGCTCCATTAGACTGTGGTTGTGTTCTCGGGGAATATGCACGCCTTGCTGTTTTGGGTTAATCTCTTCTCATGGCACCACAGATTCCGCTGCAGGGAGTTAGCATAAAAGCAGGATTTGGGCAATTCTAGATCCTCCAGATCAGATGTGCCCCCTGTCACCAGACTTGGGCAGAATTAGGGTGATGGAGGTGTGTGTTGGCATTTGAAGGCATGAACCCCATTTTGCGAAGCTGCGGTCATTGCGTGCCTGACTGTGAAAAGTGCCTTTACGTACTGGCAGCCTCCGCTGGGCCTCTGTAACGTTGCACGTCGGCTCTCCAAGACAGTCAGGGACTAACTGGTTTTGGTTTTCGTGATTCGGGATTTGCATTCCAGGTGCCCTCCAAGCTCTCCACTTACAAAGGGAAAGAGGGCATAAGCAATGTCCAAACAGTCCTGGAGCTCCTGCTTTCCAAATGGTTTTTCCCCAGCCTAGATGCATTATGGTGTCATGCCGGTAGAAAAGAGGACTTGTAGGTGGAGAGAGGAAGACCATGAACACCCGTTTCACTGTCCAACAGCCACAGTGGGCGCTGGGATTGAGTGTATGGCAGGACAGGAGGGACAAGGGTATGGGCTTAGCACCGAAGCAGTTGGTAGTCCAGGGTGTCTAACGGGAAGTGCAAACTGTTTCCCAGCTGCAGTGGAAAGAACTAAAAGAAAGAGTTAAAAACTCGCTGTAAAAGCTCCAGTTCTGTCTGCTGTGATGCACTGGCATCTGCTGCGCTGGAATGAGCCGGGACGTGCTTTGCACACACGAGACCCGAAGCGCCAGGCTGAGCCTCGCTGGAGCCAAAGGGAATTGCTTGTCCGCACCTGACTGGGGGAGCGCTGCGGGATGAGGGCTGAAGCTTCAGCCTTCAACTTGAGACTGCAGGGCATGAGTGATGCGTGGTAGTTTGACTTGGTTTTGTCTGTCAGAATACACAGGAGCGGTAGAAAAAGCTTTCATTTTTCCATATTTCAAAATCTTTTTGATTTAGATGTCAGGTTACCCCTTTGATGTAACTTTTGCAAAAACCCTCAATAAGATTATTAGAAAACCCTCACAAAGCTAGTAAAATTTTACTGAATAAAAAACTGAGCGATCACCTACAACAAAGGGTGTTTGAGCTCTTTTCGTTGACCATGATTTTGAAAGAATACATTCAGTTTTAACCAGACAGTGATTTTGATCCAAAACTGATAGCGTTGCATCTTTCCCAACGGATTCTTCTCTTCCGTGTTATTTTTTTCATGCTCTAGTTGGAAAATAACAATCAAAAGCAATTCCAGGCTCTGAATTCCTTTTGTTTCCACCAGATTGTTCCGAACACTGAACAATTCCAGCCAGTTGTCAGCCTGAGTTTCTGTTACTCTGATGCTTTACGTCTCTGAAGACAACACTGCCTCCTACTCTGTTCTTCAGATATTTTAGAAATCTGGTGCTGGAACTTTATTTCAATAGATGGAAATATGTGGGGGTTTTGTCAGGTGATTCCTGTGTTTCCAGGTATGCCCCAAAACAAGCAAGAGGTCTGCATCACTGAACGATATGGTGAAGGCAGTTTAGATTCAAGACACGTTAAGGAGCTGTTGGTACAGAATATCTTTCTCATTTTATCACATAATCACACCTGGAATAACTCAGGCATTTTTGCCCCTAGTGAATTCCACAGACAAACAGAAATAGGCAAGAACTTGCCTCTAACTTACACCAGTTCTCCAAATTTTCATTTCAGTAGAACCTTGGCTTATCTACAGGTGTTTACATGGTAATTCAGACTAGGCATGTATTTTAGGTGGAATGGCGATTTCAATTTAAATCAAAGTGCGCTACTTTGATTAGGTGCTTTGTTGAAGTTAAGTTTTGTCCACTTCTTGCATTGTTTTTTAAGGTAACAGTTCTGGTATATGTGTAAGTGTGGACAAACATTAAGTGGCAGTATCTCCATCACTCAGTATTTGGAGCTTTTCCTGGCTTGACATGTGTCAGGCATCTGTGCCTATGTGTCATGTAACTCTCTAGCGTGAAACACGTGGCTTCCCACCACTCAACTGCCCTGCACAACAGGTACAACAGCAGGTCCCTTAACAGCGGGACGTAACCAAGAGCAGTGTAGATATCATCTGCTTTTCACCTGTGGACCTGTCTCATTCCCCATATTGGGGATCGGCAGCATTGCGTTGGGCAAAACTGTTCCTCCAGGTGAAGAACTCATGCCAAAGGCATGGACTTCCCGTTGGCAATGGCAGCACCATTCGAGGGCCACGTCTCTGCTCCTCTTGCCTTTATGGCTCAGCATTGCACACGAGGAACACTCACTGTGGAGGGCTAGTGCAGTCAAGGCTAAATCGTTCTCCGTCTTTGAGTTAATGATTGACTAAAGTGACCAGAAACCTAAATGGTTTTAACCGTTCTTTAACTTGTTCTGGTGTTAGCTCTCCAAGTTTATAAGGCTCTTTCTATGAGATCTATAAGACTCTACTGGAAATTTCTTTCAGGAAAATACACTTTAAGAGAATATTTGATCCAGACGTTAAAAAGTTGGTTTGGGGGTTGAGTAGTACCAGAGCTAGATAAATAATAAATCTACACTGTTAATGAAATGTAAAAGAAAGCAAATTATGAACATAAAGCAAAGGCTATCTTTTTTCTTAATCCAAATGCCCTGTTAATGTTATCATGGGATTAATAGTTCGTCTGCTAGTAGTTCAAGGAAGAGAGAATATTCACGCCAGCTTTTGTTTTATTCCGGTATTCCATCAGCCTTTGTAGCTGTGACCTGCTGGTAAATACAAAACAGGTGTTGGAAAGGAGTTAGGTCCAGATTATGCAGACATGTGGACTATTAATTGGACTTTGTGTAACCATACTTCTATAGATTCATTTTGAAATGCTGCTAGTGACCATTTAAATACCATTTCAAATTAAATCCAACCCATACATGGTACGTGACAATGAGCAAGCAGGGCTGGGATTTGGTAGTGAGTTCTATGTGCTGAATGGGCAGCCATGTGGAACAGTGCTGAATTACAAAATCCCCATCTTGGACTGTGATTCTTTGTCTCGTGCTGCACGCAGAAGTGTCTTCAACTAAAATTCACTCTCCCAAAAATAAATATAAGATGATGGGCCAGAATATTTCTTTTATAGCCAGTGTTTGCTTTGGAGCAATGATGTAATGTTAACTGCCTCAGATGGTAATATTCTAATTATCTATATAGGAAGGTATGAGCGGTGTCATAAAAACCTACTGGCAAAATCTTGGGTATTTTGGATGGATCTTTAATCTTCAGGTTAAGAAATAAGATTCCTTTCTACTTTATGCCATGGAGTGTGAGCAGACCCCTCTTCCCCCACAGCTACACCCTTAAATCCAAGTGCTGTAACATTGCACTGATTACTGGTGGTAGCAGCAGTGATGGATTTGTGCAGTATTACACCCAGCTCACCCCATTCCTGCCTGCCTGGACCCAGACCCGCACTCGATTGCGTCCCCTAGTGAGGTGGGAGCAGCGCCCTGTACCCGTGCAGTACCGTTCCACCAACCACTCCCAATCTCTTGGCTTAAGAGTTTCAAGCTCACTTGTATTACGAGCTTTAAAAATACCGAATGTGGACTTGTGTCGGTGAGGGAGAGAGCACCATCCCCCTTGGGGATGCGAAACCCTGGGGCGAGGAGCTGCTGACGTGTAGAGATTAAAATGCCAACATGGCTACAAGAGGGTAACCACAAAAGCAAAACAAATTGAACCTGCCATTCCTGCCATCTGCCCTTTCTGGAATTACGGGACTCCGTTTCTACGCCCCTTCTCCCGTTCCTCTCCTCCTTTCTGCTCTTCTCAAAAGTCCCTACTGGCAGGGAAAGTGGGGTAGGAACTCCGATTCCTTTTGATGCAATTAAAGTAATTCCACCTCTATAGAAAAGTCAAGGGGACTTTTATGGACTTATTTCTTCTTTTGAAGCTGCGTTTGCTCAGTTTTTAAATTCTGTACTGCTCCTGCCAGGCAAGGCACTGGAAGGCTCCGTTGCTTTGTAGTGCTGCAGCCTTCAAACAGTTCTTCATTGCTCTTAATACTTTGAAAATGGATTGCTGTAACTTGCTATTTGCTGGGCTGAAAAAGCAGATTCTTTGTTTGAAAACGGCAATTCCCTTACAGTAAAGGGACTAATTTGCCCCAATATTCAATAGTGGTCTTGCCAGAAAGGCAGTGGATTGAAATGAATTTGTGAATGATCTAAAGTTTCTGCAGTAAACTGTGATCAAAATCTTCTGGTTTTTCCCTTTTTTTTTTTTTTTTTTTTTTTTTT